>OY294049.1:25100129-25137176 GCA_958510825.1 Brachypterus glaber | reverse complement strand
TTTACTTTAAATTATAATATAGTAGAATAAAATATGTATAAAATGTATAAGTATAAAATTAAAATTAAATCACTTTAAAAAGTCTTTAATCAGTTAATATTTTCTTCTTAGAAATTCTTGTAGAACGTCTAAGGGATGAAACTGAAGACGTTGATGCCTGGGAAGGTTCTTGGACTTGTCGTTCTAGTTGTGTGTAGGACACTGCGGGGTAATCTAGACGCTGTGTTTCAGAGTCGTAGTGGATGAAAGTTGGATTTTCAATCGGTTCTTTATGACATTGATTGAAAATTTGAAGACATGGTGTATTGGAACATGATTTGCTGGAGCTAAAACACTTTGATAAAAGATTGATAATACCAAAGTATTTCAGAAGTTTGTACAAGAGAAGTAGTGCAATAATGCCACAGATTATTGAAAGAATTGATGTGTACCAAAAAGTTTGTTTAACTATGAACGGTTTGTTCAATTGTTGTTGAAGCTGCTCATCAAATTCGGAGAGTTTTTGTTGAGCATATTTGGGTTCGTGAAGGTCCAAATTTGTAAGTTTAATAGGTTCCATATGGATAGAGTTTATTGTAAGATTTTTCTTTAATCTCTTACAACAATCGTCTTCTGTTATGTCGGTTAAAGGAATCTCGTTGGTGAGATTTTGGGTTGAGAGTATATTCTGTGTTTGTAGAGTGACTTGATTTGTGTAAGCCTGACAGTTTGCTTGTAGACTTAAAATACCAGAATTATGAATTCCATCTGTTTGACTATTTTGATTATTACAGATGATTGATATTTGAAGTGGTTTTGACGTGACAAAGAACCATTGATTATTTTGTAGCTGATGCCAAATTTCCATATCTGCAATCAGATTTCTGGTTTTGCAGGTGGGAGGAATTTTCGTTGTGGTTTTCATTAGTAGCTGGATTTCGCATTCGGCTGATGTGGATTTTCTTAGTGTAGGCATGTTTTTGCAGAGCCATCTCGAAGGAACGTATTGGTTGCAATTTACAAGATCCTCAGTCAATATGAAGAAAGTTCTAGTAGAGGATAGAAGGATATAGGGTTTTGATGGTTCAATGTATGAAAATAGGGTAGCATCATTTTTATGTGGATTCGGAAATGAAAAGATTTGATAAAGATCGTATTCGTTTGACAGAACTATGGGTATTTCGAATGAAATTACCAATAATTTATCTCTAATAAATGATTTTAAACTAATAATTTTATAATATAAATAAATGTTTTCGATTGACAAAGGAATTGGTAAATTAAATTTTGTAGAAATTTTCTGCTTGTATAATGTTTCTGGAGCTAAGATTCGATAATTAATTATGCCATGTTGAATAAGTGATACATCATTTACATAATTTTCGAGAGTATTTTGAATTTCATCGGTCATTTCGATTAACAATATCATGGGATTTGATATTTCAAGTTCAAAATCCAATTGTTTTTTATAATCTTTTACTTCGTTAGTAAAATTATTAAAATATTGTAAATTTTTATTTAGCGTTAGAATATTTTCATTCATCTTAACAATAGAATTATTGAAGTTTGTAATAGTTTGTGAAATAATAGAAACTTGTTGCTGCATAAGTACGTCTGTTTGTTTTTCATTATTAATTATTTGATTTATGGAATCGGTATAAAATTGCGCATCTTCTGCGTCTGGGGTTCCAAATAACCATTTAAATGCGTCGCCTACTAAATTTACTAAGCCGCGTTTCTTTCTGGATAGAATATTAATTTCGTGAGAAATTATTTTGTAAGATTCTCGAATAGAAAGAAACTTTGTATTTATGTACCTTAATTGATTTCTACAATCTAAAGAAATATGATCCGACAATGCTAAATTACAAATATCTAAAGATAATGAATAATAATTATATATTTTATTTATATGTATATCTAACTGCGATAAGTTATAATAGGTTAATAAACCATGTCTGTCATTTGATATATGTGCTTTACCTAGGTTATTGTATAATAAACCTGACGTTGTATTAAATTGTTTTATCTCATAATTTAGAAGTGTTTGGTTGAGGTTCGTCAAGGTTAGGATTAGGAAAAATACTGGAATGACTGTTGTCATCGTTTTCAACTTCATAACCGCTGCTATTGTTTTCGTCTGAAACAATAGTATAAGGTTTTAGTTTATCAAAATGATGAGTTTTAAAGTTTGAAGGTTTTATTTCTAATAAAGCAGTATTGTTGTCATTTATTTCTATAATTTTATAAGGTCCTTTATAATTTTTTGCTAACTTTTTATTTTTTACTTTTGAGAGGCTATCGTATAATAGTACCGATTGTCCTACGTGGAATTTGTATTCCCTGTTATGTGTTTGATCAAAATACGTTTTAGAGTTTTGTTTGGATTGTAATTGACTTTCTTTAGCTGATTCACGAATTATTTTTAATTTATTAGCAATATCATTTGCTAGGTCTGAATAATTTGGTTTTGATTTAGGGGTAGTTATAAAATTAGGTATTCTTGCTCTTTGACCAAAGACTAACTCATATGGGGTTTTATGAGTGGATTTATGAATATTAGAATTATAAGTAAAGATAGCTAAATTTAGAAATTCGTCCCAATTATTTGTGTCCTTGTTGACGTAACATTTTAAATCATCCTTAAGGGTTAAATGAGTCCGTTCTAGGCTACCATTTGTCATAGGCCTATATGGACTTGCCATTTTATGTTTAATTGTTAAAATTTTATTCATTTCTTTAAATGTATTGGAAGTAAACTCCTTTCCTTGATCTATTAAGATATAGGTAGGAAAACCGAATTGGGTGCAAAATTTAAGAAAATGTATAGCTGTGGTAGCAGCTTCATGATTTGGCATTGCAAATGCTTGGATAAATTTTGTCAAATCGTCTTGTAAAGTCAGAATAAATCGATTTCCGTTTTGAGTTTCCGGGATTGGACCGACAATATCGAGTGCCACTTGTTCCATAAATTTGGAAGAAGTAGTAGTAATTATCATTGGGCTTTTGTTATGCTTAAAATCGGTTTTTGATTTTTGACAGATTGGACAGCTTTTTATATATTCCCGAATTTGAGATTTCATATTATCCCAATAAAATTGGTCTTAAATTTTTTCATATGTTCTTTCAAAACCTTGATGTCCACCGGTAGGTAGATCATGATTTTCCTTTAAAATAAGTTTAATTAAGTCCGAGTCTGTAAGAGTTATTCTTACATCCTGTATAATTTCGTATTTAAATTCCTTAAAAAGAAAGTAAAGTAAACTATGAAAAGTGTCTTGTTGAATTATTGTATTATCGATAGAGATATCAGGAATAGCAAAACAAAGTGTGCTATTATGCTGTAATAAAATTCTTAAATTGTATAAAGTATCAAAAAGATCTTCATACAAGGCTGATTCGTCTATGAAAGGTTTTATAAATGCAATGTAAATTGATTGCTGTGGAAGCCTTTTTACATTTATTTCTTTAATATTTGGTTTTTGAGGAAGTGTTAAATTAATTTTTATAAATATACTCGATATATTTATTATTATTTGAAAGATCACAAGACATAGGTATTACAATATATTTTATTTTATTTAGGGGAGAGTTAGTTATTTTTGGTTTTGGAACACGTATTTCCCTTTGATGGAAATTTTTGAAATTTTCAAAGGTTAATTCGTCATTATCTATATCTATGAAATTTATTTGATGACTAGGGGTTGGTTTTGTATAAATATTAATTTGAATTTGCGAATCTTTGAATACTAATTTAATTAAATTTTGTACTATATCCCAGTCTAGTTTATCTAGTCCAGAACTTATTTTTGGTATTGAGATTTCATTTTCTTTGTTTTTATAACACAAAAGTTTTAAGTTTTCAAGAGCTGAATGAAGAGATTTGTACGTAGGTTTGTCATAGAATTTTTCTTTTGTAATTAAATAATAGATATTTCTGTTATCTATTTCAATATGTGCAACATCGCCTATTTGCTTATTTTGCCGTTTTAGTTTATCTATTGAATTAAATTTATTTTTAAATTCCAAGGCTATGCCTTTGTTCATGTAAAAGTCTTTAGAAACGCAATGAGCTAGATAATTTTTTGAGTTAAATAAATCGTCTGAAATTATTTTTAAGTTATCGTTTTCAATTTGTAAATTATTATTTACAATTTCTTCGAATAAGTTTTGATTATGACCTAAACGTGATAAAGCATCGCAATTTGAGTTTTCACGACCTTTTTTATATTTGATTTCGTACTGATAGTCCATTAATTTTAATCGCCACCGCAGAAGACGCCTACATGGATCTTTACAATTATTTAACCATACTAAAGGTCTATGGTCACAAACTATATCAAAAGGGATTGTGCCAAAGAGATATGGCCTAAAATGCTTGCATGATTCTACGATTGCATAGAGTTCTTTATCCGTTGTCGAATATGCCCTTTGTGCTTTATTTAATGTTTTTGAAAAATAGGCAATAGGCAAATCTTTACCTATTTCACCTTGGGATAAAATTCCCGAAATACCGTCATTAGATGCGTCTGTAGTTAGAATATATTTTTGACTAAATATTGGAAATTGTAGTATTGGTTCTTTAGTAAGAATAGTTTTTAAATATTCAAAGGATTCTTGACATTCATTTGTCCATACAAATTTTGTGTCCTTTTTTTAGATTTTAAGCTTTCACGGCCATTAAGATATAAAGAACTTTCACTTTCGGGTTTAGACCGTGTTAATGGATTTTCACTTTCCGACGTTTCGTCTCTTACTACTAGAGACATCTTCAGGGATTAATCTGAAACTAAGTTTCGAATCAACTTGTGTCACTATTTATGACGAGTTGTGGTTATTCACCCGTGACGAGGTTTTTCCTATCAAAGACTTCCATATTGCAGGTAAGTGGTAACCAGTGTCCCGATTGATATTGTTAGGATGCTTGATGATTTCTATCGATTCCCGTATCTTCCTTGGCATTTTTCTGTTTTCTGTTAATATTTGTTTTGTTTCAGACAAATTGATTTTATGACCTGTTTCATGTACATGTTCGGCTACTGCCGATAAGGAAATTTGTTTCTTTCTTATTTTGCGCTCATGCTCTTGAAGTCTTGTAGAAATTTTTCTCTTAGTTTCACCTATGTAAACCGTACCACAGGAGCAGGGTATTTTATATACGCCTTCTGAACTCAGGGGTATTTTGTCTTTTGTTGAAGTCAAACATTGACCTAATTTTTGGTTGGACCGAAATATAGGCTTAATATTTGACTTCTTCAAAAGTTTACCTATTTTATCCGTGATACCGCTTACATAGGGAAGTATAACTTGTGTCTGTCTGTCATTGTCACTATTGTCCTGTTGTTTGGGTCTGGGATTTCTGTATTTGTATATGGTCTTATTAATGTCTTTTTTGGTATAACCGTTCATGGTCAAGGCTTTGGTTAGTTTAAGGAGTTCTGTGTCTAGGGAATTCTTGTCTGAAATCATGAAAGCCCTATGAACAAGTGAATTAACTACCGAGCGTTTTTGAGAGGGATGGTGATGTGAAAATGCGTTTAGGTATCTGTCAGTGTGGGTTTTCTTCCTGTATACCGAGTGTCCTATTGAGCCATTTTCCGTTTTGTAAACCAAAACGTCCAAAAAGGGAAGTGATCCGTTGTTCTCAATTTCCATCGTAAACCGTATAGATTTATGTTGGGAATTGAGGTGATTTAGAAAACCTTGAAGGCTTTCCATGCCATGGGGCCAAATAGCATAGACATCGTCTACGTATCTGCGCCAAATGTTAGGTTTTTATGGAAATGACTCAATAGCTTTTTTCTCGAAGTATTCCATGAAAGCATTGGCCGCAGGGGGTGATAATGGGGATCCCATTGCGGCGCCTGACACTTGTTCATAGAACTCTCCCTGTATCAGAAAATATGTAGATGTCAGACAAGCTTCAAATAATTTACATAACTTAGGGTCAAGATTTCCAGTTGTAAGTAGGTCTCGTATAATATTTATTGTATCGGGAACGGGAACGTTAGTAAATAGAGATTCTACGTCGAAACTAACCATTATGTCCGAGGGGTCCAGGGTCACTGTCGATAAGGTTTGTACAAAATGTGTAGAATTTTTTTACATAAGACCTCGTTTTTCCAACTAACTGATTTAAGATTTGGGCAAGGTGTTTGGCAAGTTTATACGTAGGGGAACCTATTGTGCTGACAATTGGTCTAAGAGGGGCACCGTCCTTGTGAATTTTAGGTAAACCATATAATTTTGGTACGCGGGAGTCTCGGGGGGTTAGATTATAAATTTCAAGAGGTGTAAGGGAGGATTGTTTAAGTAATTGTGTGATTTTTCGTTCAAATTTTCCAGTAGGATCGGTCTCGAGTTTTTCGTATGTGTCATTGTCTATGAGTTCCGTTATTTTGTTAAAATAGTCAAGTTTGTCGGAAAGTGAAAATCCATTAACACGGTCTAAACCCGAAAGTGAAAGTTCTTTATATTTGTGTCCTTTTTTAATAATGAAGTAAGGGGTTTTGCAATAGAGGAAAAGTCCTTAATAAATTTTCGATAGTAGTTAACTAGTCCTAAAAATATTTTTATTTCTCTTTGAGTTTTGGGGGGTTGGATTTTTGTTATAGCTTCTACTTTTTCAGGATTAGGCTTTATACCTTTATCTGATACTATATGACCTAGAAATTTAATTTCGTGATGTAAAAATTCACATTTATCGGGCTGAACTTTAAGATTATGTTCACGTAAACGTTGAAAAATTAATTTAAGATTTTTAATGTGACTTTCTAAGTCAACTCCAAAAATAATTATATCGTCTAAATAACAAAAACAAGCTACGCCTAATAAATCTGATAAGACAAGCGTCATCATCCGGGCGAATGTATTCGGACTCGATTTGAGACTAAATGGCATCCTATTAAATTCATAATGACCTGTAGGGGTAGAAAAAGCAGTTTTGTGTTTATCTGATTCTTCCATTTCGATTTGATGAAAGCCAGATGAAAGATCTATAACTGTGAAATATTTTGCGTTGCCTAACTTGTCCAAAATATTTTCTATATTAGGAAGGGGGTAAATATCACCAATTGTAATATCATTAAGTTTTCTATAATCAATTACGAGACGCCACTTCCTTTTTCCGGAAGCGTCTAGTTTTTTAGGAACGACCCATAAGTTACTAGAGTAAGGAGATTTTGAATTTCGTATAATATTTTGATCTAGCATTTCTTTTATTTGATTATTGACTTCATCTTCATGAATTCTAGGATATCTATATTGTTTACAAGAAATTGGAACGTCGTTTTTTGTATGAATAGAATGTTTAATTATATTGGTAGTAGTTAAGTATTCACCTTTTATATGAAATAAATCAGAAAATTCTTTACAAACTTTAAGAATAGAATCTTTTTCTTTATTAGTTAAATGATTAGTGCGAAGTAATTCTATTAGTTTATTTTCTCTATCTCTAGAGTTCAAGTTTACCTTATCTGTTTGAATATTATTTATCTCAGCAAAAGTCGCGATGTCTACTAATTCTACTGTGGGTATATCAATTGTTATTTCTTTTTGATTTAGATTCATAATAGGAACAACTGCTTTTTGGTTATCATTATTTACCAAAATATCAGGTATAAAAGTATTTTTAAAAATTTCTTGTTTTTTTTATAAGACCTGATTTGGAATTACTTGAAATATTAATTTGAGCTAAATAATGACAATTAGCAGGAATTTTGAGCTTACCAGTAGAATTTGCAGTAGTTTCCAATGAGTTTTCTATGATATTTTTCATAGAAGTCTCACTTGAATTTTTATTTTTATTATTTAAAAGAATATTTTAATATAATAGAATATTAAATTTTATTTTTTGATTATTTATAATTATTAAGTCATTACTAAAATCAATTAACACATTATGTTTTTTCAAAAAATCATTTCCTAATATTCCATCATAAATACTTTGAATTTCTAGTCCATTGACTACGTGACTTTTGTGTGGAATATTAAGATTATTAATACTGAATTCTAGATCTGCTGACCCAAATGAATAAATAGGTGTATACGGAACAATACCGTTGATTTCAATGACATCATTTTTATCTAAAGGAGTTAAGTGAGGAATAAGAGACGTTGACTTGACAATTGTTGAGGTAGATCCAGTATCAATTAAAAATGTAATTTTATTATTTATTGCATTTGACATATAAAATGTTATTGTTTTTAAGTTAGACTGAGTTATCGGTTAGATTTAAGTTTATTGTTTTGACGGAAATGCCGCTGTGTTGGTTCCTTGAGACTGTGGGACATTGGACGCAGTCGGAACTTGCGAGTTTAAAGAACTATTATTCATTTGATTTGTATTAATATGATTTACTCTTGGATTTTGTATATTTCGTTGGTTATTATTAAATTGTCGTTTACGACATTCATTTATTAAATGACCTTTTTTTTTTGCAGTAACTGCAAAATTTTTGATTGTAGTTATTGTATTGATTTGAGTTAGGATTATAATTTGTATTTGAGTTAGCTGCAGGAGGTGGCCTATAAGGACCACGAGATTTGCGAAAATTTTGAGTTATGTGTGTATTACTTTTGCAGTTTTTACAATAGATATTTGTATTAGAATGAGGTTTATTTTTAGTGTAGTTTATAATTTTTTCTTCTTGGAGCGCTAGATTGTACGCATCATTTAAGGTAACGATTTCGCGTGCCCTAAGCATTTGGCTTATTTCAGGCTTGCAATGGATTATGAATCGACGCAGTGCGGTCCTTTGAATTGCCCTTTTTAATCCGGGCAAGTCTTCAGGAGACTCACAGCTGTTAACCTCTGACTGTATGCAACAATTCTTTACCTTTTCCAGTCTTTTGAAAAAATCAGTTATTGATTCATTGGCAAATTGCTTTATGGTTTCCAGTTCTTCGTGTGCCTGAACTGGATGTTTTGATTGCCCATAGTATTGTTTCAATTTAGTTTTCAATTGATACCAAGAATCAATTTCCGACATTTCGATCTCGTTTACTACATTATTAGAAATTTGTGACACTACATATAAAAATAAACTATCAGTTTGATTTTCCGTCGCTAAGGAAAATGCACTGTTGGTATTTTGAATGAAAGTATTCAATTGTAATCGATCGCCTGTAAATGGCTGTATAAATTTGCCTCCCGAAGGAGGAATCAGGAGAAAGGCGTGATGTGGCTTCGTCACCGTCAAGAGTTGAAACTCACGTTAAAATGTCACTTTTAATTCGGATTATCCCACTTCTGACACCAATTTATGTTGTATGCCTTGACATACAGACAAAGTTTTTAAAAAGGTTTTTCTGACACCAGGTTATAAGTTACCAACTTGTAAGTCAAAAGGTTTTTCATTAACTTAGAAAGTTCTTTATTGGGTAAATAAGTCACTTGAATGGTTATTACAACTTTAATTATAACTTTTAAATAAACCTACAGAGTAACGTGCTCTATGATTGCTAGATTCAAACTGAGGAATAGCACCAAAGCGAATTGCTTATATAGAAAAATATACATTGCTTAGATAAGGGAAAAGTAAATAACAAAGGGGGGCTCTGTTATAGGGGGTGCCAACAATATATTGTCGAGTTGTTATCCCATCAGAATTTTCCTTCGTGTGAACGTGGACATAAAAGTGAATCCTTTTCATACATCAAAATGTTTTTGGTATTTTAGAATAATATACAAGGTTTCTTAAGAGTCGAATTATTATTAAATAACGTAATAGTTTATGTGGTTCCGCAGGACAATACCGACATACTCAAAATTTCAGACATCAAGAAATTTTCCTAGAAACCGAACACGTCGTTGCTACTGCAAAAACATTGTTGAAATCAAGTCTGTTATACACCAAACATTTGCGCTAACTATTTAGGTTAAAATTGTTTGACATTAACTATGACAATTTCAATATTTTTATCCAAATTTTCTAATAAAATAGTTTGTTTAAGGTGTTTTGTTCATAAATTGTATGGAAGATACAGTGAATTCTGTTTACAAACGGTTATGTTTAAAATTATAGTTCTAAAATGTTTATAACTTATTCACATGTAAGTAGTAATATTTTTGTATTTCTTTACTAAATAGAATCAGTATTTTAGCAAAACTCATACAATTTCTTATTAACTAATGTATTACCAATGCTGAATATCCATTAGGGCTAATAGTTGCTGATTTAAAACCTTGTTTTAAACCTTTTAAAGTCTCTTGATGCACTTTTAGGTAATTTGGTAGATCATTTATAATAATTTAATTCATACCTTATTATTAGCGAGGCTCTGATTTTACGTAATATCTTTTAGTTTAGAAAGAAAATAAAGAAAAGCTATTTTTACCTAAAACAAATACTTAAGTTTAATTAGTTAACCAAAGCAACAAAATATTATCAAAATACACCATTGATTAGCTTTTTATACGGGAAATATAAAATTACACCATTTTATATTTAATTCATCTTCTTAAATAGCGTTTATTCGAAAATATTGAAAAAATTAATGCAAACTGTCATAAATTATTTTCTATTATTGTGAAACTTTCATGTCAAATAGAATAACAATTATTTATAATATTTCTTGTTCTTTTTTATATAAAATAATGAAAAAATCTTGCTATTAAGAACACTTTAATAAATAAAATAAATATATATGAACATTTCCAACGTTTCGAAGGTAATATGTCCCTTCTTCTTCAGGGTAAAAATTAAAAATAGAAATAAAAAATTATACAAATTTAAAATCTAATTGTCAAAAAACTGATAGATGAAAATTAATTAAAATAGGTAAAGGTGTATAGATGTATAAGTGTATAAAGTATAGGTATAAGTGTTTAGTTAAGATATGTAAATAAGTAAAAAATTAAGATATGTGAATAAGTAAAAAACAAATTGACAAAAAATAAATAAAAAAAAATATATACAAAATTCATTATTTAATAATATTTAAGTATATTTTACTGAGATATTGAGTGTCTGTCCTATAATTTACCGTATTATTATTAATTTTTTTATTTATCATTTCCAAAAAATTCCTTTTAAATCTATTTTTTTCCCTATCCAAAATTTCTACATTTTAAAAATCAAAAAAATGTCCTAAATTAAAATGGTGGTTGCTTAAGGCAGTTTTATTATAAACAATATTATTACAACTGGACTTAGCTGCGACAATCTTGTTTTAAGCCAATTACTTGTTTGCCCAATATATATATTATTACAGTTTTTACAGTTAATTTTATAAATTAAATTTGATTTTTAAAAATGTGGTGTTTTGTCTTTTAATTTGTCATACAATAGATTAGTATTAAAACTATTGTAACTCGTTATTTTATAATTTTCTTTTTTTAAAATATTAATTATGTTTACACTTAACTGTGGAACAAAAGGTATAACAAAATATCTTAAGTTTACCTGATTTTGATTATTATTATTATTATTGTTATTAGTGATATTATTATTAAAAAGAATGGAATTTAACAAGCTTTCTGGATAATTATTATTTATAAGTATATTTTTAATTTTATTTAATTTTTTATTGTGAAATTGAGGATCGCTTAATTTCAGAACTCTATTTTTTAAATTTTTAATAGTATTTATTTTATAAATTTTATTTTGAAAAGAATTAAAATGTATATATCTATTTGAACAAAACGGTTTTTGATACCAGTCAATTAAAAAAGAGCTATTGACTTGTTTTAATAAAGTTATATCTAAAAAATTAATTTTGTTATTTATTTCTTGTTCTAATGTAAACTTGAGTTTGGGATGATAGGAATTAAATAAATTTAAAATATTTTGCAAATAATCAATAGGGATACAAGTTATAATGTCGACAACATAGATCTTTAGAAAAATAAAAATAAAAGGAAACAAACTTATTATTTCTTCAAGTAATAAATCCATTACCATAGCCGCAAAAATTGGAGAAGCGGGGTTACCCATTGCCGTACCCTGTGTTTGTTTAAAAATATCACCATTATAGGAAAAATAACCATTATCAAAACAAAACACTACTAATTGAATAAATTTGTTTTTTGGTATATTAGTATAATTTTTTATAATCTGCCATTTATTATTTATCACTTTAATTACTAAATCTTTTGGAATATTGGTAAACATTGAACAAACATCTAAAGAAATCAAAATATAACTATTAGGAATTGTAACTGTTTTTATAAAAGATGCAAACTCAAAAGAGTTTTTTAAATGGTATTTAAAAGTTGGCAACAAATTATTTAAAATATCTGTGATAAATTTTGATAAATGGTAAGTTGGAGAATGGAAGAAACTACGGGTCTTAATTTTAAAGGTCCATTTTTGTGTATTTTAGGAAGGCCATAAATTTTGGGGGCAACAGAATTATGTATAGTAAGCTTCTTTGAAATAGTATCATCAATGTACTTCTTATTTAAAAGAAACTTAACTAAGTCATTATTTTTTGTTTGTAAGGATAGTGTCGGGTCATTTTTGGCTTTAGTGTAAGTGTTTGTATCTTTTAATAAGTCCTCCATTTTTTCATTATTACGGTAACGTTTCCTTTATCTGATTTAGTGACAAATATATCATTATGATTTCTTAAAAAATCTTTACATTCTTTAAACTTATCCAATATCAATAAATTTTCTTTTTTGTTTTTATTTCTTACTTGATGATTTTTAATTACTCGACTTAAATTAGATCGTACCTCATTTTTTTCTTCAACAGTTCTAGCTTGATTTTGAATTACATATTCTGAATCAGTAAGTAATTTTTTGTAAAAGCTATTTTTCATGACTGGCTTTAAACAAAAAGAAGGTCCAAGTGACAAAAAATTATTTATATCTTGAGGAATATCACAATTTGATAAATTTTTAATCCATGACGGTTGTCCTATAGGAACACTTTCTTGTATACTTTTTATTTTATTTAGTTTCATAATTTGCTTATTTTTAATTATATTAAATTGTTTTTCATAAATATTCATCAAACCATTTTCAAAACTTTCAACTATATTTCTTGGTAAAAATAAATATGCTTCATTTCCTAAAAAATTAATGTCTTCTGTAACTCTTATTAAACTCCAAATGGTTATTCTTATTTCTGTATTTAGAAGAGCAGTATAAAAATTCGTAAGATCTCTATGTAGTATGTGATGAAAAGGGTGTATTTCATGAAATATTTGTAGTTGGGGAAAGCTACTTATTATATGTTTAGGAAAAAATTTATAACTTCTACATCTTAACAAAAAAATTCTTCTATTCTTCAGAGATGCTAACCTTATTATGTTTTTCTTCCAACAGTTTAAAATAATATAAGCTTGTCTTCCATAAAAATTAAATATATCTTTATAAAAACCCATTTTAGCAGTGGTAAATTAATTATAATATTTCTTGTTCTTTTTTATATAAAATAATGAAAAAATCTTGCTATTAAGAACACTTTAATAAATAAAATAAATATATATGAACAGTTCCAACGTTTCGAAGGTAATATGACCCTTCTTCTTCAGGGTAAAATTTAAAAATAGAAATAAAAAATTATACAAATTTAAAATCTAATTGTCAAAAAACTGATAGATGAAAATTAATTAAAATAGGTAAAGGTGTAAAGGTGTATAGATGTATAAGTGTATAAAGTATAGGTATAAGTGTTTAGTTAAGATATGTAAATAAGTAAAAAATTAAGATATGTGAATATGTAAAAAACAAATTGACAAAAAAAAAATAAAAAAAAAATATACAAAATTCATTATTTAATAATATTTAAGTATATTTTACTGAGATATTGAGTGTCTGTCCTATAATTTACCGTATTATTATTAATTTTTATATTTATCATTTCAACTGTCATATATATTTATTTTATTTATTAAAGTGTTCTTAATAGCAAGATTTTTTCATTATAGAATAACAATTAAAATGAAAAATTATTTTGCTTAAATTTTCCTTTTGATGATGCACTTCCGTCCGCCATTTTCAGTCTGTGATTTTGGGTATGTCGGTACTCTCTTTGTGTAGTGTGTAGACTACCTACCCACCCTAACAAACCTGCCTAACCAGTGCTCTATACTCGTTTATGAAAAATTGTATACACACTATATTGATTATTGCAATTTTTCCTAAACCAAACATTTGTGAAAAAAGGCACATAACCATAAAACGATGTATCTTACTAATGAAACCAATTCATTATATAAACTGCAGTTCTACGTTTTAAAAAAATATCACGAACAGATTCTAAAGAAATTTGGAATCGTTACTAAAACGTTTTCGTGTTTCGCGTTGCACTATTTTCGCCAATTTAATAAAGTATATAATGCAGACAATCACATTTATTTTGTATAATTCAATTTGAAGAGATCTACTTAAACAACGGCACGAATGCTTTTTGAGCTTTATTTTTGGGTTAAAAAGGCAACGAGGCGTTTATACAGAGCGGTCCAAAAGTCACCCCTCCCTCTTAACTTTTGAGTTGAGATATCGACTTCAAATTTAGAACTCATAAATAAGAAACTTAAACTATATTCTAGCATATATTTAAAATGTGGACAGGGGGCATGGGGGACATTTTTTTGTGTGATATGTACAGAGATGACACGTGGTACTGACGAGCGCCATTAGTACGAAACTGCAGCCTACTAGTCTTGCATTAAACCTAGTGATAATTAAGTTGGTTAAGACGTAGGCTGTTATTTTAGTACGTTAGGTATTACTGTTTTGAGTACATTTAAAAATATAATACCTAATATATTAGCCACAAATTTGTGGTTACACACAAATAAATGGTCTGTGCTACTAGCCTAGACATGAAGTCAGGGCCCTGTATTTAGGCTAGCTAAATGTTTTTTGAAAACGTCAAAATTTGGTCAAAAAAAATATCTTTAGATATATCAAAGTTATAATTGCATATTTATTATTTTTTGTAATCCTTAGTCAGTTCTTGTTCTTTATTGTTATTGTTTTCACTGTTTAGATGTTTATTGTTCTTAGTTTTTATTCTTAAATTGTTTTTAATTACTTCGTTCATATACAGTTGCGATCTTAAAAAGTACTACACCAAAAAATTGTACCATTTGAATCAAACTTGTCATTCAAAAAGTTATCTTGTTTGAAACATAATTTTTTCAAGTGTCAAATGTGTCAACATGCTTCACTTAAGCCAGCAACAAAAATCAATTTTAACAATAAATTTTGAATTTTTAGATAAGAAAAATGACCGAGAAATTAAATAATTCTACACGCCAGCACCAAAATATATAGAAATAGAGGTTTGGGCCCTTCAAAACTGAACTACTATTAAATAAGGTACATTATTGTTTTTCGTTATTTTATTAATGCATTTTTTTCTTTCTGTTATAATTTCTTCATATATTTCTGTAATTTTTACAAATAGGAATATATTTTTTCAAGAAATTAATATTATTTTACACCGTTTTTAAATCCACTGACATTGTACATAACCCTGAAAATTTCATTGTCAATAAAGCACTTAAAAAAGCTAAAATTTTAAAAATTTGGTAGACCTCAAGGTTCATTGCTGTAGTACTTTGTTCTACATTGTATAATACAATGGACCCGAAGAAAAAATGTGCTAAGTTTAAATTTAATGTTTTTTTATAAAATGTTAATAAGAATTAATAACTTGTTGAGAACCGCTGTTTGAGAGAAATAAATAAAAAAGTGACGCAAGTCTACAAAGTTAAGCAAAAGTATCTGAAAATATGTTTTAATTAAAGGGTCCGACATTACAGTACATACAAATATTATGGTTTATAGTTTCATGATTTTAAAGTAGAAGAGTAAAGCTTAATTTTAAACTCGCCATAAGAGCGTTAGTTTAAAAAACTATTTTGATATGGTTTTTCTAAAATAGCATTAAATGCATAAGTAATTGCGTTTTTCTAGAAAATGCAAATAGTTAGCTAAATTTTAGAAAAAGGTTTGAAATCTGCTTCATAAATTATATAAGATTAAAGCAAACTCATTTCTAAAAGTAGATGGTATTGAGCGTTATTCCGCCTGAAGAGATGTTAAGCTTTTTCTCCGGGATTTTACTGAAAGTTGTTATTTAATGTCCAGACCTTCCACTACTAGGATCCGTTGTTAGATTTTGTGCACATTGTTTTCTAACTTAATAATACTGAGGGGTACTGTGACTGCACTATATATTTTTTTTAGAAAATAAGCTACCAAATACCTCTGCAACTATTTTTTCTGAATTGTGAATTAGACTATTTATGTGAATGGATTTAAAATCACCAAAATACATATAGAATCTAAAACAGTATAAAGAAAAGCTTTGTTAAGACAACTATGGTCATTTCTCAGGAATAAAGTCCATTATCATCCGAAACCGAGCATCTCATATTTTACTTGTGATGGTTTTATAATATGCAGACCTCCTACTAATAGGATTAACTCTTGGTTTGCGTTGAAAAGTCACTTAAACTTGATGTCTGGTTAGGGTCAGGGTGAAGGCTGGATAATGTTTATAAAAAAATTAATTTAATTTAAAAATAACTACAATTTAAAAAAATTATTTACAAAATTAGCTTAATATTTTAAAACAAATATCAGTTTAATTCATGGGGATTGTAACTTTTACCCCTTAGCTACCAGCCACCCCCAATGTTTTTATTTTTAATTATATCCCGATTCATGTAATACCTTATTTAAAAGAGCTGAAAAAATGATATACTTTGGTATTTAAACAAAAATAAAAAGCATCGAGTGTTAAAAAAAGTAATAGATTGTTAGAAATACCAGTTTAATTTGTTACTAAATCCATTTTTATACCGTGCGGTCCAAAAGTCACACTTCCCTCCTTCGATATCTAAACTCGTTTAAAAGTTAAGAAGGGGGGGCGTCTTTTGGACCGCACAGTATAGCTATTACTCAATAAAAAAAAACAAAATGGATACCTTTGTTTTCATAAATCTGAAAACGCGAGGAGATATCAAAAAAATAACGAAAAAGTCGATCCCCCCTAGAAGTCCAAACCCCACCGGAAGTGAGGAAACCGGAAGTGGGGAAACCGGAAGTGGGGAAACCGGAAGTGGGGATGTTCCTAGTGAGAATGTTCCCCAAGATGACTGGAGGAACTGGTTCCTCTAGGTTAAAGCCTCCAGATATCTAGATCCATAACAATACGATAATGTGTATCGAATTAGCTGACTAGTAAGTTATAACGACAGTATTCCAAGAACGCGACTTTATTCATTTTAAAAGTTTTTTTAGTGGTAGGAAATAACATGTGGTGTCACCTATAGCATAACGCTGTCAAGTGCACAGAAATTAAAAAATTACACAAGCTTGTACTAAGTAACATCTATAAAAGTATTTATACTTGATTAAATAACAGCTTCTTTTTCGCTAAAGAATTTTGTTCACATTTTAAGAGTGTATCTTCTTCTTAAATATAAGACAGTTTATTCTTTTTTTAAATACAAAATTACTTAAAGTGACTATAACTATGTTTGGAAAACAAGTATAAGAGTATATTAGCTTAAAATATTAGGATTTTTAAAGCTTCTAAGGTATATTATTCGTCAGAATTGTATCTTACCTAAACCAGAGAGTTAGGTTATGTTACTTCGGACGTTTAAATAGCTAATTAGTCTTTTTGTTGGGGTCTGAAGTAAACGTATGATACTCCTCTGCTCTAAAGCTACGAGGACCATAATAAAATGTAAACGAGTTTTTTAAATCAGCTCTCCCTAGTCAATATCTCCCCTAGTAAGAAAATATATTTAAAAGAAAATCAGGAAATATAAAGAGTAAACTGTTCTAATTAGGTATCAAAAGATCATATAAAAGTAGTTTTCCTAACGAATCTAATAATGTAGCCTCCATAAAACTCTTTTTATCGATATCCAATGATGATCCAAACGATTTAATTAGTTTTGTTAGCGTTGCAGGAGAGTAACATCAATATCCTTTAGAAGGATATTTAATCTAGAGACAAGGAAAAGCTTGTTAGATCGAAAAACAATTGCCGAACGTCTGCGTCCTCCGTGACAAACATGCTTTATGTACCCACCTAGTGATACAAAATTGAACTATTTGATTTAGTACAGTCATCAGAACTAAATATTATTTTTATGGTACTAGTAGTACCGCGGTACTACTACGGTATACCGTAGTAGTACCATAACTAGAAATTGTAGTAAAACCAAGGCCGGGAGCCACGCCCAGTAGATTTTTTTATTACCTCACCGTTTACCAACCATTAACTTTAGGGCGTCCGACAACGGTATTGTCAGAAAATTTTTGTCGGACCAGGTTACCACTTGATTTTAAATATTTTTTAATATTAAACGATCCTGAAAAAATCAGCTGTGAGGTGCTAAATTTTATGACGTCATAACTAACCTAACATGGTAAAAAAAAACACCCCGCTACCGAAAAATTCTTATGTAAGAATTTGTGTGACTGGACATAAAAAACACATATACAAAGTCTCAACGGTGAGGTAATAAAAAAAATCTACTGGGAGTGGGCTTCCGGACTATAGGGCAATACCCGTTATTGAAGCTGACCAAAAAATATATTTTTTTATTTATTTGATATACCGGGTGTCCGAAAAGTCTTAGTATGGGCTAATATCTCTGGTATTAGTATCGAACGATCTGATAGGTACAAAAAATCCAATTTTCTTGGCCAATAACAATTATACTACTCCTTAGTTAGGGGCGTTAGGGGGTACAACTTTGGAATCTTAAATACAACCCTATATCAAGTTATACCTTATTTTAAAGACCTAATAAAAAGGAATATTTTGGTGTAAATCCGAGGTCTCTATAATAATTTTAATTTCGTGGTTTTTTTCCAGTTCAGAATTTAAACTAAGAACAATAAAAGTTTTATTTCTCGTCTCGTTTTGAATAAGTTTTAAAACAACCAAAAATCATCTTTTTAAACATATCGGAGTTCAAAAAATGCAATTTAAGTTGCAATTTTAACTCACTATCCCAAAAAAGATAACAACTGTTTATTCAAGATGTTTGCTTTAATTCTCCGTCAATTAAAAACGGGTTAACAAAGAGACCTCGGATTTACACCAATTTATCCCAAAACAACAAAGTTATGGGGGGTTTAACTTTTTTTAAAATAACTATCATTTTCAAAAATTTTTTTTTCAAATTTTTGTTCTTTTCGCAAAAAGAGAATTAAAAAAAATTGAAAAATTTTGAATTTTTTTGTTGTTTTTTCGTTTTTCAAAAAAAGATCTTTAAAAAAAACTTAATATTTTTTAATTTTTTTTGTGAAAATATTTTTTTAAGTATTTGGACTTTATAATGAAATGCGTAGCATTACATATCTTCACGGCTTGTTACTATGGTCTTTTTTTAAATTAAAAATCGCACAGTAAATATTTTTACAACAGGTTTGAATAGTATGTTTTTGTATAGGATATTGTTATGTTTTATAAAATTAACTACGCAGTATATTCGCACGTCCAATATTCGAATCTGTTTTGAAAATATTTACTGTGCGATTTTTAATTTACCTTGCTTGATGAAACAGACCATAATTAAAATTTTGGTATTATTTATCGATTGTTATTTAACTGAATAATGTAACATTAACCTAGATTATTGACACAACTTAAAGTATACCTTACTATAAAGTTGTAGTACAGTTCTGTTTACCGTAACTTTTACTGAATGTAAGTGTTATGAAACAAACGTTGCGAGGGATTTCAAATAGTCCAGCAGGTTGTGTTGTGTTAATATGTATAAGATATTGTATACAATAATGACAATGTAGTATTTAATATTTCCTATTACAGTAATAAATACCATATGACGTGATATAATTAAAAAATATGTATTTATAAATAATAATACATTATTAAAGTTACAATACCAGCTTCTGTATGTGGGTGAAAGATGTCTGACTGTCCATTCGTTTGTTTGTAAGTGTTATGAAACAAACGTTGCGAGGGATTTCAAATAGACCAGCACGTTTTGTTGTGTTAATATGAATAAGATATTGTATACAATAATGACAATGTAATATTTAATATTTACTATTACAGTAATAAATACCAAATGACGTGATATAAATAAAAAATATGTATTTAAAAATAATATTACAGTATTAAAGTTACAATAGCATCTTCTGTATGTGGGTGAACAATGTCAGCCTGTCTATCCGTTTGTCTGTTTTTATGTAAACTTTATAACTTTTGAAGGAATTGTCCGATTTAAAAAAATCTTTAACCAAAGGGACCTGTGTAATTTACGTCCTGTGCAGTATGGTTAAAATTGGGGTAGGCTAAGGGGACAAGGAGTCAAAGGGGCCAAAAGGATCAAAGGAGGCAAATGAGGCAAAGGGTTAAAAACTTATTTTTAATTGATAGCAAATTTACCATTTTACTTATTTTAATTAAAAATATTATATTATATTATAAAGTTTTAAGTTAGACCTCGAGTTAGATACTAGTCTGTTGACTGTACTAAAATGCCTGGGGAACAACTTTGTACAAGTTTTGTTTGGGACCTTATTTCATTTTAAGAAAACAACTGATTTAGTGAAAAGTTTACACAAGTCAAAAGGCGGGCGCTGAGAAATCATCATTATTATTTTGAAACGGTGGCAAAAATTAGAAAATATATTTTCTTTTGATAAATCGTTTTCGAAGCAAAAAGTTTTATTAAAGTTTTAAAGACTTTTATAAGGTATTGTATTATACTTATTCAGGCCCGGATTGGATAGTTTAGTAAAGTGCGAATGCCGCTGTGGCCAACATCTCCTTGAAGTGGTCAAACATTTGGTGAAAATAATTTTGATTTATAAAGTATAATTTTTAAAATTAATTTATAGTATATTACATTACAACTAGTGTGGAAAGTGACATATTTCAGCTTTACGAACGAGCCGTTAGGCGAGTGAGGAAACCCCACGAGTGTACGAAATACACTTTCCAACGAGTTATGTACACTATTTTTTCTACGATCCTCAAAAAATATAAAGTTTCTTAATTTAATGTTTTATAGTTTTTATTACTTATTCAAAACATTTTTGAGAAAAGCAAAGCATACAAAGCAAAAAATAGCATCCAAATTTATGTATATTAAACAGGAAATATGATTTTCTTTTACTTTTAGTTTTCTTGGTTTTAAAATTTAATACAATATTATATAATATAATACCTAGCTGTTTAATAGGTTGCCTATAACGCAAGCCTCTTTTGTAAATCAAGGCAAGACAGTTTGCTAATTAAATTATATATCTTTAGATATATTCCCATAAAAAAACAGTAAAATTGTACTGTTTTACGATATCATAAGAAAAAGACCGTGTATTTTGATGTTTTTTATAAAATGTAAGGTAACTAAATCAAATATTAAGTAATTTTTTGTAAAATCTAGACATAAATAAAACATCCCAAGTTATATCTTGTAAGGTTATAACTATTGTTTCTATTTTTGACATGAAAAACAGAAATATTTGGATTGAAAAACATAAAAGATATCATAAAATTCTGTGGAAAGGTGGAAAATGGCATATAAAACGAGGTGAGTTAAATTCGTAGAATCTACAACGTAAATTAAGGCAACCATACATACGGGAAATTAGGCAAACCTACATACATAAATATCAAACTAGGGTGATATGAAAATACCAAACCAGTATGATATAAGGCGTTTTCTAAAGAACAAAAGAGTGTGTCACTTTCATAGGGGACCGCGAATGCGGTCCGTGTCAACTAGTTCCCTATACCGGCTGGAGTGTGGATTCGATCAGTGGCATAATATTTATAAAATCACTTGTAAATCACAAAAAAAATAATGAAATGACAAAACACGGTGCCTATGAGATGTTGACTGTAGACATTTTAAGTTACGATGCGCCGTTCGTTACTTCAACCAACGTTTTAGAGCTCGCTTCATGATACGCCGTAGTAATAAAAGAGATAGATATTAAGTTTTTCCGTGATAATTTCTACCATTCGCATTTTTAAAAAGACAGGACTATAGGTAAAAATCAACGCTAAAAGTTTCAGATGGCACTAATAGTAAAAACAAAATGAACCATAAAGTTCTAGTCTTTGTGAACAGATGGCATTAGTAGTAAAAACAAAAAGAACCATAAATGACAGTTTTCCTGTAATTTAAGTGCAACAATTTTAGTTCTGGATACATAATATTACCTGATATGTTTAACTGTATAATAAAAAATAAAATTAGGGTTAAAATAAATAAGGTAAATAAATATAGTTTTTATTGGTTATATTGGCTACTTTGATTACTTTTTCTTTCTTACATCGACCAAACTGTTAGAACACTGTAGACTTTTTGAGGGTCTTAATTAAATTGTATTGGGCTATTTCTTATTAATTAGTGACGACCCCTTTATTCAAGGGTGTAGATAAGGAGGGTAATGGGGGTAATTACCCCCCCCCATATGGTTGGGCGACAATTTTTTTTAGAGGGGCGCCAGGGACAAACCTTTTTTTCGTGAGGGTAATTTTTGGGGGCGCCAATTCTTTTTATTATTTTTTGTAGGGGAATCAAGGTTTGTAGAAACCGTCAGGAACAAAGCTTTTTAGCTTTATTTCTTGAGGGTATTTTTTGGGGCGCCAATTTTTTCTTGCACGGACGCCAAGTTAGTTTGGCAGAAACCGTCAGGGACAAAGATTTTTTCTTGAGACGAGGGGACCATTGGCAGTTCACCTAAGTTCTTACTCACTTGATTTATTTTGAACGATTGCGTATGCGCTGTGCCACTTTAATCTAAAAATATGACAATTTATTATAGAAGTTTTATGTTTACATGCAAAATCCAACCATCTATTTTGTTTTCATGTAAAATCATAAATGCTTGGACTTTATAAAGTTAGGTATTACTTACTTAACTTTAATCGAACCTAACTTTGTATAGTAAGACCCTAAGGTACAAAGAAAGAACCTTTAAGCTTAAAAGCTTACTTAATACATGTAAAACTTTTTTGCTGTCTCAATAAAGACTTTTTTGTTCAGCTAGATACATTTTTATATTAACTATTTCCTAACTTTAAAATTAAAATATACCTTTCTAATTTCCTAAAAGAGTTTATTTAACAGTGTAAACAATTTTTAAGTTATTTTTATCAGATAATTTTATCCGTGTGTGGGTTCCTTTAGGCAGAACATTTATTCAGGCAACTAATCAAAGTATTTTCAAACTTTTTTTAAAAATGTGATAAACTGGAAAAAATAGGGCTTTATTAAAACGTGTTTATACAAAAACATCTACCGTAAAGGAACTTTTATGTAGCCTTCCGTTTTTTAATTGAATTTGAATTTATTTAAAAGTTTTGTATCTAAAACGCCGAGAAAGTTGAAACATTTACTACAAAACGAAACCCACTTAACCCACCTATGTTCCTGAATCAAATTAGGAACTTTCTAAATTTATATTAAGGGTGTTAAAAACTGCTATAGAAGCGATAATTGGGAAGTTATAACAGGGATAATTAGCACGAATTAACGTCAAGAAGATTAGCAAAACTTACAATCACCTTGTCTTACTTGCTTAGAAGGTGGGATAAACTTTCAATGACAGTAAAAAGTCATTATTTTAAAATTTTAAACATTTTTTAACTTTTTTAAAAAAACTCAAAGGTATTAAGATAATTTGGTCTATATTTAAATCTTGAATTATATGGAATATAAATATGTACATATAATAATAACATTTATTTATTTATTATTTGTAAACAAATAGGGTGCAGGGAAACGATTTAGATTTTATGTGAATGTGATGCGATAGCATCACCGGCGAAAGCGACCAATTAGGGGAGCAATTCACATCTCATGTGGATGTGATGTAAAAATAACAAATAGGGTGCAGGGAAACGATTTAGATTTTATGTGAATGTGATGCGATAGCATCACCGGCGAAAGCGACCAATTAGGGGAGCAATTCACATCTCATGTGGATGTGATGTAAAACAAGCATAAAATAACATAAAAATACACTGCCTAGTATATGATACAAGCAAATTCTTTATATTTATTTTTTTTTAAAACAACAACAGCAAAGAAATGTTTTCCATTTTGCACCAAAATTCTATAATTTTCTTCCACGAGAAATAACACAAATTTTACATTATAAAAATAAAATAAAATTTAGAAAAGACGCTAAAAAATATATTAATGCTACATACGTTTTTAAGAGTTATTTTGCAGTAAAAGTTACTATTTATATAAATTTGCTCACTTACCCACTTACCCCTTTTTTCATTTTCTGAATTGATGTCTACATTTTCCTCCTAAATTTGTTTTCTATCTTTAACTTTTCAGAATTTTTACTTTTACATACATTTAAAATTTTCTCAGCATATACTCATATTTTTGTTTTGTTTTATTTTTTTGTTTTATATAAGTATATAATTGTAGCTATGAAAATATATTTTTTACACAATGTGATACAATTTTTAAGCTTAAGTGTTCTTTTTTCACACACAAATCCTAGATTTAGGTGAACAGGCAAAAAATATTATACAGGGTGTATCAGAACCCACGTTAAAAAAAATTACATATGTACTTATACAGCAATAAAAAGAAATTGAGCAAAATTTCAGAGGGGGGTGTATGTATGAAATTTTGAGATAAGAACGTTTTGTTTCCACCAATCCCAGAACCTGTTACAATTACCTATAATAGTGGGTAAATCGCCCAATTGGTTTCTATGGAAACATACCAGTAGTTAAAGGTAGGCATTTTGAAAGTTTGATGAGAATGTCAAATTGAAATTTTTCATATGACAATTTGTCAAAAATATTTTTTAAGATGTAAACTGTTATATTACTGGAAGATTATGGATTTTTTAACTTTATTGTAATAATTTTGTAAAGTTAAGTGTAAAAAAATGTAAATGTAAAAATATTTTCTTTGTTGTAATCCTATTTTAATTTTTAGGTCCAAATTAAGAACCGCTGAATAATTAAAAATTTTACATGTGCACATAAACTGCAATGGAAAATGTACTATTTAAAATATATATCGACAGATAAATGTTTAAAATGCCCCTCAATCCATACGTTAAAAAAGTAGAAAACCAATATACCAAATTTTAGTTTAATGAGTTTTTTTAGGTTTTTTTTTATATAATAGGTAGGATTATTATTAATAAAATATAAATATAAATAATAAATCACTTAAGAAATTTCTTAACACGTTTAAACGTGTTGTTTAATAGATTATTTCGTTACAATTATTAAAATAGGGATTCCACACTATAATAGTTAAATTGTCTTCTTCTTTTATCCAGTAAATTTTAACATTTAAAACAATCTTTTTTCTTTTTATGTAAGTCCCATATCAATTCTTTACTTTTTTTCTAAATAAGATTAAAGGGAGTTTAAAAATATTTCCTTAAATAACATCCCATTTAAAGTGTATGTGCACATGTAAAACTTTCAATTATTCAACCGTTCTAAATTAAGACCTAAAATTAAAAGTAGGATTATAACAAAGAAAAACACTTAAGAAATTTAGAAAATTATTACAATACAGTTAAAAAATCCATAATCTTCCAGTAATATAACAGTTTAAATCCTAAAAAATATTTTTGACAAATTGTCATATGAAAAATTTCAATTTGACAAACTTTCAAAATGCATACTACTGGTATGTTTCCATAGAAACCAAACAAAACGTTCTTATCTCAAAATTTCATACATACACCCCCCTCTCAAATTTTGCTCAATTTCTTTTTATTGCTGTATAAGTACATATGTAATTTTTTTAACGTGAGTTCTGATACACCCTGTATATTATATTAGTAAGTATCAAGTTACTTTTTATCTCATAGTAGTTAGTTAGTAGTTTATTTACGGAAATTCCATTTTAACAATAATAAATATAAAAAATATCAATACATATCACAATATAAATCACAAGTTATATATATCTAAAACTAACCTATTCAGGTCCCGAGAACTAAGTTGCTTTTTAAAATTAGTCAAATTAGTGAAAAAATCCAAGTCTAACATATTAGCAAGCCTGCATATCCTACTAATAGGAGAATTATTACCATAATTGGTTCTATGTGGAGTATTGTAGAAAATACGAGAGGTCCTACTGTTGGCGGGTATCAAAAAACGGTTTTGCACATTTTCAACTAAATCAATATAAAAATTATAATTGGGAGACCAAATCACGGAACTAAATTCGAGATCAGATCTCACAATAAAAAAATATAATTGCTTAATTCAACTAATATTTTTAAAATCTCTTAAATTTCTTTTTAAAAACCCCAACATTTTTAAAGATTTATTAACTTGTTTTAGTACATGTTCATTAAAGCACATTTTACTATCGTAAACTACCCCTAAATCCTTTATAGAATTAACATTCTCTAAATTAACATTGTCAATATTGTAAGTGTGTAATATGGGACTCTGATTTCTATAAAACTGGATCGACTTACATTTATTGACATTTAATTTCATGCCGTTGACAAGGCACCAAGTGTGAACCTTATCCAATGCATTTTGAACCCTACACAATCATTTTCAGATTGAATAATAGTAAAAAACTTAAGATCATCCGCGAAAATTAAGTATTTGCATTTAGATGTCTTTAAATACGGACCAATGTCTTCAATAAATAAATCAAAAATTAACGTGGAGAGATGGCCACCTTGTTGAACTCCTGAAATTAGTTCTGTAGGTTCATAATGCATTGTATAACCTCACCACCTGCTGCCTGCCACTGATGAAATTAACAAACCAAAATAAAAAATTTAGTAACAAGTTTCTCAAACAATTTTGGTATTTGAGATATCTTCGAAACAGGTCTGTAGTTCTTCACATCACTACGATTCCCATTTTTGAAAATCGGAGTAATATAAGACTTTTTCCATATATTAGGAAGCTTTCCCTCTTTTAAAAATTGATTAAACAATAAATAGAGAGGTGTTGTTAGAGTACATCTGCATTCAATTAAAAGGGAAGACGGAATGCCATCAGGACCGCAGCCTGCTTTAGGCTTAAGAGAAGATAAACCAGTAAAAATTTCGTTCTCATCAAGTAACAAATTAGAAAAGTTTACGTTCGTGGAAAAATCGATTCTTCCAGGTACTATATTGTCCTTTGAGTAGACCAGTGAAAAATTGTTTGCAAAAAAATTGACTATCTCTAATAAATTATTACTTTCAGTGCCATTATAGCACATAGTCCATGGCAATCCGTCAACGCCTTTTTTGTTGTTGATGTACTGCCAGAATTTATTGGGATCATTTTGAAAATCGGATTCAAGGGAAGTGATATAATTTAAATAACATAAGTCACGTAAGGACTTTGACCTGTCTCGAAGATTCTGAAATATCAAATAGTCTTCTTCGGATCTGGAAACTTTAAAAATTTTATGTGCTATTTTCTTACTGGTAATGATTCTTTTTAGTTCAGGACTATACCAACATGGAAAATCGGACTTTCTCACTAACTTTTTTGGTACAAATAATTCTATTAAGTTATTAAGAATATCATAAAAAGTATCTAAATTAGAAATAATATCATTAGAAAATTCCGACTACCAATCAATGGAGGCTAATGAATTATTAAAAAGTACATAGTCTACATTTTTAAAATTATAATCATAGTATTTAAAGTGCAATAAGTTCGGTTTTTCTTCAAATTTTATATCAAAAAATAAAGATTAGTATCACATTTTACAAGATAATCCATTGCTATGTAAGCATTGACATTGGGCGTAGATGAAAAAATCAAATCTAAAATTACATTATTTACATTACATATAGAGTTACACTGAAATAAATTAAGAAATCCAAAGGTATCACAGATTATATTAGACTTTTCTTTGAAGTCTAACACTTTTACACCATACTCGTCATTATACCATACTATTTCTGGCAAATTATAGTCACCAGTTAGTATAAAAGCTGAATCTTGGAATTTTTCAGCCACTTCTTCAACAGTTGCAGCATGATCTTCATAAATTTTGAATGTTGAACTAGGTGGTATGTAAACAGCACCAAACATATATGAGTAATTACCTTTCGAGATGCATACATACATGTTTAAATAGTTAGCACATTATATAAACTGTGAACTTATAAATATTAAATATTATGATAAAATAATGAAAAAATCTTGCTATTAAGAACACTTTAATAAATAAAATAAATATATATGAACAGTTCCAACGTTTCGAAGGTAATATGTCCCTTCTTCTTCAGGGTAAAAATTAAAAATAGAAATAAAAAATTATACAAATTTAAAATCTAATTGTCAAAAAACTGATAGATGAAAATTAATTAAAATAGGTAAAGGTGTAAAGGTGTATAGATGTATAAGTGTATAAAGTATAGGTATAAGTGTTTAGTTAAGATATGTAAATAAGTAAAAAATTAAGATATGTGAATAAGTAAAAAACAAATTGACAAAAAATAAATAAAAAAAATATACAAAATTCATTATTTAATAATATTTAAGTATATTTTACTGAGATATTGAGTGTCTGTCCTATAATTTACCGTATTATTATTAATTTTTATATTTATCATTTCCAAAAAATTCCTTTTAAATCTATTTTTTTCCCTATCCAAAATTTCTACATTTTCAAAATCAAAAAAATGTCCTAAATTAAAATGGTGGTTGCTTAAGGCAGTTTTATTATAAACAATATTATTACAACTGGACTTATGCTGCGACAATCTTGTTTTAAGCCAATTACTTGTTTGCCCAATATATATATTATTACAGTTTTTACAGTTAATTTTATAAATTAAATTTGATTTTAAAAAATGTGGTGTTTTGTCTTTTAATTTGTCATACAATAGATTAGTATTAATTAACTGTTTATATATAATTATTTTATTTATTAAAGTGTTCTTAATAGCAAGATTTTTTCATTATTTTATATAAAAAAGAACAAGAAATATTATAATTAAATATTATGTATTGTGTAATTTTTGAGGTTCTTAATAAAATTGAATTGAATTGAATTGAAGTAAAGAGCTTTCCCATTTTTCACCTTCGCGCGTGCAATTTTTTTATTATCAGATTTACTTTCGAAAACCTTAAAAAGTCCAATATACTAACTTTCACGAAAACTACTCCCCGTCCCTCATGGGGTGGATTTAGAAAAAAATTATTTTAAGATTTAGTTTTAACGACCACAAAAAGTCCAATATGTAAATTTTCAAGAAAACTACCCCCGTCCCTCAGTGGGTGGAGTTAAATATATTTTATTATCAGATTTACTTTCAGAAACCTTAAAAACCCTAATATACAATTTTTTACGATAACTACCCTCCACCCCTCAGGGGGTGAAGTTAAATTTTTTTATTATTAGATTCACTTTCATCATCCTTAAAAATCCCCATATACCAATCTTCACGAAAACTACCCCCCGCCCCTCAGGTGTGGAGTTTGAGTTTTTATCATCAGATTCACTTTGAACAACCTCAAAAACCCCAATATAATAATTGAAAATATTTAAAAATATTTAAAAATATTTACCTCTCGGGGAGGAGTTAGAAAAATTTTATAATCAGATTCAATTTCAGCAACCTTAAAAATCCCTACATAGTAATTTTGAAATTTTTGTAAAAAAACGTATTTTTCCCCAATTTTCTCCCTTGCCGCACCCTAATTTTCACCAAAAACAATCCCGAGCGAGAACTTTTGGTAACATACCTGTATGCCAAATTTCATGCTTAAAGCGTTTTCGTTATCGTTCTTACAAAATTTCCCGGACAGAACGACCGACGGATCGACTTTTGTACAAATACAAGGTTTTCATAAAATTTTTAAAAATTTTCAAAATAGGAAAGCAATAACATATACTTATATCGTCATATCGCCTGTGATCCTGCCTGTCTACATTAGTATATTACGCAACGAGTTCGAGAACCTAGTTTTTAGTGTACGAGAGTGCATATTTTTTTACGAGGCAATGGCCGAGTAAAAAAAAGCACTTGAGTACATTGAAAAAGGTAAGTGGCGAGTTGTGTACGCCATTTTTCCTACGACCATGCCTTTTATTAGGAAAATCATAAAAATTTAGTAAATAAAACATTGACATTTTACCAACAAATAGTTAATATGGTCTGTTTTTTCAAGCAAGATAGTAAATTAAAAATCGGACAGTGAGTATTTTCAAAACAGATTCGAATATTAGATGTGCGAATATACTGCGTAGTTTATTTTATAAAACAATTCAATTCAATTCAATTTATTATTATTAATAAATATTTTTTTACATGTAAAAAAAATTTATAATATTAATCCGCCTAAATTTACATTTGTGTGCGGATTATTTTCTTAATAAAATATGTAAAAAAAATTTATAATATTAATCCGCCTAAATTTACATTTGTGTGCGGATTATTTTCTTAATAAAATTTTATTTATAATGGCTTAATTTAATATTTTTACCAGCTAACTTAAATATATTCAAAATTAAAATATTTAAAAGAAATGTACATGTACACATGCAAGCGCAGGGGGGGGCGGAGGCGAGTGAGAGAGAGAGAGAGAGAGAGAGAGAGAGAGAGAGAGAGAGAGAGAGAGAGAGAGAGAGAAAGCGAGAGAGAGATAAACAGTTTCTGAGAAAAATAAATTAAATATATAAAAGAATACTTAAGATAACCTAATCATTAATCATACATAATTTAATAATTATTTATGTGAAAATAGAGTCAACAATATTATTACATCTAATATAGGATTTCAGTTCTTGTTTAAACTTGCTATTTTGTAACGATTTAATTTTATTTGGTATGAGGTTATAAATTTTAGGTCCTAGGAAAAAAATTGATCTTTGTGTAAAGTTTTTTATAAACTGGGGTATGAGTAAATTTTTATTATGAACTGATCGAGTTATAATTTTATGATTGATTTGGCCGATATCTTTTTGGTTAGCATGTGCCCAAAGAACAGTTTTATAAATATAAACTTAACTAACAGTAAAAATTTCAGTTTCTTTATATAAAAGATCGGTAGAAAAATCCCTTTTTTTGTAAAATAAGATTTTTAACAAAGTATTTTGTGTGGTTCTCAAGTCATGAAGTGCGTTGTCATACAAACCACCCCATACACCAATACAATAGCGGATAATCGATTCCACTAGTGCTCCATATACAATTAATTTAAGTTTCTTATTTAAAATATCTCGAAGTTGATAAAATTTGTATACAAGCCCTCTCAGTCTTTTATTTAAATAATGAATGTGCTCTTTCCACTTTAAATGTTGGTCTACAAATATACCTAGATATTTAACTTGTGTAGTGCGTTGTATATTTGAGCAATTACATTGATCAGAATTACAGTTTGATATGTGCAATTTTAAAAAGTCGGTTAAAGGTTGATCAACAGATGTAGCAGAAAAAGTAAGAAAGAAGGTTTTACTTGTGTTAAGACTGAGAAGGCTTGTATCGAGCCATAACTTTATCAACCTCAGTCCGTTTTCAGCGTTTTTATAAACCTCATCCCATGAATTCCCCAGAAATATTAATGCTGTGTCGTCAGCGTAAGATATAATCTCACCATGAAAATTTAATATAGTATATATGCTGTTAATATATATGAGAAATAATATGGGACCCATTACAGTACCCTGAGGTACACCCCTCGTTATAAGTAATGGGTCACTTAATATACCATTAATTTTAACTCGCTGAAATCGATCCATTAAATAATTACTAAATATTGCCAAAGCCACACCTCTTATGCCAATTTTTTTCAGTCTTTTCAATAGTATTTTGTGATCAACGGTATCAAAGGCTTTGGCAAGATCTAGGAATATTGAGAGACATTTTTTCTTATTATTTAAATTATCAATAATAATTTTATAAAAATCAATTACAGCATTTTCTGTACTAATTCCCTTCCTGAATCCGTATTGTCTCTTATTGAGAAGTTTGTTATTTTCTAGGAAATTCATGAGGCGAGATTTTAAACACTGTTCAAAAAGCTTAGCTAAATTGCTGATTACAGATATTGGGCGATAGTTAGTGGTTAATAAAACAAAACTATATTCTTTACACAAACATATACTATTCAAACCTGTTGTAAAAATATTCACTGTGCGATTTTTAATTTACTATCTTGCTTGAAAAAAACAGACCATAGGCAAAACACAAAAATTTACTTATTAACATGCGAAAGTTTTTCTTACTTATAAATTATACAAATATAACCTTAATTAAAAAAAAAACTATATTATTAACCGTAGTCGTAATTATAATCTACCATGAACGTGCAGTCGTATAATATACATTGTAAACAAGTTCTATAGCGACATGTCTTCATTAAAACTTATGGAGCAAAAGAAAAGTGTAATTAGAAATTTTATGTAATTATTATACGACATTAAAACTTCATATAGTAATACTGCTTGACATGTTTGAGTGGATTTGTAATTCTAGAATTTTATTAAATCTGAATTTATAAGTAAACAAACCAGATATTTAATGCTATGCATTCCATTATATACTATTCACAGTAAATAGAATATTGCATTTTCCCAAATACTTAAAAAAAATAATAAAAAAAAAATTAAAAAAATTTAATATTTAAAAAAAAGAAATTTTTTTGAAAAACAAAAAATCAAAAAAAGAAATATAAAAGTTTTTTAAAAATATTTTTTAAATTTTCTTTTTGCGAAAAACGAAAAATTAAAAAAAAAAAATAAAAAAACTTAAAAAAATAATTTAAAATAATAAAAAAATACATTTTTTTTTGTTTTAAAGATCTTAAAAAAAGGAAAATTATAGTTTTTTATTTTTTTTTAAGTTTAACCCCCCATGATTTTTTTGTTTTTGGAGAGATCACTTTAAAAGTTTGCAGAATTGTCCCTTTTAATAAAAGTAATTTTCCTGAAAAAGTTACGTTAATCGGATTTTTCTTTCAGCTTTTTCGATTTTTTTAAAAGTTTAATCCTCCATAAGTTTTTTGTTTTTGGAGGAATTACTTTCAAAATTGGTAAAATTGATCCTTATAATAAAAGTATTTTTTTCTAAAAAAGTTAATCGGATTTTTTTTTCAGCTTTTTTCGATTTTTTTAAAACTTTAACCCCCATAACTTTTTTGTTTTTGTGAGAATTACTTTCAAAAACAATTTGAATCTTTCCCTCGTAGAACTTGTTTTTTCTTGAAAATTTTAAGTCAATCGGATTATTCGTTCTTGGGTTATCGTTATCACAAAAATCGTGACATCGGACGGACGGTCAGACGTACAGACAGACAGATATTTGAAAAAAAAAAGTTGCTTATTTTTTGATAAAACAAATTTATGTCCAAGAATTTTTTATCCAGGACGATTTGAATTTTTTTGAAAATTCGAAACTGCCGTATAATACTATTCTAGCGCAGGCGCTGTGAATAATATAACAAGCCGTGAATATATCTAATTCCAAGTAACACAGTACCTATAAAGTATCTCTTACCTCTGTTTCGCAGCAAAATTACAGCCATATGGATGCAATTTTGCTGCAAAATAGTGCTAAAAGATACTTTATAGCTTCTTTGTTACTTGGGATGCTTCATATTTCAACTAAACTCTTCATAGTAGTAGTACTGTAGCATATTGCGTTTTCTTTTGATATACTTTAATTACTTTGAATACTTCCATTACTTCCAAAAATATGACTTCTTTGAGCTCGGGCGCCCTTAGGGGGTGGATTTAGGAAAAAATTATTTCAAGGTTCAGGTTTAGCGACCTCAAAAACTCCAATATATCAATTTCCAAGAAAATTACCACCCGCCCCTCAGGGGGTAAAGTTAGAATTTTTTCATTATCGATTCACTTTCAGCAGCCTCAAAAAGTCCAATATACCTCAGGGGGTGGAGTTAGATTTTTTATTAGATTCACTTTTGGCAACCTCAAACACCCCAATATTCCAATTTTCACTAAAACTACCCCCAGCCCCTCAGGGGTGGAGTTAGAACTCTTTTATTATCAGATTCACTTTTATCAACCTCAAAAACCCCAATATACCAATTTTAGGGTATGGAGTTAGATTTTTTTAATTTCAAGATTCAGTTTTAGCGACCTCAAAAATCCCAATATATAAATTTTCAAGAAAACTCCCCCTCACTTTTAGCAAAAACCCCAATATTCCAATTTTCATGAAAAACTACCCCCAGCACCTCAGTGGGTGGAGTTAGAACTTTTTTATTATCAGATTCACTTTTAGCAACCTCAAAAAACCCAATATACCAATTATTCCGAAAACTACCCTTCGCCCCTTAGGGGGTGGAGTTAGATTTTTTTTATTTCAAGAATCAGTTTTAGCGACCTCAAAAACCCCAATTCACCAATTTCCAAGAAACTAGCCCCGCCCCTGAAGGGGTGGAGTTAGTTTTTTTTATTATTAGATTCACTTTTAGCTACCTCAAAAACCCCAATATATCAGTTTCCAAGAAAACTACCCTCTCCACCCGAGTTAGATTTTTTTATTATCAGATTCACTTTTAGCAATCTCAAAAACGCCAATATTTTAATTTTCACGAAAACTACCCCCAGATTCACATTCAGCAACCTCATATACCAATTTTTCCGAAAACTACACCCCGCCCCTCAAAAGAAGAAAAAAACTTTATTATCAGATTTCGCCGACTTCAAAAACCCTTATACTAGTTTTGACGAAAATATCGAAATGATTTAAAAATATTTACCCCCGTGCGGGTGGAGTGGAGAAAATTTAATATTAGATATCATATGAAAACGAAAAGCAAGGTTTTTGAGCTTATGTTGAAAATGTGAGCTAACTTTCAAATTTCGACCTTAGATTCGGATTCACGGCTCAAAATACATAGGAATTATTACATTAAGTATTATTCTGACACATTATGACAGATATTTAATACACGGCACTACATATTTTTTTAGAAAATAAGCAACCTGATACCTCCGCAATTATTTTTTTTTAACTGATAATTTATAGATTATTTTTGTGAAAGGATTTAAAATCTCTGACCAAAATCCACTATGGTCATTTCTGAGGAATAAAGTCCATTATCTTCCGAAAACGAGCACCTGAGATTTTACTGTTGATGGTTTAATAATGTGTAGAGCTTCTGTTAACAGGATTAATTCTTGGTTTGCGTAGGAAGCGACCTAAACATGAAGTCTGTCCAAGATTAACATGAGGGATAAATCGATGCGAAGGTCCGTCCTTCGCATCGATTTATCCCTCATGTTAATCTTGGACAGACTTCATGTTTAGGGCGGGTTTTTTTAAAAGTTGTTTACAATAATGAAAAAGATTTCCATATCATTTTTTATCTATTTAACTTTTGACGATTTTGGAAATTTTAAAACTATCGTAGGGACGTGCAAAGTGGGTCACTTTTTTGCCCCAAACTTTTTATTTGTAGATTTTTATCAATAAAATATTATTCCTCATTTAAAAATAAATAAAAAGGTACTTTTTATGTAACATTGTTGAGCCAAGCGTTTTCGAGATTTGAGATATAATAAATCTAACTACACCCCCTGAGGGGCGGGTGATAGTTTTCTTGAAAATTGATATATTGGGGTTTTTGAGGTCGCTAAAACTGTATCTTACAATAACATTTTTCAAAATCCACCCCCTGAGGAGAGTGGGGTAGTTTTTGTGAAAATTGGTATATTGGGGTTTTTTGGATTGCTGAAAGTGGATCTGATAATAAAAAATACATTTCACGCTTGGAGGTGAAAAATGGGAAAGTTTTTTTGCTGGGCAGTGCATTTTTTTTCTTGGCAGTATTTTTTTATCGAACTAAGAATAATATGTAATTAACACGCTCCCTAAATTACCAGTTTAATGTAAAACATAGTGTTTTTTTTTATTCTGTCTAAAACGACATGCACAAAGCTTATTGGCCTATTTTTCTTTTACTACACTGCAATGTACTACATTTTTTCTGGTTTTTGTTTAAAAAACTATAAAAACTTTCAGGCTATATGAAATTATCGGCAAATGAGAATATAGCGTGGCCAGAAGCGGAATTGTCTTATTGGATTAAAACAAGTCCTATAAAACTACAACAAATCTATATTAGGTTAACCCTCTATTGCACACCGGGAAAAATCTACAATCTATTTTATGTATTTAACATAAATTAATTCATTGCGTGCACTGAAAGAAATAGGGGTAAAACTAGAAAGTATATTTATCCATTATTTTCATATATGGATATTTTTAGATACAGGGTGGCCCAAAAAAAACCGGACACTTTTTAAACCGTTATAACTTTTTTGCCTTTTGACCGATTTATACCAAATTTGAAATGAATATACTAAAAACATGTAAGATTTGAAAGATAATTTTATTTATATAAAGTATTATCATATTTTTTAGTAATAAAGCTTTTTCCGAAGGGGTTGTTTTAAAGCGTTGGGGATTACAGCAAAATTTATAATATGAAACTTTCTGACCTAACTATATTCACTGATCTTTCTTCAATAGATGAGTATGTTTAAATTTTAATTTAATATTTTAGTTTATTTTTTATTTATATTTTTCCGAAAGGTTACATATTGCAGTAAATTGATTTTTAAACGTAAAAAAACCGATTCAGTAGGCGTGTTATTTATTTTTTCTTAAAAAATAATCTCTTAATTTAAAAAGTATTTAAAATCAGCAAAAAACTAAAAAAATGTCGAATTGTATGAAAAATCAAGGGGAAAATGTGAAAGCTGAATTCTAGATGTATATTTTAAGAAAAACGGGTATTAAATAACACAAAAATTATAAATGGCATATGGAAATTCGAAAATTTTACTACATTAACATGAGAAATAATAGATCGCTAAAATAAAACAAGATTTAAGTATTTGCTAAACGAAGAAAGAATTTAAAGAAGAAATATATTTTTATTACAAATAAATTAAAGTATATTAAACACTGTCTTATTTTTTAACAATAATATAAAAGCACATTATGGTACAGGATCTTGCTTGGTTATTTGTAGTAATAATTCCATATTGGTTTACAAAAATTCCCATCATCCTTTATTTTAAGTTAAGCACTTTTTTTCGTTTTGACAAAAACTAGACTTATTTCTTATTTTTCTACACAATTTTGTTTTTACATACAGTGCGGTCCAAAAGTCACCCCCCCTCTTAACTTTTGAACGAGTTGAGATATCG
>OY294049.1:25047301-25099929 GCA_958510825.1 Brachypterus glaber | reverse complement strand
CACCGCCTTAAACGTTACACTATAGTTTTTAGCGTTTTATTTTCTTTTTTATTAGTCGATAAGGCATGCCTCGTAAAACATTTTAAGTGAAAACCTATCTGGCGGTTTCATTTAAATTTTTGTACAATTACATATTTTAAAATAATTTACTCATTTGTGCCCAATTATCTCGAGATATAGCAAACCGATTTTTGATTGAAAATCGCCATGACAAAACGAAACTTTTCGAACGGGAGGTTGTAGAAACCTGAAATTCGGTATGTGTGGAAAAACGAAAATCAAGAAAAAAAAAAAATAAAACAAAAAAAAACTGTCAAAATAACATTTTTTTAACTAGAGGTCGTAGAAACTTAAAATTTGGTATGTAATGGGTCCAATGATGAACAAAAGTAAGTATTACCAGAAAGTACATTTCATAAGCTACCATTATGGCTATATATGCTAATAATAACCTTTATTATATTATTGACAGCGCCTGCGCTAGAATAATATTATACGGTAGTTTCGAATTGCCCTTAATCACCAAAAAACTTCCTAGACAAAAAATTCTTGGATACAAACTTTTTTTTTTGACAAATTCACACTTAATTAATATTATGGCATTCAAGCAATCCTGTCACGAATCAGGTACATTTTTCAGCCAATCAGACAATTTTAAATCGAAGGAATCCCGGTTACTCGAAAAAACCCCGGTACTAAGGATTTTTTCATTTTGTGTCATAGGTAACTATGGAAATACTTCTTAAACCTGTTGAACATAATATGTTATATCACGTCCATTAAAAATACTATCAAATTAGATTATGAATTTATCATTTGGACTTTTTATTCATTTGCATAAGAAAAGCAAGGAAGCAAGCAACCAGGGCATAATTTTAATGATATTTCTCATGAAAATGCTAGAAAACTTTAAAATATTAACAACAAGAAGCCTATATGTCAGCAATTTACAGATTTTTCTTAAAAAAAACTCACTTTAATTCAATTAACTAATTTAAATATACCTTTCAACATATTCCGTCAAAACTCCAGTAAGTATTTTAAGTTTACTTAATCATTTTGTTTATGTGAATTGTGAATTTTTTTTTAACAAATATAACGCAACCTTATGTTTTTTTCATCTAAGTTGGCTGTTTGTACTTCTGAAAACCTTTTTGCTTATCAAGCACTCGACCCAGCGAATGCATTCACTGTGTCTTGTGCGTTGCTAAGCAAAAAAGCTTTCGTAAATACAAACAACAAACTTAGCCGAAAAAAACATTCGGTCTTGTTATAGTTCTCCGCATGAAAGAATGTCTCCGACGAAAGGGGGAGGAATCGTTCTTTCCGTCAAGAGCGCTATAAGGCGTGCATGCCTGCAACGGGTCTCCCACTTGCACACACATTCCAAACATATTTCCCGTAGCCACAGATCCGTGCGTCAAACTATATATTACCTATAAAAAAAAAATTAAATATCTTTTTAAAAAAAATGTTAATTTATTTTTTATTTTTTTATGAAATATTTTTTTTATGTATTTGGGAAAATGTAATATACCATTACTGTGAACAATATATCGACACTCCCAAGCAACAAGGATGTACTCAAGTTAGACCCATTTTGAGTTATACTCATAGGTAAACGCCTTGAAAAAAGACACACATGGTGGTACTACTCAGGTTTCTCCACAGTCCACTTTAAGCAAAAGTTTACTTAAAATCACTAAAGTCAGAAATTCTAAACTTGAATATTATCAGAAACAAACAGTAAATAAACAATAAATACTTAAACAGTTAAATAGAGAATTTTATAAGCTTTCAAATGATGTATCACGTGACTTCCTTTTCACTTTAATCATTTACCCACCCTTAAATAATAAAAAAAAATATTTTAGAAATTTAGCTGTCGTGAAAAATGACAATATATGAGTTACGGCTTTGTTGCTTGGGGGTATCGATATAATGGAACGCGTAGCATAAGGCTTGTTTTATTTAAAGTCCCTTATGTCAGGATTGGCTTGATTAACCCTTATGTAAATTTTTTTTTCCAAAAGCCAGTAATAATCTCTGTCTCTGAGGAAGTACCCCAAAATATAATTGAATAATGAAGACGACTTTGGACAAAAGCGTTATAGAATATAGACTTTATTATATCGGGCAGAATAAAAAATCGGACCCAGTCTGTCAATAATTAAATGCATTTTTTATAAAAACCAATCTGTTTCTACTTTTGTTGTTAAAATGTTTAAATTGATTTTCAGTTATACCACTGCAGTGCACTGCAATGATTTATTTTACAATGCTTACAGGCACTAAAAATAAATTTTAAAATTAATTAAATTTTTTTTATTTAAATAGAAATATTACCTTTATAAGAGAACAATGTCTCGCTTTTTACTTTTCGCTACAAAAGGATTCCATGCTGTAATGTAACAATTTATTCATTCGCATTAATTTTGTTCGATTTTTAAGTGATTTTGCTACTTTCGTCCTTCACATTCTATTATTGAAACAAAAGTCAAAGGATTTTTCTTCTGACGTTAATAGATATTTTAATTATTTTTTTTTTCGAAAGTATTGCGCAAAAAACGTTACATTTATTAATCTGACGTAAGGTAAATAAGGGTAAATAAAAATAATGGCGGCATATGTAATAATCCATACTATCTATAAATGTTTGTACACACAAAAATAACATAGCCTTTATCTATAACCAAATTAATTACCTTGTTTCTTTAACCTCGTAATATTTTACTTTATTAAGCATCTCTTGTAGAGGGAACCACCGGCTTTAACTGACTTTCGAACCAATTTTTAGGGGGGTGTGCCTGTTTTACCTGCGGCTTTCGCCAAATTTAAATTATTAATTAACTGAAAAAGGCAAAGATGGGTGAAATATTTAAAATAGTAATTATATACCAAGGGAGAGAAGACATTTTTTATAGCCGAGCGTATTAAATCCCGAGCTGCATAGCTTAAGAGTGCAAGGCTACAATAGTTTCTCTACCGTAGTTTAACACTATTTAACTATTTTTATTCAAATAATAAAATAAATTATTAACAGAAATAATATTTCTTGAAATTTTCATAAAAATCAAGTAGCCTTGATCAATGACATTTGCTCAAATAAATACTTTGAACTGACGTTCAAAAATTTAGTTTATTTTTTATTTTTTTTTTATAATATTTAGCTAATTATTAATTGTATTAATTGGTAATAATTATAATTAATTATATTTAATAAATAAAAAGTTATTTAAAGCTATTTTCTTGGGTTTAATTAGTAAAAATTGCACAAAGAACTGAAACATCTCAAGTGACAGAAATCACTCCTACTAGGAGAGAAAAAAATTATTGCTATAGGTGAAGAAAATTGATTTCACAGTCTGAAAACATGATAAATAATGGTATGTTCTAAAGCTAGTAGTAAAAAATAGTTATTTATATACCAAGGGACTAAACTGGCTGTTTTAGTCCCGATGCATGAGTGTTTCCTGAGCGAGCCTAGCGAGCGAGGGAAACAAATGCAAGAGACTAAAACAGCCACGTTTAGTCCTGAGGTATATACATTATTTTTTACACGAACAAACATAATTTAGGTAGGAGGATAAAATTAAAAACCATGCGTCTAAAATCGGCTGTTTTATTTTCGTAATATCATTCAAGATACCTGTGAATCGCAAAAAGTCAGTTTTACGCCTATCGCTATTCAATTGTTTTTTACTATGGTTGACATAAGCGTCAGTTCGAAAGAATGGACGAAGACGATAAATTTTAAGTAATTTAAACAACGTTATTTTTCTTTGTCAAAATCAAATAAATTCGTTTGAATTGCTTGTTTCTTACAAAAAATCAGCAAACCTAAGCTTTGTACCAGCAAAGCACATAGTACGTATAATATTTTAATATTATCAAGGTTGTCGTTATTTTTTTCCCTAGGGAGAAAAACGGCAAGCTTAGTCCCGCAAATGAAAGCGTATAATTAAGCTTTAGTCTTGGTCGCGCAAAATAGTTATTTATATACCAAGGGACTAAACTGGCTGTTTTAGTCCCGCTGCATTAGTGTTTCCTAACATAAATGCAAGGGACTAAAACAGCCAAGTTTAGTCCTGAGGTATATACACTATTTTTTGCAGGACCAAACATAATTTAGATAGGTAGATAAAATTAAAATTAAAAACCACGCGTCTAAAATCGGTTGTTTTATTTTCGTAATTAATTCATGATGCCTGTAAATTGCGAAAAGTCAGTTTCATGGCTATCGCGATTTCAATTGTTTTTTAATATGGTTGACACAAACGTCAAAAAAATGGACGAAGATGATAAATTTTAAGTTATGTATAAATTGTTATAACAATGTTATTTTTAAAGGTTTTCTTTGTTAAAATAAAATAAATTGGTTTGAATCGCTAATTTATTACAAAACACCACTAACCTAATTTTTGAACCAGCAAAGCACATAGTAAGTATAATATTTTAATATTATCAAGGTTGCCATGATTTTTATTCCCTAGAGAGAAAAACGGCAAGTTTAGTCCCGAAAATGAAAGCGTAAAATTAGGTTTTAGTCTTGGTCGTGCAAAAAATATATTATATTCACCACTTCATTCAAGAATATGCAGGAACTAAATAGAAATCTTGTGCCAATTCTCAAAAGAAACAAAAACGTTAAGGTTTTGCTTGATGAGGTACAAGGCACACAAAAAGGTGAATCTAGCTGTACAGTAGTTTTGGTCATGGAGCACGCAACATATTATTATTATTATCCGGCTTACCCGGCATTATCCGAGAGCCAAATTAAAACGGCACCACCGCACGAATATCCTTTTTAAGTAGCAAAAGGTTTCATCAAATTCCGTTCATCCGTTCCAAAGTTATGCGGGAACAAACATAAAAAAAAAGTCACACGTCGAATTGATAACCTCCTCCTTTTTTGGAAGTCGGTTAAAAAGTATACTGTACAGTGTACAATGTACATCAAGTTGTCTAACAATAGATAAAATAAATGTTTTTTCCTAGGACGAACACATATTTTCTCTTCTTGCTTGTGAAATTAAATACTTTCGATAAAAAAATAGTATATTTATCACTTTAGAATATATCATACGTAGGGAAATAGTATATTACGTAACTAGTGTGGAAAGTGACATATTTCACGCGAGTGGGAAGGTTTACGAACGAGCCGCCAGGCGAGTGTATGAAATACACTTTCCAACAAGTTATATAAATTATTTTTCCTACGACCCCGAAAAAAATCTTATTTTAAAATTTTCTAATTTTTATTAATTTTGAAGAAAAGCATTGCAGAAAATAATTATAAATAGCCTACAAATTAATATATGTAGGTATGTCAAACAGGAAATATGATTTTCATCTAGCTTTAGTATTCTTGGTTTTATATTTAATACAATACATAGCTGTTTAATGGGTTGCCTATTCCTAAATAAATGCAAACTTAAGTTTGCTTATTAAATTAGATTTCTGTGGTTATGCTGGTTATATAAGATAGTAAAATTGTACTGCTTTAAATTTTATAAGAAAAATACTGTGTATTTTGATGTATTTTATGTAATATAAGGTAACTAAATTAAAAATTAAGTAATTTTTATAAGATCTAGACTGTCTAGACTAGACAGTAATGGTCAAAATAGTTATAACGTTATAACTATAGTATCTATTTTTGACTTGAAAAACAGAATTATTTGGATTAAAACTCAGCCTTTTATACCTTAAAGACTGTGGTGAAAGATGAAAAATGGTTTATAAAACAAGGTGAATAAAATTCGCATAATCTACGAGGTAAACATCTAAATAAAATTAGGCAAACCTCCATACATAAATATCACACGAGTGTGATATTCTAAAGAACAAAAGAGTGTGATAAATGTCATTTTCATAGAGGATCGTAGGAAAAATATATATTTTAGCGATTCTGACATCCAAGTGCATAATTTAAAAGTATACTACATATGTACATGTGAATATTTAGAGAAAGTAATATTTCTGCCTCCGTATTAACCCTAGGATGCATACCCCGGACCTACAAGGCCCGGCAGGTTAAATAATTAGCTGTATCTTACAATACCTTGTAAACTGCTTCTAACTCGTTAAAAAAGAGTCTTCGTCTGTGGGATTGTTTTGGATTGTAAAAATTTGGATTTTCCATTGAAAAAACAATAAATGCATTTGAATCATATTTAGGAAAAACGCCATTGTCCAAGGTTTAGTTTGGCTTTTACAAGTATAAGTACATATGTCAAAGAAATCCAAGTTTGTCACAACAACTAGGACCATCGAATAGGAAAAGATGCTATTTGTGCCCCTTGTACAGAAAAAGTATAATGTCAAAAATGTAAAAATAATATTAAAAAAAAAATCAATTTGTTAAATATATTTTAAATCATACATTTATGTAATAAATGGTATCCGCCTAAACCAAAAAAGGTTTGTGTTGCGGTTTAAAAAACGTACATATTTATATAAATATGCTAAATTAAGAACAAATTAAACTAATAATATAAAGATTAGGTAAAAAAAAAAAGAAAATAAACAAAAAAAGTAAATAGTATTTATCAGAAAGCAGTAAGCTAACTGGACTAAAATAAAGAGAATAGCATAGAAAAAAATAAATTTTAGAGTTAAGAAGAAACATAACATTTAGAAATAAAGTAAATGACAAAAACATGAATATAATATTAAAATAATGGAAAAACGGGATTCGAAAAATAAAAATAAGTAATTAAACATAATAATTATTATTCATAAAAAAATTAAACCAAAATAGTATAGAAGTGGTCAGTGTTGTTTTTTAAAACTTAATTTTTTTAGTTGAGACTTTTGCTTAAGCTTGGATGCATCTTTTTTATGTGCAGGAATCAAATTGTACCATTTGGGGCCAAGATGAAAACATACTTTTGTATGTTTGCATTATTACAAACTGGCAATAAAACAGCCTCATTACCTATTTGCAATGAACATTGTACCAAAATTGGTAATAATTGCTTTTTTGAGGACTAATTTCTTTTCACGTATTTTTTACTGATTATTTTAAGACATTTATTAAGATATTTTTAAGGGTTTAGTTTTATTTTCGTTAGAGTTTTTATTACATAAAAAAATAAAAATATATTAAAATATAAATATAATAGTTTAATTTTATATGATACCTATTAAACCGTCAATTTTTATATCCGGGTCTCCCAGGCACAGGGTACGTAAATGTGTATGTTGTATAGGGTATGCATCCTAGGGTTAAGAATTTGTAGGGTATTAAATCAAACTAAAAGGCACCTTTCAGTCACGAAGATAAGAAGAATCGTGTGTAGCGTGTACGTATGCAACTTTTGTTCGTAAACGATTTAGGGTAAAATAAAAATATATAGAGATAAAAAACAAAATATATTATTTTATATTGTACCTTCATTTTTTACCATGACGGTTTCTTGATTTCTCTTCCAAGTGCGATTCATCAACATCATTATTATCATCATCAGAAGCGGTGTGGTAATTACAAGGTTATAGTCATGGCACTCAGACCTAAGATCCATTGTGCATGCCGCAGTCATATAGGATGACACATCATTTGATTAGGATGATATTCCATGGTGGCAGGCATCCAAAAAGGCGATTTTAATGCGATTGTTTGCTATAAGCTTATAAGTCAAAATAAATCTTTTACTTTCCTGGGTTAATTATTTATTTAAAAAAAATTCAATGGTTTAAGATTAATTAGTGAAGTTGTTGAGAGCAAGGTTAGCTCCAGCGAGAAGCGACGCCTCGGCGCCTAAAATGTTAAAACGACTTACTTTTTGAAACTGATGTTAAAAAATTCCAAACCAAACCTGTGGCGGGGAATATGTTTCTTCGCAATGTAAGACAATGTAGGTACAAAAGTAGGGGTAGCTTTCGCTTGAACACAGAGTGCAAAATTTACACCCAGGAAATTATTGTTATCATTATTTTATGGTAAGTTCTGGGTGTGAATTACAAGTGTAAATATTATTCATACGAGTGTAAAAATGAACACTTGTTTTTTTACCACTCGTAAAAGGTTTTTACCACCGTGTCATTTTTTATTTGTCACCATCCAGGTAATAGCCACTGCACTCAGACGTAAGATCTATTGTGCATACCACAGTCATCTAGGAGGACACATCATTTGATTAGGATGATATTTCATGGGGGCAGGCATCTAAAAAGGCGATGACTGTCCCAATGAAATATCGACTTAATCGCTAGGTTGCACTGATAGTAAACCTTTGTGGTTAGATGTAATAGTATATTTCCTACGACCTAGTTAGTGGTTAGTGCCTATTTCCCACCCGTTGCCTATAACAATGGTTGGGAAGTGACAATCGGCTGATTTTACATATTAATAAACATCAAACACATAACCTCAAATTGGCAAATTTTAAAATAATGTTTGCATTTTTTTATTTTAACGTGTTAGGTCGTAGGAAAAATAGTATACAAGGTTCGCGTACTCGGTGCGTAATATAGTATTAAATACTGAAGTGGAAAATGTTTAATTTCCTGAGGGAAAGTTATCTGACCAAGGGGATTGCTTCATTCAAGTACTGGGCGATCAAGCGTCAGCATCGTGCTAAGACATCTTTTATGATGTGCCTCGTGTATTTTTGTTTTGCCATCTTTTATGATGTGCCTAGAGTATTTTTATGTTAATGTTTTATGTACAAGTAAAAGTGAACCATATATATGGTTATTAATCGTGCGAACTGTTGAATTTTAAGTGAATAATAATGGACGTTTGAAGATAATTTTTTTGTGTGTTTTTAATATTAGCGTGGAAATTACTACATTAGTAATTTATCAGTGATAGTGCGCAAGTCAGGATACATATCCGATTAGTACTTGCGCACTGGAAACCTCATGATTATATAGAGAAACCCTGGTTAATTATTCGGAAGAAAAAGACCAAATAAATAGAGAGAGAGAGAGAGAGAGAGAGAGAGGGATTGCTTATTTTTTGATGAAACAAATTTATATCCAAGAATTTTTTGTCTAGGACGATTTTTGATGTTTTTTTGAAAATTCGAAACTACCGTATAATATTATTCTAGCGCTGCACATAGGAGTATTTGACGATTTTAGCTGGCCAAAATTATTTATGTCTTTTTATTGGCGGAAAACCTTACCATATGGCAAGAAATTGTAAAATATATGCATTTTGTACAAACCCAAGCCAATGGCGTTCAATATAGGGGAAAGATGGGTACTTTAAGGATTACATTTTTTTCATTCAATAGGAGTTGAGGAAATAAAAATTATATTATTTTTCAAACTTTATTATGGTAAATAACATATATATATTTTGATATTTAATTAGATTCTACTTCGTCATTGTCAGAATATTCTTCATTTTCACTGTTTTCAGTGTCGGAATCTTGGACTTCTCCAGGAAGCAGCATTTCCACAGCTTCTTTTGAAAAAGGCTTTGTAAGTTTGTGTTTCTTTTTCCCAAGGCTGGACAACAGAGGGTCGGATGTTAACAATAACCTATTGATGATATCTTGGTTACAATCTTTTCTAGAAAATTTTCTAGCATAGCTAAGTCTGTACTCCCGGAAATGTTTGTTTCTGGCTTCGGCAGCCTCTTCTGACAATTGTCCAATTGGCAAAAGCGTATTCTCTACTATATCAGGACCGTGTACTAAAACTTTATGCAGAGTTGGAGTCATTGGACACCAGGGGTATAGTTCAACATAAAGTTTTGCCGTATCCAAAGTATACTGTCTGAACTTTTCTACATCAATCTTGTGGCCACTGGAAATTACTTGTAGGATAATTTTTATTCTAGCAATCAAACTTACGTCAACTCCAGTAATAGCTGCAGATGTTTCCGGGTCGTTGAAGAATCTCCTGCTTGTGTTGCCGTTATTGGTGTTCCCAAATCCAGCCTTAGGTATGTCGACAAGAATGCCCATTTCGCTCTTGAATTCATCTTGAATTTTCTTCTTTCTATCTGAGATGAGTCTCTTCTCATCTTCATTTAGCTTTTTCTGCCATTTTTTCAAAGGCAATTTATATGATAGGCGAAGGAGACTTTCAAAACACCGTATTCTAGCATGCAGAATTGACAGTCCAAATTTGTAGGTGCTTTGCTTGTCAACACATTCTCTGTCCAAATCATTAAATTGCTTCGATGTTGCTCCACAAATATAACATCGCATTGTCGATGTAGTGGTGGTTGCTGCGTTACAGACTTTTCCATCCACCATGGTTAACATCATTACATGTTCTACTGCTATATCTTGAAGTTTAGTTGGTTTTAGATCTGCAATTTTGTTTTCCATGTAAGCAATTTCTTCAGCTATTACATCAGCAGTTTCTTTTATAAACCTAATTCGAATTGGCCTGCAAAACCTTGGAGATGATGGTGTAGAGTTTTGCCAGATAACCTTTTTATTTACTCCACAAGTTAGCTGTAGTGGAACCATTGAGCATTGAAATATACTGGCATCAGAATGAGTGTCATCCTCAAACTTTTGATTAAACTGTGTCTGCTGGGAGCCATCACAACCCCATTTCGTATATAGTTTCATATTTTTACGCTCACTTTCCGTTAAAGTCTTGATAACTTCTTCTAAAAACAATAGCAATCTTTCGGCAGTATGGTTTAACAGACTTTGTAAGTCTACTTCAGCTAAACTTTCTGTGACTGTGAACGAATCAGAATCAGGATAGCATGTTTTTTTTTTCTTTAGCCAAAATACTGTAGCAGGGCCATTTCTTCTTATCGCTTGTACGAACGATTTCATATTGAGATTTTGTTAGACCTGCGTCAGCAAATATTGAAAGAGCCTGTAACGGTGTCAATGATTTTTTTGTAGGTTCAAGGCTGCTGCGGTAGGCTTTTTTATACTTTCCCGCTCTTTTAGGAGATGATTGAAGATCTTTCAGGACGGTTGCAGCACTTCTTTTGCCACTTGTTGTCAAACAAGTTTCAGCTGCAAAAACAATAGCTTCTGGTTCCACATCTTTCCTGAGCTGTTTTTCTCCTCTTTGATCGTTCACTTGAATCGACAAAACTTTTTCTTGGTCGTCCTGCTGATGATGGAGTGGATAGGGTGGCCGGTATCGGTATTTGGAAACTCCCTTGCAGCCAAGTGCCGTGCTTCTTAATAAATTTTTCATGAGTTCTTGATGAAGACGACCACATATTTCTAAGAGCAGCTTTCAACCTCGACATTTGACGCTTGTATACTTGTTTCAGTTCTTCGGTGTATTGATTTCTTGATAACAAATGTTGATCGGCTAAGTCCATTTTTTCGTCGAAATTCGGAGCCTGCTGCTGCTGAATACTGTTGTAGAAGTCCAAACGAGAGATTGTTTGCATTCCTGATGACCCAGCTATAAAAAAGAAATTTAGTTGAAAAATCCACCTTTGGACCTTGATGTATTTAGAACATGATTGGAATTTAGGTGGCAGTAATGGGCAGGTGAAATTAAGATTTTTAAATAGCTAGTGGTATAAGCTCACAGAAAAACTCAAAAAAATAACTGGGTCTCAATAGGCACTGTAACTTTTTCACTTTTAAAGTCAAAATTTAGTTTAAAATTCGTTAAAAAAATGCTAAGTTTCATGGGACATAACTTCTGTGGTGATTAATATTTCAAAACGGTAGTAAGAGTAAATAATGTACATACCTGTCATAGATTCATCCATGGTATAACACTATAAAACTTCTGTTGTAAACAATTGTACACAGCTTCAAAGAACACCACTAAAATCGTTCGTGAATAAAATGAACCACACAGTTATAAATCAGATATTTAACTAACCTGTATAGTTCAAAATTCTGCTTTTATAACCAAATCATTAATTGCTCATTAAGCGACCATTATCGAGGATTAATAAGGGTAGGTAATTAAGGGGGTACGGCCACTTCTAAGAATTCGAATTTTGGCCAGCTAAAATCATTAAATACTCCTTAGTGCGCTGGCGCTGTGAGTAATATAATAACTTTTGTTTAATATTAAAAATTTTAAACTAGCTGAACAGTTTCAAGCACCTTGTCAAAACATCGGCACTAGGCACTAATTTGAAACGTTATGAAAAGGAAAGTTGTGTGATCACGTGAATAGGCAACCATTTATACACCTGCATAATTTATTAAAGTTTGAAAGTCTGCATCTCCAAAACGTTATATTCTAGTAAAAAACTGTATATAACATTTTTTATAGGGCTTAAAAACAGCTTTCATTTAAAATATAATTTTTTTAAATCGGGTTATAAATAAGTGAGATATGCTAAAAAAAACCTTTTACTGCTTTAAACACCGATATCTCGAAGAAAAAATACATTTTAGGAAAAAATAGTTTGTAACGTTTTTTGACCAATTTAAAATTATCTTTACTTAATTAAATACAGCAATAATTGCCTTAATTATAACCAAAAAAACGCTAAAAATAAGAGTTTTACCCCATTCTTACCCCCTTACCCCCAATCGTTTACCCCCAAAATCTAATCAGCTCTTCGAAATACGATAAGAAACAATATGCAAAAAACCGCTTGTGAAAGAATTTTTTTTTTACTAGTTTCGACTCAGAAAGCTCTAAAACCTCGACAAATCGGCATGTGAAGATTATAGTGTTCTATATACATAGCAAATCCAATGGATATAGAACACTATAATCCTTACATGACGAAATGTTAAAAAAAAACATGACAAAGATTTCAATACATCGGCACTCTTAGTAGCACTAAGTGCAGATGTAAACATATAAATATATTGAATACTTATAATTATTCATTTGACATAAATAATAAATAAATAAGCCCTTATCAGTGATCTTTCAGAAATGACAGTTAAATTGGTTGTAAATTTATTATATTTTAGAAATACAAAAATTTTGCTATTTTAATGTGTATCTGATGTTATTAAAAAAAAAAATAAGTACTTGAAACCATTTTTTTCCATAAAATTTTGATACGTTTAAGTTTTTGACATATCTAAAGTAAAGTGAAGTGAAGTACAGTTAGTCACATGACATTTCCCGACCAAGAGATAGAAATGTGGTGTTTCAATCTTTTTGGGTAAAAGTTAACAATATTTGATTTATATTTATACATATATTATATATAATTTGCTTATTTCTAAATGATTGTGAATAAAGTTTAGTTATTATTTTAAAAAATAATATTCATTTTTATAATTTTGATTAAAATTAAAAAATTCCTGTTTAAATACATATGTATAGTTTACTTAGAAGTGGTATTGAGTAGGTTTGTTAATTCAATATTTAAATTCCGCAGAATTCAATGACCAAAACAAACAACAAAATCTATAACATCTAACTCTATGTATTTAGTAGAACATCCTTATTAGCTATTTAACCTATGTTTAACCTATATTTCCGATTCAGTAGTTATTTGAAATAACTGTATATGTATATATCATAATATCGATTTCAACCAATAAAAACAAGGCATAACTATAACGACAGGATATAACTAAAAGGCAAAATTAAGGTCTCAATCGTGTCTTAATACCTTATTATATTATTCACAGCGCCTGAGCTAGAAAAATATTATACGGTAGTTGTGAAATTTCAAAAAAAAAAATCAAAAATCGTCCTAGACAAAAAATTCTTGAATATAAATTTGTTTCAAGAAAAATTGAGCAACTTTTTTTTAAATGTACTTCCGTCCGCCCGTCGATCCGATGTCATGATTTTTGTGAACACGATAACTCAAGAAAGAATAATCCGATTGATTTGTAATTTTTAGGAAAAATTAAGTTTTACTAGGGGAAGATCCCTATTGTTTTTGAACCTAATACCCCTACCTAATAGGGCGTTAAACTTTTAAAAAAATCGAAAAAAGCTGAAAGAAAATTTCCATTAATGTAAATTTTTCAGGAAAATTTACTTTTATTAAGGATCAATTCTACAAAAAATAAATAAATAAATAAAAAAAAATAAATTTTGAAAAAGTTTTTTTTTTATTTTTTTTATTTTTTTTTTTATTTTTGGTTTTTCGCAAAAGGAAAATTTAATAACAAAAATTTTTCGTTTTTTAAATGTATTTTTTTTTTATTATTTTTTTTTAATAATTTTTTTGGAAAATTCAATACCATTTACTGTGAATAATATATAGTGGAATGCGTAGCATTACATATCTTTAGGGCTCGTTAAAATAATAAAGTTTTTAACAACTTAATAGTTTTACAGTAAGTTGATGACCTTTTATGAGTGTTTTTAATCTAACATTACCCTAACTATATACGGCTACACGCAACAAAAACTATAAATACAAATGAAATCGATATGTGCTGTAATATATTAAATCCTTTTGTATACGTGTTTTTGACGTTTTAAATCGGTTTATATCGAATCTCTGAAAATGTACCAACAAAACAGATTGATAACGTCATGCATTGTCTAAAATATGCAAGAACGGCTAGTTTAGTATTGTGGAATTTGTCATTTGTAAAACAGTGCACAATGGCCAGTTATCAAATTCTATGTAGATCAGAAATCTAAATGGAATTGTCCCTTGTTCGAATGTCGTATGATTTGTAAACCTACATAGTCTACATAGTCATTCTATCTAGCGTCGGCTCTGGGATAGCAATCGAAACGTCGCGTAGTGAGTTCTTAAGGGTCCTTTCGAATGAAAAAGATTAAATATATATGTTATATTATGAGTCACATTTTTCGCTCTTGCAGACCAAATTTTCATCTGAAAATTCTTATTATTGAAGATACGGTTTTTTTGTACAGTTAAAAAGTTGCTTCTACCTTCAAATTTTAAAATATATTGTTTTTAAACATTTTGTTTTATTTATTATATTATTGTGAAGTTGTATAGGTATGTTTATTTATACAAAAAAAAATAGATTTTTAAAGTGCATTTTTTTTGCTATAAAATTTGTTCAAAGAAAACATCAAACAACGGTGGTCGCCATGATTCCGGCTGTTTGGATCGACTGAAAAAAAAACGGGATATTATTTTCAAAAACTTTTAAATAATTTTCAAGAAAAGCGCCATTTTGTTATTTTTTCGCAAAAAAAAACTCTTCTACATAGGGCGATATAGCGACTTCAATAGTGAATAATATCTCTTTTTCTTTATTTTAGCCGATCCAAGCTGCCGGAATTATGGCGACAACCGTTTTTTGATGTTTTTTTTAACAAAAAATTTATGGCAAAAAATAGCACTTTAGAAACCTAAAAATAGTTGTTTGTACTCGTTAAATATAAATAAATATACCTAAAAAATTTCACTATGATATCTTTTTCCTTTCTATATAAAAAAATGTTTTTAAAATTTGAAGGTAGAAAGACCCCTTAAAAGACTTAGTTTTTTATGAAATTACGTCATATTTACTAATTTTTAGAGTAAAATATATTTAAAACAAAAATATCAAAAAAATGGCTATTTAGCGACTCTTTATTTAAACAATGATAACCCTCATATCGATATCTTTATTAATTAAACAACGATAAACCCCCACATCGATATCTTTATTATTAACCGAGAATTTTCGGATCAAAAAAAGCCTTACAAATGACAAAAATTGCATTTTAACCAATTGGAACAGGGTCTAACTCACTCACACATACATATTTAATTTTTTACCATCATAGACAAGAAAATATTTTTATAATTTTTTATAGGATTTGGAAAACTGGTACCAGATTCATAATCAGCGACCCCAAAAACCCCCGAGTACCAAGTTTTAAGCAAATTCAAACAACTTTAAAAAATCTAATCCGCCATATTGGATCCGCCATTTCGAATTTTGAAAAACTGGCACCAGATTCGTAACCAGCGACCCCAAAAACCCCTGAGTACCGATTTTCAAGCAAATCCGAGCTACTTTAAAATCTAATCCGCCATATTGGATCCGCCATTTTGAAAGCTAACTTTTAAATTCTGACCTCGGATTCAGATTCAGCGACCCAAAATATGTAAGAATTCACTTGTCTGGTCTTCCGAACTCGAGATTTTATTTATTTTGTGTTCCGGTATAATTTTTGTTTGATTCACCAATTCTGAATCATACTGTATAATAACAAAAGGGAACGTTCAAGTATTACGTAACGCAAAATGTACCAAAATTTATACACTTTACACTTCGGTTCTCGCGTTATTCAAGGCTGTAGAGATTTCATATTTTGGCTAACCCCCCTCCCCTAACACACCCCCTATTAGGGGGATAGCGAAAATATGAAATCTCTATAAACTATAATAACGCGAGAACCGGGGTATGAAGTGTATGAATTTTGGTTTGGACTTTTGGTACAATTTGCGTTACGTAATACTTGAACGTTCCCAAAGAGACTGAAAATAATGCGGGAAGAATTTAACTTTCATGGAAGTGTGTACCGCAATTCAATATTTAATTGTAAATCGCATCATCTAGTTGTGATAAATTTGATACAAACATTAGTAACAATGGATAATTTTTCATGGAATAAGGATAAGTGCACTTATCCTCTCTAATTAATTGATTTAAGAACTATTTACAAATACGACGTAAAAACGTAAATGTAAAATCGTAAGAAATGCAGTACGCTGATTGGTTCAATTTTAAGGCTGAGCCAATCAGCGTAATGCATTTCTTACGATTTTACGTTTACGTTTTTACGTCGTATTTGTAAATGGGCCCTTATACACTTACGAACGTCCGGACGCGTCGCGAAGGCTGGTTCACTAAAACGGCCTCTAGATGGAGAAACTATAACTATAAACATTTGTTTTACGAATCAGCGTCCATCTTCATTAATGAATCTAAACAATATGACAGCTGTACCGTATTTTACTGTGAGCAATTGTTTTAGATGTTAATTAGCGATTTAAAAACGTAAATCTTTTATATTGCTCTGAAAGCAAAACAAAACCCCGAACGACATGAATAAGTTTCTGTTTATTTCTATAGATCTGATCCTAATAGTAACCTTTGTTTAAAGAATATTTTTAGAAACCTTTAACAGGTAAGAATATTTTTAGAACTTTCTAAGAAGAAAATAATACTTTTAGAAGTTTGTTAGAATATTCTTAGAACGTGTCTTATCAGAGTTTGCGCTAAAAAAAAAAAAAATTCAGGCGTAACTGCCATTTGCAAATTGACTTGTATTGTAATAGGAGGGAGGTTAATTATATTCATGGTTTAATTAATTACTGTACTGTGCGATATTAATAGGCTGCAGTTTAGTACTTTTGACGTTCAGCAATAGAAAGAATCATACCACTGCCAATCAAACAAAATGTTTAAGACTTTATTCCGTTGAAAATAAGGCATAATAGACAGATGTATATTTGTTAACCACCCAGTTCGAGATTTAGACCACTACAAACCTCTCCTAATCTGGAGGTAGTAGAAAAAATACTGTTTGCAACTTAACAACATTAACAGATATTGATCACTATTTTACGAGACTGATCATGTGTGTGACAGCATTAAAAATTCGGAATTTATGGTTAAAACTGACCGACACTAACGAAAAATTTATTTACAAGCCGTGGTCAGCTTTGGTAATATTGTTTTAATTTTTCTTGTTCTACATTTAACAAAATATTATTTTTGGCTCACAGAACGTTTTTTTACTCAAACTTAGTAAAATGTTCAGTGAACATTATGAACACATTATACTACAGAACACCAACCACATAAAAAACTTTCGTTCATTTTACTAGCAAATTTAGTTGATTTTCGTTTTTATAAGAAATGAAAATAGTCCACTCCAAAAATTAAAATAAATCTTCATTTGATAAAAACGAAACTTGGGTGATTTATATAATTTGACATTGACTATAAAATGGCTGATTTATTTTTTTTTTCATTTCCGGTTTCGCCGGAAGTGGCATAAATGTCCTTTTTTTAATTGGAACACCCTGTAATTTTTTACATTTTTGAATTCAGCAGAAAATGTTATGTAAAATAGTTTTTTTTTACTTTTTTTTTTCGTTATCGTATAAAAACGAGATACACCTAATTTACCTTCTTTTTACTCACTTAATCTTAAACCGGAAGTGAAACAAAAAAATGAAATACGCCATTTTATAGCCAATGTAAAACACCAAAGTTTCGTTTTTATCGAATGAAGATTAATATTAATTTTGAGGATGGACATAAATAAAACTCTTCACAATTAAGGGTGTACAGTAATGTGCATTCAAAATGCCACGGACCTAAACCATTATATGAACCTTTAGTCGGTTAAGCAAAGTTAAACAAGTTAAGAATTCTTAACTTATTTAACTCTGCTTAAGGCCAAAGGTTCATAAAATAGTTTAGGTCCGTGGCATTGTGGCGATAGGGAACAAGTGAACAGATAACAGTGAACATCAATAGATGGCACCATGCTTTTATATCTATCTAAAGTTTTATTTGAATATTAGCAACATACAGGATACACAGTGCTGATGATTCCCAAAAAGGATTAAATGGTACTATTCACTGTTTACTGTCCATTTGATTTTAACGACAGATAGATAACTTTCTTAAATTCATTTTAGATTTATTCTAATAATTTTCCCATTTGAAAAAAGTTATTTTATTTATTTTTTTTAAGAAAAAGTCCAGTATTGTGGCTCGCCGGCATTCACCTCGATTGTTATGACTGAGGTTATTACAAAACAGAACCTAAATATCATGGTTTCTTTTTACTTTGAATCTGCTGTTGTGGATGATCCGTTATAGCAAATTAACAGCGTATAGGTGATAATATTTTATTATGCAAGATTTTATTTACGTTCTACATTGTGATGACGTCAGTCCGAAAAGCTGTGAAATGGAATCTTGTTTTTTTTTTTTAAACTATTATGAATATTTAGTTTTGCACTGATTAAAATTATTATTTTAACAGCTTGAAAATTAAAAAAAAAAAGGATAACCGTTATCCTCTTTTACTGTGCAATAATCCCTATTATTAAAATTTCGAAATATCTGATAAAACAGCATGAAAATTAACTTTGTTCATTTAAAAGATTTTGCTAATCCTAGCCTAACCTATTTTTATCTTGTACATTATTAAACTTTATGTAAACAATGGTACAAAACTGAAGTACGTAATGCGAGAGAAGAACAAACGCTGATAGCAGACTTTCTTAAATTGCTTATTAACTTCGTTCCGAATATGGCCTAATATAAGCATTTTGCAGATACGGTCGAGCAATACGCTTTTTTCTCCCAGTAAATTTGTGTAGAAATTTTATTTTGTACAACAAATTTAATTTCATCCCCGTCGACTAGGTCGGTTTTACAAAGGAAAACCGTACCAACTTAACGTTTATTTGAAGTGAAATTTTCATTAATTCGCTTGTAAAATATATTCGACTGGCTTAACTATTTGTTGTGGCAAAGCGTCCGATACGATATTACTTTAAAATTAGCTCGTTACAGATGCCCGTTTGCCATTGTTTTCGATTTTAATTAAATGGGGAACTCTCTTTTCTATACCTATACAAATTCTGCTGAAGCTAAATTACACAATAACAACACACAGAATTATACTACCGCGGTTTAACCAAACCACATGGGAATCTCATTTTAATATAAGCGAGAACCTAAAAAACTTTTATGCAGAATTTCATAGAAATCAATGGTTCACCAATAAATACATTCTCATTTGCAACACATGAATTATTTTTTTTTTCTAGAATGTCGTTTAGACCCCCAAAGCATTGCTTATTAATTAATTTAAAATAAAAAATGCGATAACATTGATATGTTTTAAGCCTCCAGTTACGAGACACGGTTGATATGCGTTCTATATATAGTGACTAATACCTAAAACGTATTATGGTGCTCTCGTGTAAGGGACTCCCCTCAGACGGAGTTACGCGAACCGCACCCGAATTGGTATGATCCTCGCTTTTTAACACACTTTCTCAAATGAGTCACTGCAGTCTATTTCAAACACGTATAATACCCTATCGTAATCGTCACATAATTTTGGTTTTCAGCTTTCTTTTTATGAAACTGAATAGAGGTAGGCATTAAACTTTACACTGGGTAAAGTGTGACATTTAATGTCATTTCATTTAGATTTCCTACAATTTAGAACAAAAAAGTAAAATTTTAACATACGACCTTTTGCACTTTGAGTGACGATATTATCTCTTCGAGTTCGTAAGTGCAATTCATTTTTTATACTAAATTTAAGTAGCGCCTTCCGCACTGTAAAAAATGGAAGTTAAAATTACAGGGTTATTATAGTTCAGTCAAATAATAAATGTAAATTGCAATAAATGTACACTCACTAATATTTTAAAGGATAGTAGGGGTGAGTGCGGTGATCTCGCTAAATATGCATCTTGCGATAAAAATGCATACAACCAATCTTGTTAAGGAGCAAATTTACAACAATTTTTGTTTAAAACATTTTTTCATTTAATAACAACAATCGAGTTATATTCAAAAATAGTCATGTTGGAGGTAAACTTATTTTTTTCAATTTTTTGGCCAAATTATTTATCGGAGGATAAAAGCGTTCATGAACAAACTTGTAGTTCTTGAAATTCTCTATAAGTTTCATATATTATGAATTTTCATAATATTTTGGTACGGTTACAGAGGGTACAACCGCCCTCTGTAACGGTACCAAAATACGTATGAAAATTTGTAATCTATGAAGCTTATAGAGAATTTCACGAGCTACAAATGTGCTTATAACCTTTTATTCTCCGTTGAACAATTTGGCTGAAAAATCAAAAAAATCAATTTCACACCTAACGTGGCCATTTTTGAATATTTAACTGATGTTATTAATATATTAAAAAAATAATCCAAACAAAAATTGTTGGAAACTTCCTCCTTAACAAAATTGTTTATATGCATTTTTATCGTTACGCATTTTAAGCGAAATAACCGCACTCAACCTTAAAATTCAAGATAGCGGACACCCGGTGAAAAACTAGCAGAAGTGTCCTTTTATACTATCCTTTAAAATATCAACCTGTGTGCATTTATTGCAACTTCCACATAGGAATTCCTCGTTATTTGATTGGACTATAAGATTCAATTATAACATTAAACCGAATGTTTGCTGTTTCATAGGTTTAATTAAATAAATTTACCCTTTAGATTTGCGATGATTTACGATCATAAAATCAAGTTTAAAAAAACAATATTATTTTAAAATTATGGTATAAAATTCGGAAATTGGAAATTGCAGGTTTTTTTTACAGTGTAATTATAGCTTGCTTGACAATATTTGTATACTTAAGTATGCAAATAGAAGTGCTGGATTAATAATATCATAGTATTTTTCTTCAAGCGTACTAAAATGTTCATATTTTATAACTGAACACACTAGTTAGAAGTGATCTATTTTTTTACAGTAAAAAAAATGAGTTCATTGTTGTACGCCCTGCCGAAATTTTTTAAAAAGCATTAATCGGCTTTATCAAGGTCGGCATTGAAATCGTACATTTTAAAACATAGGTTAATTTAGTTTTTGCAGGTAAGAATTAATTTTTAAAGTAAGTTTATTTATTTGGTAAATTCAAAACATATCAGAGCAAAAACACAGTATCCGCTTTAATTTTTTTTTTCTAAAAATTAAAATTAGTAGAATAAAATTTATCGGAAAAATAAAACAACCTAATTTACATAACTTTTCTAATTATAAAGCATTATAAGAATAATTTAAATAGTACAATACGAAAAACTAACAAAAAATGCAGTACTGGACGGTTTTTGTCAAAAGCATAACCCAACATTTAAAATCTCTTGTCAAAATGATATGATGTTGTAAAATTTACGATTTCAATGCCTCCCTTGATAAAACATATTAATGCTTTTTAAAAAATTTCGGCAGCGCCGTAAAAAAAGTTAGTTAGCAAAACCACCACTGGCGGCAGCACTCTTTAACTTTGATGACAGCCATACCTTAAACTTGTTTGTTTATTATGTAAACAGGTGGTTGACTCGAGATTATGTGCAAAAACCTTGTGTGAAATTGATTAAAAATGATTGAAGAAGAATATATGGTTTATACACCTACAAATCTCTCCGAAATTGCAAATGCTACCTTAGACAAGTTACCATCGAAATCGCAAAAAGTGTACGATTTAGCCCATGAAAAAAAATTAAAATGAGCTAAGAAAGGTTTAAGTTTATTTCGAAAGGGTTTTATTGGCCTATCTGAATAAAACAAAATATACTTTATTACTGAATAAATTAAATTCAAATTTATTTTTTTTTGTAGGTACATGTCTTTATTTTATAATAAAATTAATAGAAATATACATATTAATTAAAAAAAAATAATTAACAATCAAGTTAAATAATAGTAACAAATAAGTAAAAAAAAAAGAAATAAATAAACTCAAAAATTAATATATAAAAATATATATATAGGACGCTTGAAGAAAAAATAGTATGTTTCACTCAGAGGAAAAGTGCTTATTTTTACTCGTCTGTAGTTTCCGGACTTCGCTTCGCGTCATCCGTAAATTCTACAGACTAGTAAAAAAAAAGCTTCACTTTTCCTCTTAGTAAAATAATATACTATTTTCTTCAAGCTTACTAAAATGTTCATATTTTATAACTGAACACACTAGTTGGAAGTGATATATTTTTTTACAGTAAAAATATGAGTTCATTGTTGGCAGCAGCACTCTTTGACTTTGATGATAGCCATAGTTCAAACTTGTTTGTTTTTTATGTAAACAGTTGGTTGACTCGCTAGGTTCTTTGCAAAACCATTGTGCGAAATTGGTTAAAAATGATTGAAGAAGAATATATGGGTTATACACCTACAAATCTCTCCGAAATTGCAAATGCTACATTAGACAAGTTACCATCGAAATCGCGAAAAGTGTACGATTTAGCATACGAAATATTTAAAATAGGCTAAGGACGGTTTAAGTTTATTTTGAAAGGGTTTTATTGTCCTATTTTAATAAAAAAAATACTTTATTACTAAATAAATTAAAATCAAAAATTAATAATTAAAAAAATATATAGGATGCATGAAGAAAAAATAGTATATTTCACTCAGATGAAAAGTACTTTTTTCTACTCGTCTGTAGTTTCCGGACTCCGCTTCGCAAGGTCCGTAAATTCTACAGACTAGTAAAAAATGCTTCACTTTTCCTCTTAGTAAAACAATATACTATTTTCTCAGCGTAAAATCATGATTTTTAAGTAAACAATTAAACTATAAAGTACTCTATAGAATAACAATACTAAACAAACTACTTTATTATAAATTGTTGGTATTTGAGTTTGTAGAAGTGGAAAGAAAACAAAGCTATTTGAGTTATTTGGCAGGATGTATCAAGTTTTAGGGATAAAGACCTTCAGGCTGTTTAACCTTACGGGAATCTCTTTGAAATACTTTATCATCTTCTTGCTTTAAACTGTGTTTAAGACGATGTGTAGACAGAGTGGAATTAAAATTACTATATTACTATATACAAAAAAAACGATAGATAACTACTTTTTTTATACATATAATTTCAGCTATTAACCGAGTATATATTTTTATAGACTGTTAATTAGGGTGTGTATAAAAATCCCGAATTTCGAAATCGAAAAGACACTCTAGCTCAAAAGTTGCTCCTTGGTAAAAAACGGTGGCCACTCAAAAATGAGCCAAATCGATTAATGTAGATATAGAGATAGTTCAAAGCGCTCAAACTTTGTAAAAAATCGGTACCTGTTTTTCGGATAAAAACTTTGTATAAAATTGAGGAAATTTTGGAAAATAAAATATATACCCCCCCCCCCCCTTAAGTTAGAACATGAAAAAAATCGCCCATTATTTGAAGATTTCCCGAAAATTTCATTTTATTAAAAAGTGCTGAAAAAATAGTTTTAAACAAAAAACCTGCAAACCTATATATTAGTATACAAGCATATATACATGTTAACCTACCTGCGTATACAGTATATATTATTTGTTTTCGCAACTGCAGTTGCGTAGCCTCGCAACATGTGTTTATTAATACTAGCATATTATAGTAAAAATTACTGTAACAATTGGTAAAGCATATCACACTTATAGTATGGTATACTTTTAGCTGTTGTTGTTGTATAACTGATCTAATTTAAAGTATGTTACAGTATTCAGAAAAATTAACAATTGGTAAATAATGCCAAAATTTTGATTAGTAATAATATAAAGATTACAACCACACACAATTACACGCTGATAAAATAATCGTTCCTTTTTTATGATACTTTTCTCTGTATTATTAGTAATCAAAATTTTGGTAAATAATACCGATTGTTATTTTACTAAATACTGTAACAAACTTTAAAATAGATCAATAACACAACAACTACAACTTAAAGTATACCAAGCTATAACTGTGATATAATTTACCAAATGTTACAGTATTAATAAACACATGTTGCGTGGGGATCCAAATGTACCAGCACGGTCTCTATGTTAGTATGACAACATTTTGTATACAATACACACATTGCAGTATTTAATATCACAAGTAAAGTGTTAAATACCAATGGTCGCGACATAAATAAAAAATATGGTTTAACAAATAACATTCAGTATTAAAAATACAACGGAATTTTCTGAGTGCTTAACTTTAAAATCCACATTTTAACGCTAATATATGTACGTTTTTGCTCGACCACACACATATAATATAAGCGTGTAAAAATAATATGCAACTTTATGCGGCCAAATTTAGTATGGTTTTATAGAGTGGTAACTAAGCTATCCGAGAGTCAAATTTATTACCTGAATCAACATGAATCAAATTGTAGATCAAGCAATACAAAATATTTGATAAATTTGTCAAGTAAAATAAAAGTTAATATCAAAGTTAAAATAATTTCGTTAAATAAAAAATAAATCCAGCGATTTAAAGTACACACATTGATCTTAATAATGCGCAGAACACAAAACTTAATATTACTTTTAAACAACCATACTATACCACTCAATGCAGCCAACAACAACAGATTTTTTTTACTTGCTTATATGCCCACTTTAAGCTCTATAAAAATATAAACATGCAATATCTAAGGACTTCTTACAGTTATTTTAAATTTAAATAGTTTATTTTCAGGCAGTAATACTTTTACCGTTTATTTAAAAGTCGGTTTTGCTATTTTTATCCTACTAGATTTGAAAAATTCCCCACCGTGTGGCGGCGGAAACTTTGAGCACCTAGTGTGTGACACCAGTCGACAAAAGTTTTTAAAATCTAAACTAAAGAACTTAATTTTTCGTGTTTTTATTTTTTGTGCATTTTTCATATTTGGTTTTAAAATGCAGTAAATTACAATATACCTTAAATTGTATACTGCCCTCTACGCTAGAAAGCAGTAATTCCATTTGTTGCATAGCAGCGTTTTCAAAATATTACATCAGAGTTGACATGAAAACGTTGCTACGCGACAAATAGAGTTACTGCTTTCTAGGGTAGTAGAGCAGTATACATATAGCAGAAACCTACAAATACCTTGTTTATGCAAAATTGAGAACCTTACTTTGCTATCAGGTTCAAAAATTTTCATTCTATTAATACTAGAAATAGAAACCTAAATAATAAGGGTCCCTTAAATACCACCCAAAATGACAAAAACAGCGCTATAAAATGAATATGAATATTAACGTTGGAATGTAATTACCAACGGAGGTATTTTATCTGGCGGAATGTCTGCATATTATTCGTATGTGCTATGAATTTAGTAAGTGCACCAATTACCTTAATTTACTTCGTAAATATCAGATCACATTGGTCAACAATGGTGCGAGCGCACCACAAATACGTTAAATGTAATTTGAAAACTTTAAAATTGTGTGTTATATGTAAAACATCGATACCTTACATCTAAAATATTGTAACTCGGCATTAGGTTAATTTACTTAGTTTTGAGATATATCTATTAAGAATAAAGGTATCCATATTATATAGGTGAAAATAAAGTTTAGTGCCTTATAGACGGCAAACTATTAAAATCTATAAGGAAATTGCACTGCTCTACTACAGAATTTTCACAATCAATGAGAAAATCCCTACCAAAATGTAATATAGCTGCTATTTCACGTTTTTTTGCGATCATCAGTGGTATGGTGGCTTTCGCACTGACTGTTGAAAATTTTAAATACTTACTTAAAAATAAGTATAACTGTATCGAGTGCGTACAAATTGGTGGCGCCATCTAATGTTTGCACAAAAGTACTACACATTAGATGTTGGGAGACCTGTAATCTGATAAGAATTATCTATATCTATTCACAGGCGGACAATAAATTTGTCTCGAAGCCAGCACCTAGTACCGACACGGCAAATCAAATTATAAATGAAAATAAAGTTTAGTGCCTTATAGACGGCAAACTATTAAAATCTATAAAGAAATTGCACTGCTCTACTACAGAATTTTCACAATCAATGAGAAAATCCATACCAAAATAAGGCACTAAACTTTATTTTCATTTATCATTTGATTTGCCGTGTCGGTACTAGGTGCTGGCTTCGAGACAATTTTTTTGTCCGCCTGTGTATCTAGATATAGATAATTCTTATCAGATTACAGGTCTGCCAATATCTAACGTGTACTACTTTTGTGCAAACATTAGATGGCGCCACCAATTTGTACGCTCTCGATACAGTTATACTTATTTTTAATAAGTATTTAAAATTTTAACAGTCAGTGCGAAAGCCACCATACCAATATATGCTCACTGATGATCGCAAAAAGCGTGAAATAGCAGCTATATGACATTTTGGTACGGATTTCCTCATTGATTGTGAAAATTCTGTAGTAAAGCAGTGCAATTTCTTTATAGATATTATATAGGTTGTACCGCAATAATTGTGTTTTATACATCAACAAACAAAAATCGACAAAAATAAATAAGCACAGAACTTCCAAACGATATTGCATATTATTGGATTTTTTAGAAAAATAAAATAACAGCAAAATTTTTAATATTTCAAATATTTATTATATTTTGCAACATAATCCATGATTACCTTTTATTAAAAGAAAAACAAAACCAACCAACCAAATTTGTGTCTTTGTCACTTTTAAATAATTAATCGACATTGTTGAAAGAAAAAAAAAACAACGTACTAAATCAAATTTTATTGGATCTATAAACATATTTTCAAAGCAACTAAAAAAACATACAAAACAACCATACAATTTTTTCTAATTGACCTTCTATAATTATCAATAATTATAAAAGGTATTTTGCGAAGTTATAGTCCGCGAACTAATTATGTATGCGATATAAGGGGTTGTTCTGATTTTTGATTTCAAAAAAAATATATATTTTTTTTGCTTTTTTATACTAATATGTGTAGAATACGCTTGTAAAATATTTTGACGAAATTTGTATTGTTTAAAAAGTTATACATACAGTGTGGTCCAAAAGTCACCCCCCCCCCCCTCTTAACTTTTGAACGAGTTGAGATATCGATTTCAAATCTAAATAAGACAACTTAAACTGGGGGCAGGGGGGCATGGGGGGAATTTTTTTTAATGGAAAAAGGGGTCGTGTGATATATCATTTTAAAGCCTTTAAAATTCTCCATATAACCATAACATTTTTAAATTCTTTAAACATGTTTTTTAAGGTTTGGACTTTTTCAGTTTTTTGTGCTAAAAAAATAAATTTTTAAGTTTTTTTTTTGTTAATTTTTATTTATGTCAACTAAAATTAGTTTAAAAGTATAATTTACTTTTTTTCATTATGAAATTAGGCATTTTTAAAAAATTGTTTGGATTTTTTAGAGAAATTTTGACAAAAATACCCATTTTCAACCCTATTTTAAACCCAAAAAAAAAATGTTAAAAAAAAATAAAAATATACAGTTAAATGGAGAATTTTATAAGCTTTAAAATGATGTATCGCACGACCCCCCTTTCTATTTAAAAAAAAATTCCCCACATGCCCCCTGCCCACATTTTAAGAGCTAAAAGTATCAAATATATGCTTAAAGATAGTTTAAGTTGTCTTATTTAAGATTTCTAAATTTGAAGTCGATATCTAAACTCGTTCAAAAGTTAAGAGGGGGGGGGGTGACTTTTGGACCGCTCTGTATACATCTTCGTATGTTATTTTTATGTACTTAGTACTCAGTTTTTTGCCCCAAACTTTTCTATGTGTATCTTTTTTGATTTTTTGTAAAAAATAAAGATTCCTTGAGTAAAAATACATAAAAAGTTTCATGTAGTGCAACACTGTAGGAGCAAGCGTTTTCAAAAAAAAAAATGCAATTAAGGGGAAAGTACATTCTGTGCCAACATAAATGTTACTTTTTAAAAGGCTATTACTCCTTTAATATTAAATTTAGTTTTTCGGTAAAGAATACTTTTTCGTTTAGTTTTTATTGTAGAATCGACCTGCAGAATTAAAATTTTATTGATACTTTTTTGTATACTCTAAAATATAAAAAAAAAACTTTAAACGCGTTTTTCACAAAATGTCATTTTTCAAAACGGTTCCAGCGATAAAAAAAAAACTATTTAACATATTGACTTAAATCTTTCGGCATTTTGTCGAAAATAATGTTGGCTAGTTCGCTAGTGTAATTTTTTTTTTCAAAGCCTGGTAATTTATTTTTTATTCCCCCTTTTTTACCCGTTTTTGGTAGGAAAAATGGCATTTTTTTGTTTTTTTCACTAAAATACTCGTGGAATTTTTGTTTTTTGGAATTTTGACTTATGTCAAAACACTAGCGAACTAAAGGACGTAATTTTTAACGTCTGTTTTTGATTTTTGTGGCTCGGACCATTGGGGGCGGAGCTACCGCTGGAACCGTTTGCCATGTTATTTTTGAGGTGTGCGCGTGCTGCACATTTATTTATGACGACAAAAAAAAAGTTTTTGTGAACTTTAAGAGTTGCCTAATGCTTTGTAAAAAGTTTTGTACATAAAAATAATACAGGTCGTCTGAAAAATATATCGAAAAATCGTCAATTTTTTGCCTCAAAAATCAGAACAACCCCATAATGGTTCGCGAAGTTTTGGTTCGCGAATTAATGGCAATACGAAGTTTTGTTCTTGCGAAATAATAAAATTTTCGATATTTCGGTCGCGATGTTACATTTCGCGAACAAAAGACCGGCTCCCGAAAACTTTAGCTGTTAAGTTATCATAGCCACTAATTTTTCGGACAGACAGACCAAAATGCATATTTTTTTACTAAAACCATTTGTTTTTAATATAAAAACTCGTAAAATGTAAAAATGCAATAAAAATTTATTACTGTTTTACTAAGCAATATATTGCAAATTGCAACATTTTGATAAACTGAAAGTATCACACTTTCTTTCCTGATTTTATATTCTGTTACATAGTTTTGAAGTGCCTATTAAGATTTTATCGTAAAAGCATTTATTAAAATTTATTTTTGTTCTGCTTTCATTTCCAAGCTTTAACAATGCACTAAGTAGGTGAAGAGGCACTAACCTTATCTATTATATTGTATAACGTGAGAAGCATTTTAAATGTAAATACAATCGTATGCTATGTACTTTTGATGTTTTACTGCTGGAACACCCGTTATGGAAACTGACCGAAAAATCAATTTTTTTTACATTTTCGGGTTTAGAATGTTATGAAACGTCGAGAAAATGTGAAAAAATCGATCTTAAAATCGATTTCTGTTTGTCTGTTTTGGATCCAAACCTTATACTTAAAAAAAAAATACAAAACGATTCACCACCTTTGTTATTTGCGTCACCTCAAATATGCATATATGGTTAACATTGACGTAAGACAAGGGGGGACAAAAACCATAATTTTAAGCGATATCCTACTTAATATTTATACTAGTACAATAATTCTTACACAGTTAAACATTATTTTTAATTTCCTAGTTTTCGAAATATAGGTATTTTAATGTATTTTTTTAAATACACTTCCATCTGATAATGGCTGATAACTAAAAAAAAAAACAAAGAAAATGGTCCAAAAATATAGGAAAATTTTGTAATAAAAAATGATTGCCTCAGGTGCAGAAAATGAATTTCTCTGATTAGAAACTCTGATTAAAAACTCTGGTTAAAAACATGATAAAAATATTATATTGTAATCCTAGACGGGAAAGTGGTTGTTTTCTGGGTCCAGAGAAGATATGGACAGGCGAGACCTATCGAGTGTGGACACTTCTCGAGATCCAGAACACCACTTTTCCGGCGTAAATTATATACTGCTTTTATTCTACACAAAAAACGTACAAAATATTCAAGTTATAAAAAAAGTTAGGCACTAGATCCAGTGACCCGTGAGAATTTAGCAGATATGTCAAGAAATTAATGAAAAGTTGTTATAGGATACAAGGTTAATAGTATATTATATACCAAGGTTGTTATACCAATTATGCCTTTATAGCGAAGTGCCGAAGGATATATATCGCTAGGGCTATAAAGGAATAATTCACAACCGTGGTTTACATACTATTTTTTTCACTACTATCACATATTAAGTTAAATTTTTTTGATACCTTAAAATCAATAGTTTTGCGTTCTGAAAATTCTTGACGAAAATTAAGTAGCTTGTAAATTATTTTATTTGACGTAAAGAAAAAACAATCAAATATCGGGCCTGACTTGCGGTCCTGAATAAGTGGCTTTAGTTTAGCGTTTGATCTTATTTTCTTAAAAATGTTTAATACAAATGTATGTTTTTCATGAAAATCTAAATTTTAGGTTAGTATGTAAGCTAAAATTTTTTCACCGTACCATTTGATCTAATGAACATTTTAAGAAATGAGAATCGGCTAGTTTTTATATTTGTAGGTTATGTTAACATAATTATGTCAACATCTTAAAAATTGTGAATAATTGTATTTTTTGTGTATGCATCACTTTTTGTTAAAAAAGTTAAAAAAAAAAACATGTTTTCACTTAAATTGATGAACAGTTATAATTTATTGTGATAAAGAAAGGTAATATATCAAAGCGAAAACAGTTAATTTGGTAAAAAAGTGTTGATCAAGTTGCCTGTTTTTTTAGTCCTAGGTGGTGAACGTTCACAGTCTAGTAGGCACCCCATAAAGATGCTAATTAAGGTAAGTAATGAAAAAAATTTCTACCCTTGTTTGCGACCGGAAGTGCCTCTTTTCTCGGCTAGACGAGAAAAGTTTACAAAAAATATCTATAGATGGCGCATATAATTTCATTTTATTAACAAATAATTTAGATAATAATACTGTACCCATTTATAGCAATTTTAGTACCTTATAATTGATAAAAACTTGTCATACATTTCTTGGTATATCTGCCAATTGCTCATTGGATCACTCGATCTATTATCTAACTTTTTTTATACCTTGAATATTTTGTACGTTTTTTTACTATTTTTTGTATAGGATAAAAAACAATATGTAAGTAGTTTTCTGGGTGTCGCCCCTTGGTCAGCTAACCTTCCCTTAGGAAATTAAACATTTTCCACCTCAGTACGTAATATACTATTAAAATAGGTTGCCAAGCTATTTAATAGTAAAACATATTATTAAATACCTTGGCAACCCATTTTAATGGCTTAAAACTTTTGACTGTTTAATATTTTTTTAAGTTTATTATATGTAAATCGTTTGGACATAAATGAAAGGACTTATTTAGTTCTGTGGGGCAAAAATTTTGTTTTGATTACTCGGAGTCCTTAGAACCTACTTTTTATTTGATGCAACAAATCTTTTTGTAGCGATACATTTTTTAATTAAACCTTTATATTTTTTTTATGTTATTTTTAATACTTTCTTTTTGTCAGATATATTTCTCGCTCTAATAAGTTTAAAAAGACTTATTTTTAAGTAAGTAAAAAGGTATTACCTACTAGAGGCTTAAAAAAATGTTTTACAATGGTTTGCAGAACGTAATATCTAATATTTTCCTTTTAGTCCACTTTTTTATAATGTCGAATACTCAAAGTATGTATTCAATACATATTTCATTAGAGAAAAGTAGGTATATTTTATACGCTCCTACTGAAAGTAAAGTTAAGTATAGCTATAGAGCCGTCCCGAAAAAATCTCTTTCGTTTCTGGTATTGATAAAAACTCCTAGTACAACACACATCTTTTTTAATATAATATAATTCTTTCTAATTTTGGGTAGTTTTAGTGAAAACTGGTATATTGGGTTTTTTGGGGTTGCTGAAAGTGAATCTGATAATAAAAAAATCCTACTCCACCCCCGAGGGGCAGGGGGTAGTTTTCTTGAAAATTTATATATTGGGGTTTTTTCAGGTCGCTAAAACTGAATCTTTTAATAATTTTTTTCTAATTTCGCCTCCTGAGGGGTGAGGGGTAGTTTTCATTAAAATAAGTATATTTTTAAGGTTGCTAAAAGTAAATCTAATAATAAAAAATTCATTTTACGCGCGGAGGTGTAAAATGGGAAAGTTCTTTTACTGGGCAGTATATTTATTCTCAATTTTATCCTAAATTTTTGGATAAAAATGTGTTTCATGAAAAAGTAACTTTAAAGTACATGTGTCGGTGTGATGTCACGTTTTTTATTAACACGGTAACTCAAGAACGAACTTTCCGATCCACTCGAAATTTTCAGTAATTAATCAAGTTCTATGAGAGGAAGTGTATTTAGACAATACTGAAAGCTAATCCATTAATAAATATGAAAAATTTGAAAAAACGGATCTAATATTGCCGAAAAGTTTGATATATTTTTAATATTTACGGATAGTTTGTTAAATACTTCTACTTAAATAAATGTTTTAAACGCTATAAATAGAAAATTTGTTTTAATAAAAAATAATATTTAAATTTTTTATTGTTTTCAGTACGTGCTTGGGTCCTACGACTCCCGAATCCTGGCTATTATTTATTAACGAGCATTGTGTATAATAAATAGGGTCTATTAGTCCGTAGGTCTGAAAAAGTGGTGCAATATTTTTCTGAATTTAATTAACTTTAAACTCCACAAGTAGTCTAAAAGTTAAAGCCTAAAGGCAACATTCCTCTGTATAATAACATTAAAATAACAAATGCGAAATGACTTGAGGTTGGTTAAATATCCCACTAAAGTTTTATAATGCCAGTGCTGGATTTTTTTTTATTTTCTTCTTTGTCATTTTTATTCGTTGCCAACGTAAAAGAGTGATGTGACTTGGGTCTCTTACAATTAGAACTCCTTAATCCTAATTATTATAAAAATAAGCTGCCCCTTTATTCCATTGCTTCGTACTTTGCAGTAAATTACAATTATATATCCAAGTCATTTTACTTTCCCCAAGAAAAGTCTTGCGTTAGTAAAAATATTTAGAAAAATTTTTATTGCTTTTTTACGTTTCTGGACGTTTTATATCCAAAAAATATGAATTTCGCCAAAAAAAAAATCTGTCTGTCGGTCTGTATGTCCGGGAAATTTGTGACCAAGATAACTCAAAAACGCTTTGGGCGAGACTTCAAATTTGGACCGTAGGTTGATTATAATTATCCAAAGTTCTAGGCTGGGTACTGGGGTAAAATGGGGTAAAAACAATTTTTTTAACATTTTTTTTTAATTTATTTTTCGGTTTACTAGAAAAGAACTTTTTTTTTAAAAAACAAATTTTTTGAAGAAATTTAAAAAAAAAATATATTTTTTTATTTTTTTCGTTTTTGATTTTAATGATAAGAATCAAGCCTATAGGGGAAAGTATTATTTTATTGGCAGCAGTATTTTAGTAAAGGGTGTACCACAAAAAACAACTTATTGTAGACCTTTTTATATATTTTTAAGGATTTCGCAGCATACTACCACTAAATGATCAAGCTAATTATAATTCGCTTATAATTATAATTATAATTATTATTGTACTGGCTGGTCTAGTGACCATGACAATCCTAAAATATTTCAAAAAAGTTAAAAAAAGTTATAACGGCTTAATGAAAGCACTATATGCTTACAATGGGGGTAGGGAGACAAGGGGAAACATTTTTTTAAATGGAAAATGGGGATTTGCATTTAAAAACATAAAAATATACCGGCACACTAAATAAAAAAAAATCTCGAGTGTGGTAGACCAGACTGGTCAATTCTTACGTATTTTGGGTCGCTAAATCTGAATCCGAGGTCAGAATTTAAAAGTTAGCGTTCAAAATGGCGGATCCAATATGGCGGATTAGATTTTTAAAGTTGCTCGGATTTGCTTGAAACTTGGTATAGTTCTCCGCATGACCCAAAGTTTCCGACGGAAGGAGGAGGTATTATGCTTGCTCGGATTGGCTTGAAAATTGGTACTCGGGAGTTTTTGGGCTCTCTGATTACGAATCTGGTGTTAGTTTTCCAAAATTCAAAATAGCGGATCCAGTATGGCGGATTAGAATTTCCGACCAACTTTAAAAAATCTAATCCGCCATATTGGATCCGCTATTTTGAACGCTAACTTTTAAATTCTGACCTAGAATTTAGATTCAGCGAACCAAAATACGTAAGAATTCACTAGTCTGGTCTGGTCGCACTTGAAATAAATTTTTTGTGTGTCGGTGTTATTGTTAAAATATTTTTGTTAATTTTATTTGAGGCTTTCGATGATTGGAAAACATAAAATGTTCTTCTTGAACTACCTAGCAAAGAGTTAAAAAGATGACTTTTGCCTATTCCTTCAGTTCCTACATCTTGATTCGTTCAGGTTCTCATACTCATCGCAGCCTTAAATATAAATATAAAAGAACATGCTTTTTTTTTAATTTTCAAAAACCATTAATAATTTTCAGAACCCAAAAATTCAAAAGTCCAAATTCTGAACACTTAAAAAAAATCAAGAACACACTGTATATTTTTACATATTTCGATTCTCCAATAAATTATTTGTATAATCCTAATTTTTTGTCAAATTGTGACGGCTTTTGTAATTTTTTAAACAGAAATGTTGTTTCAGATTTTTTATCTGGAAAGTCACTATTCATTTTGGATTGAATATTGGTATAAAAATACAATTTATAAAAGAAATGGTTACTCTTGATTTTACACGAAAACTTAACTTGGAAAAACACATCTTTAAAGATAAAGATAAAGATATGTTTATTGCTCCTTCGTTTTTACATGAAAAAATATCCAGCAAACGTCAATTAAAAAATGAAATTATTAAATTATACACTGGTACATATAAGTACCTAACGTTAAACATTAATAGAATTTACATTACAGTTCAAAAATTCTTCAAGTGTGTAAAACGGGTTATTCGAAAAATAACGTTTAATTTTTTCTTTAAATTTCCGAGGGCCCAGATCAGTAAAAGAACGAGGTAACTTATTGTAGGTTTTGATTCCTAGATACCTGGGTCCCTTTTCAAATCCGGCCGTTTTATGCCTAGGTATGCTAAGAGCATGAGGTTGCCTAGTGTTAATAGAGTTTAGATCCCTATTTGCCACAAATTTTTCCTTATTTTGGTGAACAAAAAGTATCAAATTGTATAAGTACAGTGAATAAACCGTCATTATTTTGTTATCTATAAATAATTGTTTACAGTGACTTCTGTGTTTTGCACCACAGAGCGTTCTGACAATTTTCTTTTGAATAATGAAAATACGATCTAGAAGTGTCGAGCCCCCCCAGATAATTTTGCATTGTTACGTCTATTGCTCATAAATATTACTATAAAAGATTATTTTATTCTCTTTAAAATGATACCAAAAAGTTAATATTTATTTTCATAATTTCTTTTATTTTAAATACATTATAAAAACAAATATTAACTTTTTGTTAGCATGTAATAGGGTGCTGGTCCCAATTAAAGCCAAAAATATTAATTATCTAAGACATTAATTTAGAACCACACACTATTATTTGGAGGCGTATCAAATACAAATAGCTGTATAGTTGCTATTTGGGTAGCGTGCCACCAGTAATAATATTACATAATATTATCACAATATCATATATCATATGATAACAAATGTTAATATAAGAATCTAATTACTACTTAATACTTATCTGACTTTCTTAGATGTTTCTTCGATGTCTTCCAATATCACTAACTTTATATAGAAATGTGAAAGGTAAAAAACTTCAAATATATTTTAAATTAATTAAAATATATCTTGCGAATAAAACAAAAGGATTAAACAACAATGAAAAGAATTTAATGAAAGAAAAATGAAAAGTTAAAAACAAATAAAAAACAACAAAATATTTTAATTTGAAAGTTAAGTTAAGCTTAACATAGTATCTTTACCCATCAGATATTTCTATACTCGCGACTTTAAATTTTCACATATTACGTTAATTCTACAACTTCCCCAAGACCCAACTTTACTTGACGACTACATATTTCCGAATCCCATTTTTAACCATAACTCAAAACAGGCAAAATTTCCCTTCCCAAAGATGCCGATATACCAGTCATAAAACTATTAACGTAAATATCTGAGGAGTTTTCTGCCAAAAAGTTATATTATTATAAAAATAATATTAATTGAAAAATTACTTTAAATCACTGAAAATTAATTTAAATTTAATTAAGAGAAATGATTAAAAAAACTACTTCTACATATTGATTGATATTGATTTTCATGACATTGCTTCGAAGTAGAAAAAAACCATTTTTACAAACAATCCCTAACTATTGCCAGTATCTAAAACAACATCATTAAAGATATTCCAATATTTATTAATTAAGAAAACCGAATTAACCAATTAATTAGTCTAATAAAAACGTACACCCTTTTTATGTAAACGCCTCAATTACACAAAATGCAAGCTTCCCAAATACTAATAATATTAACATCTGTAAAAACAAACAGCAAACCGCCCGTTAAGAACAATGCTATGTCACGTTCAATAACCATACAAATAAAAATATAAATACTCAATATGTACAGGGTGACCACTCTGTTACAATCATTGTAAAGGGAAAAAATAATCTTTTTAATAATATTGACGAGCCATAGACGTAATTAAGCCAAAATTCGAGTAAAAGCAAAAAATGTGTTTTTCCAAGATTAGTTTCCGTGTAAAATTAAAAGTATTTTTTTTATTTTTATGTTTCTACTCATATTTGATCCAAAATAAATAGATTTAATTATTTCTAGATAAAAAAATCTAAAACAAGATTTTATTTTAAAAATGATACAAAAGCTGTTAAAATTTAACAAAATCTCAAAATAACACAAAAAATTTAATGGATAATTCAAATATGTAAAAATATACGGGGTGTTCCATTTAAAATTCAAAAGTTTCCGGTTAAACGGAAAGTGAAAAAAAAAACATTAGGTGATATAACTCAAAATATAGTCTTATAGACACCCTGTGAATTTTATTCTTTTACTACCAAGGAATAAAAAAGTTTTAGGTGCGAGCCACCTTTGAAAAACACCGCGTATATCGAAAAAAAGGTATACTACGGAATGCGACGCAGTACATACATATCTATGCAGCTTCTTTAAAATAAACTCCTAAAGATCTTTAGATTAATTACCTTTTTCTTTTTCTTAATATCAATTATACTTATAATTTGTAATCTGAAAAAATATTAAGAAAATTATCTAATTTAAAGTTTAAATGGAACATTATAGGGAACGTTCAAGTATTGCCTAACGCAAATTGTACCAAACTTCATACACTTAATACCCCGGTTTCCGCGTTATTGAAGGCTGTAGAGACTTTATATTTTGGCTACCCTCCGTAACACACCCCTATTTGGAGGGGTAGCCAAAATAGCAAATCTCACAGCCTTTAATAAAGTGTCTGAATTTTGGTACAATTTGAGTTACAAAACACTGAACGTTCCCTTACCTCTAAATACTACTAGAAAATTATGCTTTCTAATTAATTATTTTAATTTTAACACAGATTACCTAGAATTTGATACAAGTTATTTATGACAAACTACATATCGCCTTGTCGTAACTTAAATTTTGTTAATCCTGATGTATTCAGTACAATACAATACAATACAAATGGGGTTGTGAGGAAATATTGCCTTTAAAATCACTGCGAACAATGATATCTATTGTGATCCCCTTCATAATTTAGTCCACATCAAACTTTAGGCTTCCGAAGAAGCCCAAGAGATATACTCAGTCTTGGGTATACCTGTTCATTGAACAGTGTTCAAGATCGAAGGTATCGATTTCAGAATTGCCCATCCTTTTAAGATAATATAGTATGTGGCTATTTTTTTTTACATATATATATTTTTTTCTTGTGCATCTACACACAAGCAACCATGCTTAGGTAGTTGCGCTAAGAAAATATTGTAAATTTTGTTTTCTGCTCAATAAATATCCTGGATCCAGGGTGGTATTGACCAGTTAAGAGCCCTGTAAAGATCCAGGTCCGATTTCCCTCAGCAAATCTCAATAGAGGATATTTTTTTTTCAGTCAAACTCATATTTTATAAATATTTTGGCCTTTCCAATATCGAGTTTTGACTTTGGTTTTCCAGGCTCTAATAGCCACTTAGGTAAAGCAACAGAACGGTCCATGACCAGTAAACCAAGTGTATGCACCTTCTTTTGCGAGAGAATCTGCGGCCTCATTTTCAGGAAAGTTTTAACCCAAAGAAACAAAAACTCAGGTTCTTTAACGCTGCTTGGCGGTCAGAGAGAATGCATCCCTCCAAAAACAAAAAAGTTATGGGAGGTTAAATGAAGGAATTTTGAAAAAATGGCCCAATATTTTTCGAAGAATTGAAAAACTTTTTTTGATGATTGACGAATTGTACCAGGCCAGGCTCAGTATATAGTAGATTTGCTCAGTCAGTATGAAGCCCACTTTAAAATTCATACGTTCTGGTTCAAATCTAAGGTTCGGCTAAATTTTTTTAAAGTTTTGTTTGGACTTTTATTTATCTTTTATTGCTACTACGAATTATAATTATTCACAATATATTAATATAACTTTGTATAAGCCCATTTTAAGTTAGTACTACTAGAAGTAGATTTTTGGGTTGGCCAAAGCCGGATAACTAGTCCATTTATGACCCTTATTGTCACCCCAGGCAATCCCAGCCATTTACTAATTAGAGTCTTTCTTGAACCTGCCCGTCCTTTCAATAAAGGTCAGGATATTGACCCAGGGGAGATCTCTTAGTTCCTCTTGGTTGAGTCTTTGAGTTTAAACGACTTGCAACCTGATCCTGTCGTATCTGACACACTAGGCTAAGTAATGAGAGCATGTGTAATCCTCTCCGCACTCTGGACATAGCGCACTCTCTAGAATCCGCATTATTGCCAGGTGCTTTCTTAGACTACAATGGCCCGTGAGGACCCCTACAAGTTGTCTGAGTGCAGTCCTTCCTTTTTCCAGCAACCAGTCGGTTTTTAATTTGCTTGGGTCAGCCAGGAAGTCCTTAGCATACCGACAACCGTCGACCGCCCTCCTCGAGAGCGGTCTTTACCTGCTTCCTTGTAACACCCAATATAGGTTCCGGCCCCATGCAGGCCATCTCTGACCCGAGTCTAGCAAGTTCATCTGCCTTCTCGTATCCGGGAATTCCAATATGACCAGGTACCCATACCAGTTGAACGTTGTTGGTCCTTGATAACTCTTCTAAGGCTTCTGCACACTCTGACTAGGGGTGACCTAGTGCTGGGATTGCACAATGCTTTTAGAGCAGCTTGACTATCCGAGCAGATGTATACATCGTACCCCCGGTACTGCCTTATTTTCGAGCAATTTGCCGCTTCCTGTATGGCATAGACCTTAGCTTGGAAGACAGTGGAAAAGCAGCCAAGTGAAAGTTTTAAGTTAAATCAAACCTTAAAATATTAAAGTATTAAGAATAACAAAAATGGCGCATACAACTTTTCAACTAACCTGACGATATGACAATTTTACATTATAATTAATAATTTCTGTGTGTAAATTACTTATATTTATTGTTAACACAAACTAATTTATAGTACAATAAAGGTCTATTTTTTTTAACTTTGGAAAATAGTTTTTTTTTTGTAATAAATATTTTCTATTTTTCTATTTAGTTTTTGCACCAATTAATTATTTATATTTGGATTATTGTTTTGATAACAGTATTTATACATAGCCCAATGGCATATTGATAAGATTATGAGAAAATCATGTTATTTATGAAATAAAGTTCATATATTTCATAACGAGCTTTATTATTTATTTATTTTATAAAATACGGTTTTATACTATCCTCTATTGATACCTCTAAACAATCAATTTTTATCAGCATTTATGTCTTGGCCACTTAGTAGCTAAATAATAAAATATTGCCTTTTATGGTTAACCCTTCGTTAGGCGCGCCTACATCTTACATCTGTACGGTAATTTGTAAAAAAAAATAAAAACTTAAAAAACTTTCTGAAACTAAAACATTTGTTTTTTTTTTTAACATGTACGATTATAAAAAAATAAAAAAACACCTAAATTAAAAGAAAAAAATATTATAAAATTTGACTCGAAATCATGCAATATTTTAGTAACTCATGCGCCTTGTACATGTGCTCTTTTCAATCGTAGTTATTATATTTTGAGCATTTTTTTTTCGATTTATTTTCCCTTCTGAGGCACATTTAGTGTCCAAAGTAATTTTTAGTTTTATAGAACAGAAAATTACCTTATTTATAAAAAAACATTACGTATGAGCTCTTTCATGCCCAAAAAGACTCGTGCCAGTGTCTTCCTATAAACCGCTTTTTTTTTGGTCGTAAAGACATATTGTATCTTTAATTTATCTTTAAACTAATAAACTAACTTTGAAAAACAATATTCACAAAAAGAAACCATAAAAAAAAAACACAAAATAAAAAAATGCAAAAATAAAAAAGGTAACGTGGTTAGTCGCGCAGTCTACAATTGTAGACCAGGCAGGTTTCAATATGAATAAAAACAATATTATACCTATTCAAAGTATGAATTATTACTGATCCAATAGATTGATGCATAATGCACAGCTACTCGAAGGGGCGCAAGCGTAAACACTCCGTGTAAAAAGTTACCCAGCTAAAAAAAAGCATGGTCTACGATCGTAGACCGCGCGCCTAACGAAGGGTTAAAAGAAACTACGGTTGCCTGATAGTGATTTTAGAAAATGGATTTTGATAAATGTTATTTTCTTCTACATTCATTGATTCAAAAGAAAACCAATATTTTTTTGCACCAAGCAGGTTTTTATTAAATTAAAAAAAATTTATTACTCGTTTGTAAGGTTTATCGATAACGGTTATAATAACGTTATAATGGCGTTATTAATTTTGTAATGTATATAACTGTAATTTTTAATTTTAATTTTACCATGTTTGTTTATTTTTGTAACCATTTATTATTTTAAACAGTAACTTTGAGTTATACACCTGTATTTATTTTTAATTTATTAATGAGTTTATACAAAAGTTTACACATGTCAAATAATAAATATAAATATAGTAAATACAAAATAAAAAGACAAATAATAAATAAATATAAAATACATATGCTTGTAAATGTGTACAATACATCAAAATAAAAGTAATATAAAAAACACAAATAAAATATACAGTAAAAAAAATAGACAATAAAGCTTCATCACCAAAGTGATTTATTATTGTAAAATTAAATATCAAGAGTATCCATGTTTAAAAAATCATTAAAGCTGTAAAAGGCAATTCTGATCAAAAACATTTTAACTTTGCTTCTGAAAATATTGAGGGGTAAAGATCTGACAGACTCAGGCAATTTATTAAAAAATGTAGGGGCATAATAGTTCTCGCTGAACCTACTTGAAGAAAGTCTTAAAAAGTTTATATTTAGATTTTGATTATTTATTCTGTTGTAATGATGAATACTGGATCTCTGTGAAAATGAATTACTTTCCTCCGCAAACAATAAACAGTGAAAAATGTAAAGACTAGGAAAAGTTAAAAAATTTAATTGAACAAAGCACAACTTAACATCATCTCTGGCTTCTTATTACAGATAATAGGCAAAGCTCTACGTTGTAGCCCAAAAAGTCTTTTCGTATGACAGGAGTGACCCCAGCTAAGATTAGCATACAGCATGTTATATTTATTTATATGTACCAAATCTGACTTGTTCATACCTATGTATTTTATAATTTTTTTAGACCAATAAATGAACTTGAACTTGAACTTTGATAATCTACGAAAAGCAACTAAACTGTTTGAGACTGATATAAATTTAAATTCTCTCTATAGTATTCAGAATAGGAATTTCTTACAATAATTATAAATTATTTGTAAGTATATGGGAGGATTGGTGTAGTGGTCTACATGACAAGTCTATTAGCCAATAGCGTGAGTTCGATTCTCACTGGCGCCGATTTGCCGTTTTCAGTTAATTAATAATTGAAATTTGGCGAAGGCGTAAGTGAAGCGGATACTCCCTATAAAAACTGGTTCGAAAGTCAGTATAAGCCGGTGGTTCCCTCTACTACTAGCCCACACAAGTGCTGGACTTAGGGTTAATTAAGTAGAATAGTACGAGGTTAAACAAACATGTAATGTAATGTAATATAAAAAATACTAAAACAAAATTTAATAATTACAAACCCCCATAATATACGATGGTTTTTTTTATACCTCCTTTATAATAAAGTACCAATTATAAGTATATAAAAATCCAATTTTTCATTTCTGAAAGAAGTGATAATTAAATAAAATGAGAAGGTAATTTTTTTATGTAATCGGATTAATTTTTAATGCAATCAATAACCGGTAGTATTTTTATAGGTAATATCTTTTTCTAATAAAAAGGGGCTTACTAATTAATGAATGAGTTTTCTTTAAGAAAAACGTCAAAAGTTCCAGCTAATAAAAAAAACGGTCTCATAATAAGGACATTCGCAAATTTCAAATTACAAATAAATTTTATATATTAAAGGTACCATATGATTTATGAGTACCTACTAATTAGTATATTAAAAATTTAACTTTTGAACGAGTTGAGATTTTCATTTTAAAAGAACACATAAATAAGACAATTTAAATTATTTTTTTATATATTCAGTATTTTCAGATTTTTAAATGTAGACAGGAAGAATGGGGATTTTTTTTTAATGGCGATGCATCATTTTATTGCTTATAAAATGTTATATTTTATTTTGTCACATTTAATTTTTTGATTGTGTTTTTTGTGGATTTGAAATATATTAATAGGGTTGACAATGGGAATTTTCTTCAAAATAATAAACAATACAATTTTTGAAAAATGGTTAATTTCATAATGCAAATGCGTAAATTATAATTTTAAACTAATTTTAAATGTTTATAAATAAAATTTTACAAAAAAAAAAAAAAATTGGCAAAAAAATTGAAAAACGACCACATTTTAAAACCTAAAAATATCGAATATATACCAAAAGATAGATTAAGATGTCTTATTTGCGTATTCCAAATTTAAAGTCGACATCTCACCTCCTTCAAAAGTTAAGTTCTGCCGAAAATTTTTAAAAAGCATTTTTAGGTTTTATCAAGGGAGGCATTGAAATCGTAAATTTTACATTTTGACAAGATATTTTAAGAGTTGAGTTAAGCTTTTAATAAAAACCGTCCAGGATAAAATACAGTAAATACTGGATTTTTTGTAAGTTTTTTTTTGTATTGTACTATTTAAATTATTCTTATAATGCTTTATAATTAGAAAAGTTATGTAAATCAGGTTGTTTAATTTTTCTGGTAAATTTTATTCCACTAATTTTAATTTTTAGAAAAAAAATCAAGCGGGTACTGTGTTTTTGCATTGATATGTTTTGAATTTGACAAATAAATAACCTTACTTTAAAAAATAATTCTTACCTGTCAAACTAAATCAAACTATGTTGTAAAATGTACGATTTCAATACCCACCTTGATAAAACCGATTAATGCTTCTTAAAAAATTTCGGCAGAGGTGGGGGGTGACTTTTGAACCGCACTGATTAAAATGTTTCTGTAGGTAAATAACCCGATCGACCATTTTCCAAAAGTTTACATGGTACCTTTTCTTATGAAAGTAGATATTTTTCCTATGTAATTTTTTTGAAATATTTATAGAATTTGAGCGGCACAATAACAATAAATCCAATGATTAAGCCTGAGTAAATCGCAAGGGGGAGCCAGTGTCGTTTTCTTAAAGGATATAATCCGAACGGGTATAAAGTATAGCGTAGATAGATGGGCAATTCTGACGCTCCATGCGAAATTACATATTCATAAACCCTAAGAAAAAGCATATTTTCCAGACGCCCTGAAACTGAGTAGCTAAAGCTAAAGCTAAAGAGAAGGAAAAAGACATTAGATCATTCGTCTGAATGATTGTACTTTCAATTAGTCCAGTCAAATTATAAATGTAAATTGCAATAAATGTACGCGGGCTAATATTTTAAAGGGTAGTAGTGGATGGTTACAGAATTCTCCTGTTAGTTTTTGACCGAGTGATTTGCCTAAGGCGTGTCCGCTATCTTGAATTTTAGGGGTGGGTTGCTTACAATGCATCCTACAATAAAAATGCATAAAACCAATTTTGTTAAGGAGGATATTTCCAACAATTTTTGTTTGGATGATTTTTTTAACATATTAATAAAAATCGAGTTAATTTAAAAATAAACATGATTGAGGTAAAATTGTTTTTTTCCATTTTTAGGCCAAATTATTCATCGATGATAAAAGTGGTTATGAGCAAACTTGTAGCTCTATAAATTCTCTATAAGCTTCATATATTATAAATTTTGATAGGTACTTTGGTTCGGTTATAGAGGGCGCAAATTTCACCGCCCACTGTAACCGCAACAAAATACTTATGAAAATTCATAATATATAAAATTTATAGAGAATTTCAAGAGCTACAAGTTTGCTCAAACAACTTTTATCCTCCGATGAATAATTTGGCTGAAAAATAAAAAAAAAAACAATTTTACCCCCAACATTTGAACATATATAACTCTATTGTTATTAATATAATAAAAAAATGATCCAAACAAAACTTGTTGGAAATTGTTTCCTTAACAAAATTGGTTATATACATTTTAATCGTTGGATCCATATTTAGCGAGATAACCGAACTCACCCCTAAAATTTAAGATAGCGGACATCCCTTACGCAAATCACTCGGTGAAAAACTAACAGGAGTGTTCTGTTACTATCCTCTACTACCCTTTAAAATATCAGCCCGTGTACATTTATTGCAATTTAACACAGGAATTTTTTGTTGACTGGACTAAATAGATTTATTGAGTAATAACAAGCATAGATAATATTTAATACTTCGCATTTTATAGTATACAGGGTGTATTTGAAAATGGGTCAGAAATTTTAAGAGGTGACTCCGCATGTTTAAAAATTCGTCGTAAGGTGAGCTATGCTTCTTTAAAAGTAACTTAAAAATTCTGTTTTTATTTAATAATACAGGAACGCTTTGAGTTATAGTAACAAGGTTTTGCATGTAAACTAATCCTAACAAGGCCCATATTCTTATTTTATTTTCATGTACGTATTTAAACCAGGGGTGTGCAAAACGGGGGGGGGCTTATTAGTTCTTATCCCAAATTTTTTTCTGTGTAACTTTTTTTAATTTTATGTTTGGAGTATGATTCCTCAGGTCAAAATACATAAAAAAGGTACTCTTGTTGTAATACTGTAGGATTAACTGTCTTCGAGAAATATTCATTTGAAGGTGAAATTTTACGGTTCGAGAACGAAAACTTAAATAGTAAAATTTTGAAAACCGAAATTTTATTGATTGAATCATCATATACAGGTACTTCAAAAAATGAAACTTAAGGGTTTATGGGGTGGGTATTAGATAAAAAAAAAACATACTAGGTGTGTAAAATTTAGTCCGCCATTTTTACCTTTTAAACGTCAAAATTTATAAAAACAAAACCTCAATTAGATAATTATGCAGCGCAGAACCCTGCGCAAACGTTTTTTTCCTCTATATATTCTCTACCTATGTGATTGCATGCAGCCTTCTACAATTATTTGAGGTTACGTAACATTTTCATGATGCAAGGATGTCATATCGTAAAAATAATTAATATTACCAAGGCAATGTCACGCGCAAAAGATCTTCACATTCCAATCCAATCATTAGTTGCGGAGCAACAATTAAATTTATAACTGCTGAACACTCAGACCAACTGGTCCATAGTTTGTCCGCATTACCATCGCCATTTCGTCACACTTTTTACATGTAGGGTTAGCCTACAAAGATAGTATGCATGTTTTTCAAATAGTATTTTTGATTGAAGGACAATATCCCGTTAAAAAACCCAAATACCTGAGCCTCCTCCTGTGACAAATAACTTTTACTAAGTCATGGTTTTAAAAATACTACAAATAATTTTGAAGTATTCCAAATCTAATAGCCATTCAAGCTCTTGTACCAAGAACTCTTTGGAACGATTGTTTCCGCGTTGACTTGGGGAAGTAAGGCGTAGTTAGAGGCTCGCATAACTAGCATAATAGCTGTGATGCAGTGATTGGCTTGATGTGTCGGCATGTATCTTGTACGCTGGCTTATAACGTTATGTTAGGCTCGCATAAGAGCCCGTGGATATATCCTTAAGTAACCTTACGCATGTTGAGTCTTTTTAATTTATAACCTAAAATATTTTACGACCCGGCTATCCCTCGTAACTTATGAGAGAACAAGTAAGCATCAGGTGCTTATATACTAATAAACGTTTTAATATACCTAAAATTGTTTCTTATCAAATATTTTAGGTTTTCCTTTTTCCCCTTTAAGCTTTTTTACAGTTAAGAATTTCCTTTTTAAAAGTGCAATAATAAAGTAGACTGGTGTTTAGATACCATAAACCCTTTTTAACTTTAAATTCTACTTAAACACATCTTAGAAAATCTTGCTGCTATGAGACGCACAATGGACAGATTTTATACTGTTTCGACAAAAAATATTACATGTAGACAAAAAATAAGTATAAGATTTTGGTAAAAACACATTGCAGAAAGAATATAATTAATCCAACTGGACTTCTATTTACAAGCGAATAAAAAATAGCGTTGATACACGGACGAGAAATATATCTCGGTTGTAAATCTCGCGCGCTTCGATCTCCGCATGCGACCGAGAAACAATATTTCTCGTTCTTGGTTCATATTATACATTTTTCTTTAATTTTTGACGGCATCCTTCTGGGTGAATTTAGTTTTGTTAACTTGCAACCCTAATTTTTTTCATAAATGTATTAAGATCCTATAGAATATTTATATGTAAATAAAAAAAATCTACTTGACTAATCGTTTTTTATTTTAAAAAATATGAAATGGAAAAAATTAAAAAAATTTATTACAAAATTGTTTTTTTATAATGTGCCTAATAAACCTCTAAGTTTCCCCTCTCCAACTCGATCAGGAACACTCCCATTTTGAGGGGGATTTTCAAAAAAACATTTTTTGAGATTTCATGGCTTATCGTTAAATTTTTGTTAAAAAAAAAGATATTTAACAAATTAAAGACAACCAAATTTTCTACAAAATAGCTTTTAATCATTTTTTTTTTTCAGATTAATATTTATTGAAATAATGGCTAAGTTCAAGCATTTATAGCTTTATTCCTTTTTGGAGGGTATCACGACATAAAGTAGGTTTTCAGGACTTTCAAGCCTTACCTATTTTTTTTTTTGCTAAAAATGTTCATCAAACAAATTAAAGAGAATAAAATTCTCTACAAAACTGGTATAATGCATTTATTTTTAACAATGTTTACAAAAAGCAGGTTGCTCTTAACTAAAAAGAAAATATTTTCGATTTTTTTTTCACTTTTTTAAATATTTTTCAGCTGTAACTTCTGAACTGCTAGACCGAGTCAGGTCCTTTTGGTCTAGTTTGATAGATAATTTATTACTGATAAATGCACTATATTAATTTTACTCAGTACACTTTTTCAATAGGACGTACCGTTTGGCCCCTGCTGTCTTGTTCAAATACAGTGTTTTACTAATTTACTCACTTACCCCATCCCGATTTCGACCAAACATAATAGAGAGCGAGAAATCAATAAGCTGTGTTTCAAATTTAAAGTCTTTAGCTCAAAGCGTATTTGTTTCTTTATTTACTTGTTTAAGGTTTTTTGAAAATATCCGAGTTATCCGGGTAAAAATAAAATAAAAAAATATACAGAAATTTACATAGTGCATCATGATTCGTCAGTAATAAATTCTCTATCAAACTAAACCAAAAAGACCTGAATCAGTCCAGCGGTTCAAAAGTTACCGTTAAGAAGACATTAAAAAAATAAATAAAAAAATGCTTAATTTTTTTTAAGCCTCCTGCTTTTTGTAAATTGTTAAAAAAATGCATAATACCAGTTTTGTAGAGAATTTGTTTTGTAACCATTTTACAAAAAAATATAGTTACCTAAATAAGTCTCGAAAATCCTGAAAACCAATTTTATGTCGTGAAAAGGAGTAAAGCTATAAATGCTCGAACTTAGCCATTATTTTGATAAATATTAATCTGAAAAAAAAAAAAATAGGAAGCTATTTTGTAGAGAATTTAGTTGTCTTTAAAAACTCAAAAACTGTTTTTTTGAAAATCTCCACTCAAAATGGGGGGTTTCCGATCGGGTTCGAGGGGAAAAACTTAGGGATTTATTCAGAACATAATTTAGAACAATTTTGTAAAAAAAATTCTTGTTTTAATTTTTTCTATTTTTTTATTTTTGTGGCCTGGTCTAATACGCATATTTTTAAAAATAAAAAACGATTAGTCCGGTAGATTTTTTTTTTATTTATACAAAAATATTTAACAGGATGATCTTGATGAATTTATGAAAAAAAAAAATAGGGTTGCAAGATGAAAAAATAAAATCCACCCTGGAGGATGCCGTGTTTTGCCTTTGACAAAAAAAAAATACTGTTGTTGTTTTATTTTTTCCCTATAACACTCATTATTTTTTGAAGTAACTAAAACATGTTTAACTAGAAAATATATTTTTACTGTTCAAAGTGCGGCTTAAAACTTGGTAGAAAAATCTCATTAGTAATCTGAAAACTTTTAATGTATTTTTGTAGGAACTTAATTCTGACTGCTTCTAAATACTTCTTTATGTTTTGTCAACCCCAGCCTGTAGGTTTATTAAAATACTAAAATACCAAGTACTGTTTCTCAAGATTCCAATATTAAAAGTCGTTAAAAATGTTTATATTCTTTTTGTCGTTAACAATACGACACAAACTATTAAAAAGTAAATTTAGGCTTCTAGAGATGTGGCATAAAAATTACAAAAGAAGCTTCTTCTTATAATAAACATTTAAAATAAAAATCAGTACTTTAGGTACAGTTTAAAGCAGTTTGTATTTCTCTCAAACAAAAAAGGAAAGATAGACTAATAAAGGCTAGTATGCAGAGTTTGTTTGTGTCCGACATAGGCTATGTTACATAGCTAAGTGTCATATACAATTTTCATAAGTGAAGGGATGTAAAAAATAAATATTATTGTTTGGAGTGAGAAGAGAATAATATTCTTCACTGTAAAAAATAATGGGAAAAATGCCATACATATATTTTGGACTTTTTCCATAAATATGTACAAAATTACATAATATGTAATTACATAATAATATTATGTAATTCTGTACATTTTTATGGAAAAGTCAAAAACATGTAATAAAAAATGGGAAAAATACCATACATATGTTTTTGACTTTTCCATAAAAATGTACAGAATTACATAATATTATTATGTAATTTTTTATTACATTTAATGTCATCAGTATAGTAATATTTTCATACACTAATCCAAAACTCGAACATTTACATGCATATACTATAAAAATATGTATAATTAATTATAATTAATTATACTATAAAAGTAATAAATTTTTTCGATACCGCGTTATTAAAAAATACCATACATTTTTGGGTTAATTACTTTTAATACATGAATGGAGAGTTTAGCAGAACTATTTTTAGAGTGTTTTTATAATATGAAGGGTATCAGGAGAAAACCAGGAATGTCCAACAGAAAGCTTATAGACAGTCCTTGTTTTCTTCCGATACCCTTTATATTATATCGAGGACTTCATAACATAGGGGCGTATCAACATTGTTAATATGTAGAAGATGTGACGCCCTCGATATTATTTTTGTAAGTTTGAAGAGACAAAGATGGGGACATAATAAAACAATATTTCTCTCTCACAATACTAGACTATCACTTCTTTCATCTGAGGCAGTTCCAATGCTTGGACTAAGTACAGTTATTATATCAAAAAGCGGCACAACCTCAAAATTGTTTTTCTTCACAGTCATTTAGAAATAATCTTATTAGATACATACGTAAAAGTTGGAAAATCAATTATTCTATTAACTAAAAAGTTTGAAACACCACATTTCCATCTCTTGGTCGGGAACTGTCTTGTGACTAACTTCACTTCACTTATGTAAAAAACTTAAATGTATTAAACTGTTGTGTTTTAAGTACTTATTTTTTTTTTAATAACATCAGATACACATTTAAATTGCAATATTTTCGTATTTCTAAAATATATTAAATTTACAACCAATATAACTGTAATTTCTGAAAGATCACTGCCACCGCCGCACTATGTTGCGAAACAGAAAAAAAGTGTTTAAAAAATATTTTTTTGGTAAATTAAATCTTAAATGCTTTACTATACATAAATAACTATTTTTGAGTTAAAATTGAGTTTTAACATTGAAGGGTAAAATTAAAAATTAAAAATAATTAACCTCCAGTTCGCACGCCCCTGAATAAATTTATTGTTCTTGGACAATATTTAATTAAAACCATTCAATATATTAGATTAGGAGCAAAGTTCATATCATTAGCTTATACGGTTTCTGAGATATTAAATAAAAAACTAATTTTAGGATGTTCTCTTTAAAGTACTGTGTTTTTGCCCAGAGGTATTTCAGAAACCACGTTTAAATATTCTTATATATTATATGTTAATTTAGGAGCATTTTAAATATAACCAATTGAATGAATGAATTGATTTTTTTAAATAAAATATCAAGCCTACCTGAAATAATAATTATTTTTCCACATAAAAATGCGTAACTTGTTTTTTGTTTTATTTCAGCTATCTAATATTTACTCATTTTAAGAAATGTGTATATTAAAATAGTTTAGTATATAAATGTTAAATTCTCACTAATGCGTGCGCAATTATTTTCAAATTTTATATTATATATTATTATATAAAATATCAAAAATTAATTTTTTTTCTAAAAAAATGCTCATAACTTAATTTTGGCTACGTTTGGCTATCTATTATTTGAACACTATTTAGACTACTTCTGTAAGAACATTTTAATATAAAAATTAGAAATGCGCGTCAGTGCGCCCGCAACTATTTGAAAATTGTATTTGCGCTTGTCATTAAAAAAAATGGACTAAGGCTTTAATATAAAAGTAAGACTTAAAAATTAATTTCATCTTAAATATTATGTTTATTATTAAAGCTATGTTTGTATAATGATATTACCAAATCTTAGTGAACAAACGTAAATATGTTAAGAAAAAATGCTATTTTGGTATACACGCATCAGTATATGATTTAAAATTAAATTTTACATCGGTATAGAAAATCGACTGACGTTTAGACCCTAATTAACTAAAAACATAATCAATACATTTTTATAACGCAGAATAGTCTAGTTATTGTTTTTTTTAGAGGTTTTATGTAACGTAATGTAATGTAATAACGTTGATTTTATACTGTTTAAGGCAAATATTTATTAGTTGTATCGAATGAATATTTTTTATATTCAATATATTTATATGTTTTAAACTTTTTAATATTAAATAATAGTTATTTTTTATTTTATTTTCGTGGAGATTGCCATCTATACATGCATTGACAAAGAAAAAATGTGTAACTAACTTTACCAGTGCTTATAAATTTAAAGATGGTGTCGGTTTTGTCGTGGAACATAAAATATACAATTTTAATTGAAATAGGTAAAAATTGTCAATAAAATAGTATACAAACCTCGGTGGAAAATTTTATTTTTCCTATGGGAATCAGCTGACCGCGGGTCTAACGCCTTTTGGTCAGCTGACTTTCCCTCAGGAAATTAAATATTTTTTAGCTCAGTATGTATTACATATTAAATATACTATTTTACATCAATGTAATTTGTACTAAAAGGTAAAATAGCTGTTTGTCCAACTAGTTTGACAATTTAACTAAAATGGTTGCTTATTGTAAACATTTTTTTATATGAAGGGTTAATTTTTTTAGTTTAATTCAGAATATTTTCGATATATATTTGATAACAAAAGTGATTTTACTATTAAAACCATGCGAAGAAATAAAATAAAGTAATTTAATAAAGAGAAGACTAAATAAGTCGAAGAACTTTAAAATAAAAAAAGTACTGTTTATTATAATTTAATGAATTAAAAATAAAAAAAGAATAAAAAAGGCTTAAACAAATTAAATTACATTTAAAATGAGAGCAAGATCTTGCTCTTAAGAAATCTAAAAGTTAACCAATACAAACACCTTTTTTTTCGCTGTTGCCTATTAATAATAATATTTCGTCTATAGTAAATTAAAATTCAAAATGCAGTAAGTATAAACAAACGCACGTGAAAATAACGGATTTAGTGACAGAGTACGACTCAAAACAAAAAATATTTCTATATAATGGTCCATTGCAATGCATTGTACGCTTCATCGCAAGTGTTCACGTACTGACCTGTTTAATTTCTATATCCCTACTCTCGCAACATTCGAGTGTTTTAGCCAATGAAACCACGCGCCAGCTACCGCGTGTGCGATTCTTTTATTTACTTCTACTTCAACTTGAAGTTGAATATACTAAAAGTACCGTTAACCACTAAGTTAAACCGTCGAGGCAT
>OY294049.1:24994876-25047101 GCA_958510825.1 Brachypterus glaber | reverse complement strand
GAGTTATTTAATGTTAGCCTTTCTATATTTACTTAACTTCCTTGATGTCGGATTATCGGATTTACCTTTAGAACTTTACTGTATATCGTCCTTACGGGTCTTTTATATAAAATGGTTACTACGTTACAGGAGGGAGTGGGGGTCCAAAGTGATCAAAATTTACGTTACGTAATACTTGAACGTTCCCTATGGTACAATAAAACAACAAAGCACTTGTTTAATACTTTTCCCCGCAAATTAGTATATTTTTGACGGGGAACAACTTTTTTCCGAAATTAAATTTAATTAATGCCGAGATTATTCTTCCAAATGTTGTTTCAGTGTATAACGTAATAATAAAAAAGTATGTTTGATTTTTTAGGAAAAAAGGTCAGACTCTAATCTTTTTCCAATATTCTATAACTTGCGGTCTTATATTCTGTCTTATTATATCGTAAAATGTAAATTTTAGTTGTTCGACCTGAAAAAAAGGTGAAAACTTTGACATAAAATTTCGATCTAGACGATTTTTGAATTCACAATGTTATTTGTCCCAAGTCGATAGTTAGGACAGTATAAAAAGCAAAATAAAAAACGTAAGTTGTAGGTTAAACTCGCGACAGAATAAAAAATAAACTTTTGTTCTTAAAAAAATGCAAACTGATGGAGAGATGGCCAGTTGGACAGACAGACCGACCGAGATTCGACACATCTACTGACTTTCTGCTTTTCTAATATGTATTTGATTTCGTGGTATAGTCAAACATTTGATTTGATTTGTAGTATACCACGTATAGTATACCTATAATTTTTAATTTACGGTCTGTTCAACAAGAGCGTGACTTTGATAATTCAAAAAAAATCAAAAGGTAGCTCCGCCATATTTTACAGCGTAATTCTCCTTTCTCTGTACTATTTCTGTAGCACTAATTTGTTACCGAACTGTCGTGACGAGCACACGTTAAAAGAAAATCAGTTCGGTTTACGCCAAGAGATTTGAGGCGGTTGACCGCGGTCTTTTTGTACCTGCATCCGCGTGAACCTAAATTAGAGGTCGCCAATGCATCAAAAGTGATTAAAAAGTCTAATGCTTGGTCTTACTGTGAAATGCATTTGGTCCAGCGCACAGCTAGGCACCCCGTAAAAATTCATGTTTGGGATGGCTTTTCAGAACCTGGATTTGCTTGCCTAGTTGTTTACTGAGAATTTGAACTCTCAGAAAATTTTTAAAATTTACCAGCGTAGATTTATAAAGTCAGTTAAATGTATGTTTAGATCAAAAAACTAAGATTGGATATTGCAAGAGGACAATGATCCAAAACACCGCAGTCGACTCTGCACCAACTGGAAGAGGAAAAACGGCATCACGGCGTTACTCTGGCCTTCACAACCACCGGATGAAAATCCGATCGAAAACGTGAGAGGGCTTTTGAAGTCCAAACTTGAAGAAAAAAAAACTGCTGAATTTGAAGCAGCTCGCAGTAGCCATTCGTGATAAATGGAGGTCGTTGACAGTAAAATAAGCAAAAAGTATTCCAAAAATGCTTCAAGCTATTCTGGATTATAAGGGAGATTTCACAGTGTATTTAGTAGGAGGGAAATAGCATTTTTATCTCCTTTAATGCAAAAAAATGAATAAATAAATATCTTTCATAGAAAAAAAAGTATTGAAGACACGCTCTTGTTGAACAGACTGCACTTATACTATGGTTAAACATGGTTATACATGGCATAAATTTATATATCCGAAACTATATGGAACACTGAAAAAAAGATAAACTGAAAAAAACTAAAATAGTTGCCTCACTATAAACATAATAACTATTAATGTTTAGTTGATACATCCAAAAAATTACATACAAAAATCTGGTTTGTACATGCAGAACTCTGGTTGACCTACAGAATTACAGAATTACAGAATTTTGTACTTTGCTTCATTATTATTAAGAATGGCCATCACATTCTATTAATGATTAATTAAAAACTTATAGCTGGGAGCTGTTTTAAATAAAAAATTTGGTTTGGGTGATTTGGAGGGATGTAACAATGCTGCAGGAATGAAGAAAGATGGGGAAGATGATGGTGTCGAAATTTATGCATTGAAATTTTTTGGTGATTTGTTCTATGATGGAGAAGAGTAGCTCTTAATAGCAAATAGTATCTATTCTAAATTATTGTATTATTGTCAGTCGAATATCGTATAAAATACTACCTATTAGGTGGTCCGAGAAAGACTTTAAAAATAAACTTAACTAAACTTAACTTAACTTAGCTTCAAATTAAATTAAAATCTAAAAATAGATATATAATTGAATAGACCATTGTATTAACTTTCAAATGGTGTTCACACGACCCCTCTTTCCATAAAAAAAAATCCCCGTAGTGTTATTTTAAAATTTAAAAATATATTATTTACGTACAAATATAGTTTATATTATGTTATAAGCTTGTTCCAAATTCCAACTTGCTATCTAAAATAACCCTAAAATTTACGTACAAACAAAATTCTATAATGGACAATACCGGGTATTTTTTTAACCTGAAACTTCCAAATATCTCGAATACTACGTATTTTAGAAAAAAAGATGTCGGATTAAACTTGTTTATTTTAATGGGGGAAATAAAATGGCGTATTTATTTATTTATTGGGTATTTACGCTTTCAAGGTAATTTCAAGGTCAACTTTGTTTTTTTTAAGTAGAAACATATATATATTACTGTTATTTAATTCTACTCAAAAAAATAAAAATCTTTTGTAAAAAACTTTTATCCAATACATACAGATAATAAGACAATTACCAGCTTTATTTTAAATAGATAAACTCAATAATAACCCCCGCGTGGCTTTTACTTTATTGAGTGGATAATTATTTATGTTACCCACTCAACTGTCACCTGTCAAATTATTTTCTTGTAAATGTCATTAAAATTTTTAATAAAAATATGAATTCCTAAGCTATTTATTGGATTAAACCTTGTATGGCACTCATGGGCTGACGCCTCGCAGGTTAATTTTCTCATGGGTAATATCTTACTTTACCCACTAGTACCATAAATAACTATTTTTGATCGGACTTTTAATTGCTGAGTCAGTCACAGTCACACAAAATTAAAAAAGTTGGATCTCCGACGGACTCAAATAGTCAATTCCTATGTATTTTGAGCCGCTGATTCCGAACCTGAGGTCAGAATTTGAAAGTTAGCTCCAATTTTCAACATAACCCCAAAAAACATATCATATTATTGCGAAAAGTATGTTTTTTGAGGTTATTTTGAAAATGGGAGCAAACTTTAAAAATACGACCTCAGATTCGGATTCAGCGGCTCAAAATACTTAGGAATTGACTAGTCGACTCCGTCTTTTTTAATTTTGTGTGGCTGTGTTATCTCTGCAACTAAAAGTCCGAACAAAAAAAGTCTTTTTCTGAACAATTAAATAACAGTAAAAAAATAAATGTTTTTATTTAAAAAAAGTTGATCTTGAAATGACCTTCAAACCGTAAATATCCGTAAAAAATAAATATGTTTCCCCCATTAAAATAAACAACTTTGTGCGACATATTTTTTTCTAAATTGCAAATAGTATTCGAGATATTTAAAAGTTTTAGGTTAAAAAAAAACGCCCTGTATATGTACCTACTTGATTTATTATGCATATTAAATTATACCTTATATTTGTTTTAATTTGACATTGTTGATAAACTCACTAATATATGCGGAAAAAAATGCGAAACTTTAATGCTTAAAATATTTGTTATGACTTCATTCGATTGGGTTCGTATATTATTAGGGCACATATTTTATGAATCAAACAACTATTTAATGCAAAATTCACAAGACATTTACACGCAAGCTACCTGTTTCCATTAAAATATTTACACGAACCGATTTTTATACGTGAAAATACTGCTAAACCGAGAAAAATCGGACAAAATAGCGGAAAATAAAGGGGATGATTCTACATCACAACATATGAAAAACCAGCATAGGATCATAGGTCAGGAAACGAACCCTAAGAGAGTTACAACCCTTTAAAATAATACTTAATATATGATAAGATTTTTAAATAATAACAGTGGTCCCTTTGAGTTGTAGCACCGAGGTTTTGCTGTATTAATAAGGGAAATTTGTTAATTATTATATTATTCACAGTGCCAGCGCCAGAATAATATTATACGGTAGTTTCGAATTTTCAAAAAAAAATCAAAGATCATCCTAGACAAAAAATTCTTGGATATAAATTCGTTTCATGAAAAAATAAGCAAAAAGTCCGTCTGTCTGTCCGATGTCACGATTTTTGTAGACACGATAACTCAAGAACGAATAATCCCATCGTATTGAAATTTTCTGCAAAAATCAAGTTCTCTGAAGGAAAGATCCCTATTGTTTTTGAAAGTAATCTTCCCAAAAACAAAAAAGTTATGGTAACCCCCCATAACTTTTTTGTTTTTAAAAAATCAAAAAATGCTGAAAGAAAATTTCGATTAACGTATTTTTGTTAGGAAAAATTACTTTTATTAAAGCCAATGTCAGCTTGTGAGATAAATGTAGACTTTAAACGACAAGGGCCGACGTGTGTTTTCAACAAACATTTATGTTAAACTGCTAAAAAGACCAATATTTGACTTAGTGATTCTGTTCAACATTTTTGACATTGGCCCTTTAAGCACCAAGCCAGATATATATTTATCAAAGATATTCCATTATTTTTAATAAATTACTCATAATATTGGCAATACTATAATTTTGCGAACACTCAGAAAATGTCATTCTAATTTTAACACTAAATTATATTTGTAAATGCATATTTGTTATTTATATCGCCACCATTGGTATTTAATACTTTACTTGTGATATTAAATACTGCAATGTGTGTATTGTATACAAAATGTTGTCATACTAACATCGAGACCGTGCTGGTACATTTGAATCCCCATGCAATATGTGTTTATTAAGACGTTTTTAAAATACAAAAACGTGCGCTTCGTATTATTTTGGGTTTAGGTTATATCGAATCGTGCAGAACTCACTTTAAAACCAATAATTTATTAACGGTTACAGGTGTTTACATATATGAGCTACTGCTTTTCTTGTTTAAAAATAAGTCATTATTTTCTAGTCTAAAGCCCGTTAACGAACGGAATCCTTACTATAATATCCCCCCTCATAGGTTAGCTCAGTTTGAGAAGGGATGTTGTTATTCATGTGTATCTGTTTTCAACAAACTTCCGAATTATGTAAAAAGTATCTATACTATAGTCAACTTTAATGTTTTTAAGAGACAGTTACGAGCCTTATTAATAGATCTAGAACCATATTCTGTGTCTGATTATATTAATTATGTGTTCTGATCATTAGTCTAATTTTAATCATAGTAATCGTTTTTGTAATTTTTAATATTTAATTAACCTAATTTTCAGTTTTCTTTTTGACCCCTTTCATTTTCATGATTGTTTATGCTTAAGAATGTATTCTGTCATAATTTATGAAATAAAGATATTATTATTATTATTATTATTATTATTATTATTATTATTATTATTATCAAGACTAGCATGTTATAGTAAAAATTACTAACATTTGGTAAAGCATATCACATTTATAGTATGGTATACTTTGAGTCTTTGTTAAGTTGTATTACTGATCTAGTTTAAAGTATTTTACAGTATTCAGAAACATTAACAATCGGTAAATAATATCAAAATTTTGATTAGTAATAATATAAAGGTTGCAACCACACACAATTACACACTGATAAAATAATCGATCCTTTTTTATTTTTCTCTGTATTATTACTTATCGAAATTTTGGTATTATTTACCGATAGTTGTTTTTCTAAATACTGTAACATAAACTAGATCAATAACACGACAGCTAGAACTTAAAGTATACCAAACTATAACTGTGATATAATTTACCAAATATTACAGTATTAATAAACACATGTTGCGTGGGGATCCTAATGTACCAGCACAGTCTCTATGTTAGTATGACAACATTTTGTATACAATACACACATTGCAGTATTTAACATCACAAGTAAAGTATTAAATGCCAATGGTGGCGATATAAATAAAAATTGTATTAACAAATAACATTCAGTATTAAAAGTACAATGAAATTTTGTGAGTGTAGCAATTCATATTTTCATAACTAGTTTAATTTATGAGTCGATAATGAAAACGGAATTATTGAAGTTTGATGCTAACAAAGAAATGTAATTGACTTTGATACAAAAAGGGGCTTAACACAATGCTGAAAAATAAGGATTTTAAAATTACAAAACTTCCAAAGACTGTGATAGATCGAACCAAATAAGGTTAAGCCTGGTTAAAAACTGTTACCTCTTATATTAGAGTGTACACTTTACAATCGTCGACATGAAATTTTTTTCTGTTTTGGTTTTAGAATAATTGACAGTAATGAAAATAGTATTGAAAAGAGCCCCTGTGCGATACTAGTTTTTTATGATTTCTTTATTAATAATTCTGCCACGGTGTGCCTTAAACAAAGTTAAATGGAAAGTCAAACCAACCCGAATTTTTTCATTTTAGGTTGTTTTTGGAGGTAAATTTAAATTAACAGAACTCTATTTTAACCCTCCGTTAACCAGGTAGGAGTCTGACAAACCCCAATGAGTTTATTTTAAACAAAAAACATATTTTGTCTAATTCTATGGGAGCGACCGCTCGTCTATCTTCCTAAAACTGCTATTTAAGATATTGTCCCCCACTGCCCCTCTGGCGCTGCCTTAGCGAATAAAAAATTGAAAAATATGACAAGTGATAGTTTTTGTTGTGTGATATGCATATTCCAAATTTAAAGTTTATACATCATTGTGTTCAAAAGTTATGGGGGTGTAACATTTAAAAGAATAACCTTATAGATTTTAGTGATCACACCAAAAAGACGCAAAATATGCAAAAATATATAATATATATAAAATATTGCATTTAATTTTTAATATAAAAACAAGAAACTATAAAAGGTTTTAGCTTATATTTTTTACTAAACAAAAGCACTACAAGTTACATTATCTATTTAGAAAAATAACACAGGCCCACAAAAAGAAAAAAGCTATCTGAGCTGGGGTTGAGACCCACCCATTCTTATGTATTTTGGGATGCTGAACACGAATATGTCATAAAAAGGCTCTTCAAGGGCTCATTTTTTTGCTACACTGAAAAAAAGACTGTCTAAAATGGTAAAAATCTCATATTATTTCAGTGTAGCGAAAAAATGAGCCCATGAAATGCCTTTTTAATGACAGATTCGGGTTCAGCATCCCAAAATACATAAGAATAGATATGTCCAAACTTTTTGTTTTGTGGGCCTGTGTAATTGAAGCGGCAAGTGGATGAAGATGTTATATAACATTTTCTAAAATTTGTATTAACTGACATAAATCTATGTTAACTTTTATAAAGCTTATATAAAGCTTGAGCAATAAAAAAGTTAACTTAGATTTGTTATGGTAGTTTAATATAAAAATTCATCCCTTATCTATACAGAATGAAACTTAATTTAGACCGAACAAATATCCTAACAAGCCTTATATACATACGTTTATTGCTTCGCATTTTAGCAACCGTTGATGAATTAAAATTTAGTTATGATTTAAACAACAGTAGTTTTATCAAAAAAACCTTTATCCAACACCTTCATAGAAACACTTGTTCACTGATCACTGTCAACTTTTTGGTACAGAATACAATTTTTCTACGACTGCCTTAGAATGTTAGACAAATCGCATAGAAAACTTTTACGGTATGATATACCGTATATACTATAGCACATTCCGTATGCGCCTGAAACCTATTGCGGTATATGAAACCTATTATGTTTTATGGTTTTATGGCGCATTCCGTAATAGGCACATGGCATATTCCTTAGAATGTTAGTCTTCTTCTTCTCCTTTTTTTTTTTGGCTTTAGATTTCATAAGTTATACTATATCACATTCCGTATGCGGATGAAACCTATTGCAGTATATGAAACCTATTACTTTATGGCACATTCCGTAATAAGCACTTGGCACATTCCGTAATAGGTTTCATTTTAACAACCGTTGACGAATTTAAATTTAGTTATGCTTTAAACAACAGTTTTATCAAAAAAACTTTTATTCGACACCTTCATAGAAACACTTGTTTACTGATCACTGTCAAATTTTAGGTATAGAATACAATTTTTCTACGGTTGTCTTAGAGTGTTAGTCAAATCGCACAGAAAACTTTTACGGTATGATATACCATATATACAATAGCACATTCCGTATGCGGATGAAACCTTTTGCGGTATATGAAACCTATTATGTTTTATGGTTTTATGGCGCATTCCGTAATAGGCATATGGCACATTCCTTAGAATGTTAGTCTTCTTCTTCTCTTTTTTTTTTGGCTTTAGATTTCATAAGCCATATCAGCCAGTTGTCCGATTTGAATTTTCTGGTTTTGATTTTTGCAAATTTCGTCCCTTGTTCTGTGCTTCTTTTTTGTACACTTATTGTCCGTTTTGTTTAAAGTGTATTTTCCTTCTTTCCCACGCTTTGGTTTTATGTCTGTTCTCTTTTATTGTGTCTACTATTCTATTCTTATCCCTTCTCTATTTCTCCTATCCTAGAATGTTAGTCAAATCGCACAGAAAACTTTTACGGTTGATATACCGTATATACTATAGCACATTCCGTTTGGGGATGATTATTTTTTATGGCACATTCCGTAATAGGCACATGGCACATTCCGTAATAGGTTTGATTTTAGCAACCGTTGACGATTTTTAATTTAGTTATGCTTTAAACAACAGTAGTTTTATCAAAAATACCTTTATCTAACACCTTCATAGAAAAACTTTTTCAATGATCACTGTCAACTTTTAGGAAAAGAATACAATTTTCCTACGACTGTGTTAGAATGAAAGTCAAATCGCACAGAATACTTTTAAGGTATGACATACCGTATATATTATAGCATAATCCGTAAGCGGATGAAACCCGGGATATAAAACCTATTACGTTTTATGGCACATTCCGTAATAGGTTTCATATACCTTAATAGGTTTCATATTTTTAGTAAAATCAACAAAATACAAAATTAAATATTAAATTATTAGATGAAAATTAAATTATTGTATGTAAATTGTTGTTTTTTATTAAAACTTTTGGTTATTATATAATTTATAAAAAAAATAATGTATAAAACTTCAGTCGTAGAAAAAGTATAACCTACAACTATTGTGTTACACGTGTAAAATCGCTATTCCTCACTCGTGGACTGTCCTCCTCGCCGCTATCGCGTCTCGGCTGACAAACATCCACTCGTTCGGAATATGCATCATTATACACTTGTTACAGAGTATACTACTTATTTTACGATTATTCCAAAACATTATAAAGTTATATTATAATATAATTTTGGTATTTATAAATACCAAAATTTTGAAAGTAGGTATTTTGGGCTGAAATTTCTATGTGCATATGTATACCTAATGATCAGCATACATGTACATGTTATATGTAGTTTTTATGTGCACATACATGTAATGTGTAAATTTAATATAAAATGCGTAAAATTTGTTGTTGTAAATCGAACAACTGCACTCGTTTGTAAATACCGAACGCGTTTACTTGTATTGCATTGCAATATATTATTATTATTATTATATATATTGGCGCATATACAACTATTTATTGTTGTATTCTATAACCTAATTACGCTATTGATTACGATATTATTCTATCAGTGTTTTTAGCACCATTTTAAATATCAAAAGTTAGGTGTTTTCCACTGGTAACTAAAAATTTTTTTTGCTTACTCTTCTTCGTAAAAGAGCACTATTTTAAATATAAAAACTGTTTTGCTCACTCTTTTGCATGCTAAGAAAACTTAATCTTTTCGCATAATTTTTTGCTAAATTATAGATTTTTATTTAAACATAAAGGGTGCTGGATTAAATTTAATTTTTAATTCGTGTATTAAGTGATTTTATCCCCTTAATACAATAGTTAAAAAAAATAACTGTTTCTTGTATCTTAAATATATGAGTCACTCTAGCGGCGGCTTTAGTCACGTCAAAAACAGATGGATGCTACTTGAATCCAAAAAAACGCAAGATAAACAAATTATTGTATAAATTGAATAAATGTTTACCAACAATTCGATTGTCAATGTTGACAATATTTATTAAAATTATTTATTAGAAATATAAAGTAATTAGAAATGCATCAATTAAATCTTTAAATCCTACTTAACCCATAAAATTATCAATAAAATTGACATTTCAGCATATTTAACACGCATTTTTTGTGGATTTAACTGTACAAAATCCCCTGATCGCAGTATGCTAGTTTAAAATTGTTAAACAAATATAAAACAAAATTTAGAGAAAATATTCGGGAAAAGTTGGGAAAATATTAGAAAATAGCTTAAAATGAGGATTTTAAAGATAAACTCTAAAATTTCAGCAATATTTCATAAATCTCAATACTCATTTTTTCTGATAAATATCAGGGGCTTGATTCTTAAGGGGCGAATGTCACATTTTTGGCAAAGTTTAGTTTTAGTGGATTTAGCATTTAAAATCAGTTTTTTAGCTTTCATATTTTTGTTTTTTATTTTTGTAGCATCTGCCCTTTGAGAACCATACCGCTCAATTTCGTTACGCTACAGAAACTGCTGGGATTAAACTCGGTACTGTACTAGTTACAGCAAATTTTTAAACAACATTTTCGTACCATGGTAGGAAAATGGTATACCTGGTATACCAGGCCAAAAACGGTTAAATTTATTTATACCATATTTTGTGACTAAATTTTATAAAATGTATTTGCCGCTTGGGGCATATGAAGATACTGATTGATCGAAGTGAAATTTTGCAGGCTTATTATTGGTCGCAAGGACCAACTTTTCTTCACTATTAGAATTTAAAATTTTCAAAAACATAATTTCGTTCCACCCTAATAACCATGGTTAGATTCTTGGATCCACCTTTGCAAAGCTTTGATTGACTGATGTCCTAAAACATCTTATTTAAACTTGCAATACTCTTCTAAGCAAAGAGCTACGAGGAGTATAATAAAAACTAAATAAAGTTACTCTTTTGTTTTTTCGTGCGGGGCCCTGTATAAGACTGTTTTAGTTCAAAGATTGCGTTATCAAAGAGCACGTAGCCGTAACGCCGTCATCTATACCTCAACGATCGTACGTGCCCCCCAGGGTACGGAGTAACGCTGATATCTATTGCGAAATGTGCCTCGAGCAGACATTTTTTTATGGAAGAAACCACGCACTGTGGTTCAACTTTTATTTAAAATCCTGAATCTTTGTGGATAACATAATTAAAGTTTGTGTGGTCGCGATACCAAACTTGCGGTTAAAGTTTTTTTAAATCGCATTGTCCTTTATTTCTTTTTTTTAATTTAATCACTAATTTATTATGTAAGATATTCAAACTTATATTTTAGAAAAAATAATTTGTTATGAACAGTACCCGGCATAGTTCTAGTTGTTAAAAGTTTTGATTTTCGGCTTATTGGGTAGGGCTAATGGCCGCAAATAAAAAAAACAATTTTGCGACGTGGAACTCGATTTGGAACTGTTATTTTTTTAACGTCGTTTTCACAAAAAACGGATTTTTAAAATATCTCTTAAACGTTACACTATACGATTTTAGATTTTAATTTTCTGTTTCGAAAAACCAAAATTGTTCTTTGTCGTCGGTAGGCATGCCTCTTAGAACATTTTGGGTGAAAATTAAAAAAAAACTATTAAATTCATTTTTTTTTAATAATTCACACATTTGTGCCCCATTATCTCGAGTAAACCGATTTTCGATTGGATCATCATTGTATTAAGCATAAAAAAGACTTCCTAACCAAGTTATAAAGAAAAATCTAAAACCCTACAGTGTAACGTTTAAGGCGGTGTAGTGAATTAGCTATAAGTGGTTACAAAAAAATACATGACAAAATATGTTGGAGATTGTTTATTTGCGGCCTTAAACCCTACCCAATAAAGCAAAAATCTAAACTTCTTGAATTATTTCCAGGTAGAGCCTCTTTTATTGACTTGAAGACTGGACTATAACTAGAAAAACGCAGGTTACTGGTTATGACTTATTGGAAGCATACTTAAAATACTTAATGCACCAATAAGAATGGGTATTGCTTGGGCTAAGTAAATTATCGATGGACAGTGGTCTAGCTGCGTGGTACTAATTATATCAAGCCTGCGCGGTAAACATTTGATGAATGAACCTTTGATTCAAATTACCTCTAGTGATGCACTTAACCCTGGTTAACGGTACCTAATGCTCTTTGTTATTTTTAAAGAAAGAGAAACGGTTTGTTTTTCACCCATTTTTTTTAGGAGGGTCTTGGCAAGCGCTCCGTATTTTTAGAGCGGAAAGTAATTCGCAGCGTTACAAGGCGTTACATGGAGAAAGGTGGCCAAAATTTCAAAAATTTACCTTAGTTAATATACTCGTGATAATTTGAGAATGAGACTCTGACGTCACAGCTCGTAAATTAAAAAGCACTCTGTAGTGTAACTGAAACTTATTTTGTTAAGACTTAATACATAATTATTATATAGAAAATGTATATAAACAAAAATCATTTATTAAATCTTAAGAAATAAGTTTCAATTACCCTACAGAGTAAGTGGTATTTAGTTTACGCGCTGTGACGTCAGAGTCGCATTCTCAGATTGACACGAGTATATTACTCCTTTAACCTTTACCTGGCACAGGGGGTACGTACGCTGTTTCTCGTCGATTTTCGATATCTAAATCTTCGAAATCTAAACTCGTAACGACATCTATCGGTAGTCAAGGGGTACACTTTTATACCTATGCCACTAGGATAGCGCTGCGACGGTTCAGTTTGTCTGTGGAAGACACATGAAAACGAATATTTTTCCTTTATAGTGATAAAATAGAAGAAGACATACCTAAAATTTTAGCCCTTTTTATCAAAAAACAAAGAAGTTATGAATTTTTTTGTAAAAAACGTTTTTTTTTTCAAGTTTTTCAAGTTTCCGAATTTTTTCTGAACGCTGATCTTCATTTTTCTAAACTCTGACTATTCCACCCTCTAAAGGGGTATCTGAAGATGATCTCTGATTTTTTTCTAAAAAAAAAAAATCAATATTTCAAGTTTTACAAGGATATTTGTAACTGGGGTTCGTACGAACCCCACAGTGTCAGGTATGTTACTCAGGGGAGGTGTGCCAGGTAAAGGTTAAACCAAATATATATTTGCAATTTTGGCGAAGGCGCGTATACGTGTAGAATTTTCAAAATAATTTCGACTATTTTACAAACTTATAATAATCATAACTAATCATATCTATTTATTTTTTAGTTTTGTTTTGTTTTGTAAAATATTTATTATATCTAAAAAATGTATTTAATACACACACTGTGCACGGTGGGCTTGAAATATCTTTAAGTTAAAAGTCAAGCACCCCCATTTTTTATTGTTGAAATTTATTGTATGTATCTCACTTTCTAAAACAAGACCGATATTAAAATAATCGCTAGAGCAATTAAAAAAAATAATAATTTTTCACTAAAAATTGGGAAAATTGAACAAAAAAAAACTCATATTTTATAGTAAAATATATTTCATTAACTAGAGATTTTATTCTAAAGACATATTATGATATTGTTTAAGGCCATATAGTAACTATTTAGGCAACCATTTTACTGAACAAATCAGTGGCGTAGATAAATAAAAAAATCAATCTTTAAAAATGTATTTACTTATTTTAAAAACACAGGCCAATAGTGGTTTTGCACTTTGAAAACTAATTACTGATTTTTGTAGCTATAGTAGTACTGACTATAATCATAATTATCAGAAAAATATAGAAGAATTCCATCAAATCAGTTTTCCGAGTAATAGAATTTTAAAGTTTCTCGAGTTATAGTATACTATTTACGGTTTCCGGGAACATAACTTTAGTCCATCTTTCTAATAACTTTCTAATAACACACTTTTTATTTCATATCTTATTTACGTAAATCCCAAGGATCATTTTAAGCTCAAACTTAAAATAATATACAGGACTATTTTTTTTATTGACGAAAAACCTCAAAGTTTAGCTATTATGTAGAAATCACCTACCAAAAAATACAACTTTAATTTAAATTATTAAACATAACGTAATATTATGGTATTAAAGTCAATAAACCATACTCCAAATTTCAAGTCAATCGGCTCACGCACACTGTAGCACAGTGGTTTGGATTTTAAGTAAATATATTTTTAAAGATTGATTTTATTATTTATCTACGCCACTGATTTTTTCAGTAAAATGGTTACCTAAATAGTTACTATATGGTCTTAAACAATATCATAATAAGTTTTTAGAATAAAATATCTAATTAATAAAATATATTTTACAATAAAATATTAGTTTAATTTCTTTTTAACGATATTATATCAAAATAAAACGTATTTAAAAAGAAAACATAAAATACTGCAGTACTGTTATGTGAGTCCTTAGTGTTGTCGCAACTAAATTTTTGTGATGTTGTTTATGGTCCCAATTTAACAGTATTTGATATATCGTGTTTAAAAAATCCCAAGGATCATTTTAAGCTCAAACTTAAAATAATATACAGGACTATTTTTTTTATTGACGAAAAACCTCAAAGTTTAGCTATTATGTAGAAATCACCTACCAAAAAATACAACTTTAATTTAAATTATTAAACATAACGTAATATTATGGTATTAAAGTCAATAAACCATACTCCAAATTTCAAGTCAATCGGCTCACGCACACTGTAGCACAGTGGTTTGGATTTTAAGTAAATATATTTTTAAAGATTGATTTTATTATTTATCTACGCCACTGATTTTTTCAGTAAAATGGTTACCTAAATAGTTACTATATGGTCTTAAACAATATCATAATAAGTTTTTAGAATAAAATATCTAATTAATAAAATATATTTTACAATAAAATATTAGTTTAATTTTTTTTTAACGATATTATATCAAAATAAAACGTATTTAAAAAGAAAACATAAAATACTGCAGTACAACCAAATTTTTGTGATGTTGTTTATGGTCCCAATTTAACAGTATTTGATATATCGTGTTTAAAGACTACAAAACTCATGTCTGCGCTTTATACATGGAATTAGCAGAAGTGAAAATATCAGTCATAAGCTTAGACCTACTGTCTGGCTGAATATGAGGGACAGAAGATTCTTACATTCTGCCATTTTAGGCCCCTACATAGCCAATAAAATAAAATACCGTACAGACGTTCATACCCTAAATTTGCGCTTCGGAAAAGCTCTCACAATTCCAAAATATTCAACAGCAATGTACACCAGATCTTTTTCATACCAAGTTGCCAATTTAGTAAAATCTTAGCTTTAATTATAAATTATCATTATTATTATTATTAATTTTCCCAATTTTTAGTGAAATACTAATTTTTTTCAAAAACTGCTCTAGCGATTATTTTAATTTCGATCTTGTTTTACAAAGTAAGGTCCATACAATAAATTTCAACAATAAAAAATGGGGGTGCTTGACTTTTGATTTAAAGATATTTCAAGCCCGCCGTGAACAATAATGAATTTACTTATACGCGTGACAATCTGAGAATGCGACTCTGACGTCACAGCTCGTAAATTAAAAAGCACTATGTAGTGTAACTGAAACTTATTTATTAAGACTTAATACAAAATTATTATATAGAAAATTTATATAAACAAAAATCATTTATTAAATCTTAAGAAATAAGTTTTAATTACCCTACAGAGTGGTGTTTAGTTTACGGGCTGTGACGTCAGAGTTGCATTCTCAAATTGACACGAGTATACTTAATTACAATGATAATTTTACCACAGATTTCTTAATCCATTTTTAAAATATAACTCAAACGTTAAATTAATTTGGGAAAAACTTATCTACGTTTCTCAAAGACAATATATTTTTTATTTTTCTCAGCTAATGCAATCAATTAATAACCTTAATTTAAATAAAATGTCATTTTTACGATGCGAATAAAAATAAAATTATTTAAAAAAAGATTATAAGCAGGTACTTTATAAAGTCGTACCATTGTGCTTTGGCTCATAAAATTATCTACACTGTAAAATATCGGCCGATGTTTATAATAAAGACGAGATCAGCTGAAGATGAGGACCAAGATATTTATTGAATGCCATTTATAATACTTTATTAAACGAAAATTCTTCCATGCCAGAAAAAGATGTTGCAATGCAGACTAGATGGCATTTAATTATGTTTTTAGACGGATTATTTTCCTCATATTATATAAACCTTTGATTTGATTTATATTAAGTGTTTAACAACGATTATCTAAATTTGAATAATTTTTGCAGTGATGATATTTTTACATGGAACCAAAATTTCTGTAGTTGCTTAGTTTGGATTTTTTTTTACTTTTTTTAAATATTATCTATAGTTTAAATTAATTATTTATGCATCTTTTTTTTTATTCCAACAAACAACAACACCTTTTTGAAAATTATATTAAAAAAATATATATTTTTTATATTTTTTTCTCAGTTTTTGATATAGAATAACCCTGCATCATTGAAATTATGGTTTTAAACATATCAGTACTTAACTTTTCGTCCTCCAACCGTAAAATTTCACCTTCAAATTAATTTTACTCGAAAACGGTTAATCCTACAGTATTAGAACCGGAGTACTTTTTTATGTATTTGGACCTGAGGAATCATATTCCAAAAATAAAATTACAAAAAGTTACACAGCTAAAAGTTTGGGACAAAAAGCTAATAAGGCCCCCCAGTTTCGCACACCCCTGTTTAAAATAGGTACATGAAGATAGCATATGAAGATGGGCCTTATTAAGGTTAGTTTACATTTAAAACCTCGTTGCTGAGCGTTCCTGAGTTATTAAATAAAAACCAAATTTGTTAGCCACTTTCAAAGGGGCCTAGCTCCCTTATGACGCATTTTGAGACATATGTTTATAGGACCTTTTTTCAATTTTCCTATATAGTATTACCCCTTAAAATTAATGACATCATTTAATGTACATCCTGTATACTTGAATAAATTTTTCTTATTGCCTTCTAAAGTTTAATATATTTTTCACTAATATATTGCATTACCAATATTTATGAGAAACGTTCGTACGATATTACTCAAATAGATTTGCAAGTTTAATAAAATTCTGTATAATTAAAGCTTTATGAATATGAAATATTCATATATTCCATAAAATATTTAACAAAATATAATTAATATTGTTTTAATTAAAATACGAAATTAATAATCCACTGTAAAAAGTAAACTAAATATTCAGTTTCAATTGGATAGGAAATCGGAAGTTTATCCTTTTATCCTATACAATTGTACCTAATAGTACGTGACTTTAGAACTATAGTGTTTTTAACAAAAATTAAAGTATATTTGTATACACCGTGTATTTGAAATAGCGTCGGAAAAAAAATACACGAATAGCTCATGGTTTGGACTAACATTTTCCGTGAAAATTAAAAAAATATGTGCAGCAGTTTCAGAATGGGATTTTTTTGAAAAAAATGTACCTTTTAGCCGTACGTCAATGTCACGCTGTGAAATTCTCTAAATTAATGGTGACCTTGTAGCAAATATGTATAAAATCTTCCCAACGTTGCCAGATTCACTCGATGAGAAAAGTTTTTTTAAACTTACCTACCGTAGTAAAATAGGGGCATGTTTTCATGAAGTAAACATATCATTATCACCTAGGTAATAATAATATTTAAGTTATCCGCTGGATGCCATCGAACTATTTCCCCAACCCTTGTGTTTTTTATCTTAACAAGAAGTTTTCACTGATTTTTTTAAATTATCAACCACAGCGATTGAATCACTATAAGATTTATTAAATAATAAAGTAAAAAAATGTACACAACACTTTGAAACACTTTTTTTGCTTTAGAATGGTCGGGATAGGTATTAAACTTGAAATATTAAACAAAAATTGTTTAATCACTACAGGAAAATAACGCACATAAACCACTGCAATGATTTTTAACTATTTATTATTGAAACTACGACTTATTGCAAAAAATACTGGTCAAATTAATTTTCTGAGAATCGAATTAGAAAAGTCGTAGGTCTCTCTCTCTCTCTCACTTCAGATCTGTGGTTTGAGCTGCCAGGGCTATCCAACCAGTCCTCGTCGGTTACACTTAAACGAAATGGACCGTCTGGTTTGTACCATCCGTCTGTTGCAACGAAGTTATCCTCTTGCTGTGAAAAGTCTTCTCTGATGATTTCTTTCTTTTAAAACACAATCACATTATACTTTTTATAGTCACTAAAGTTTAATGTTTGATTTATTAAAAAAAAGTCGTAGCCTCATAAACCAAAGCCAGTTTTTATATTTCTACAGTTGGCTACACTTTGTTTGGTATTTTTAGGTTAGATCATTTATTTTTTCGTATTGTTTTGACTGTAGCAAAACTGTTGTTTTCCCTTAAAATTTCTATAATTTTTGGTCGTTAGTCTTATACATCTGGCTCTCACTACTCCTAGTTACTGATGTAACCACCATGCAACCCGACGGCTGAAATGTAAAATACAAAGCCAGAAATCGAAGAAGAAGAAGAAGAAGAAGAAGAAGAAGAAGAAGAAGAAGAAGAAGAAGAAGAAAACTGTTGTTTACGTCCCATCAGGGGGCTATTTTTACGTGCAATGGGAAATTTAGATTTGTGCTGTATAAAATACTGATCAAAATGTGAAGTGAATCGCCCAAAGATTTTCAACAAATATAATAAAAGGTACACATTTTAAATAGATTACATGTATTTAGAGTTGCCAAAAACTTTACACTACTAGTGATATGGTATTTTTTCTACTAAAAAATCTGCAAGTGTGAGTTAAAGTTGTGTGAGTGAAAGTTAACCCGTTAAGTTTCAGCATCTGTTAAAAACAACATCTGTTAAATAGTTTGTAGGTGAAGATTATGAATATGGCAAGTACATCTTCGGTTATTATTTTAACATTTTTTTACGGTACTTTATAATTATTGTTGATAAAATTCTATGATGATTAAAAGACGATAAAAGTTATTTTGTCAAACAGTAAATACGGAATCGACAAAATCTGACAACCTTGTATTTTGCAAATTTGAAGCGCGATGATAAAGCTTACAGATGCGTCGTCTGTAGGCTGGATTTAAGGTTTTCTAAAGATTTTTTTTAGATTTTTTTTCCATTTTTTTTCTTTCTGAATCGATTTTTGGGGTCACAAAGATGATCTGGTTTTTTTTTCTGACTCTATTTCAAATACACCGTGTATGCTCATAACTTTCAATTCGTTTGTAACTTAATATTTAGTTACAATCGTATTGGAAGTTATTATTCTATACGAGTGTGCTTTAGTTTTTGTTAAAAACATTATAGTCACGTATATACTTTATATACTTTATTTAAGGGCGGACATAAACTGTTGAACAAAAATTTAAGTACAATTATATGGGATAATATCTTACGATTTCCAATCCATTTATAACTGAATATTCAGTTTACTTTTTACAGTACTAATAGTTATACTATGGTAGAGAAGACATTTTTCGTAGCCTAGTGTGTTATATCCCGAGATGAGTGGCTAGATAGTAATAAGAGTGAGAGGCTATAATAGTATTCTCTACCGTGGTTTGTATATTATTTTTTTCACTACTACACTGATAGAAAAATCTAAAAATAATAATACAAAACATTGTTGTGTCGACTTTTAGGCAAAGAATACAATTTTACGATTATTCTAAAACATTCTAACCTTATATTAAATACAATCAAACAATATATATACTAAACAACTTTATAGTATTTAATTTTACAACAACATTGTTATACTATAGTGCCGGTATTTTATAAAGGATGGGAAATCAGCTGATTTAACAAAATTTTGAAATTAGTTATTTTACGCTGAAATTTTAATGTGTATTAGTATACCTATCGATATGCATATAAATGTACATATAATTACATGTGATATTGTTGTTGTTGTAAATCAAACAATTGCACTCGTTTTTAAATACCGAACGCATTTACTTGTTTGTTGTTGTATTCTATGCAATATATGCACATTTACAACTATTTATTCTTCTATTATATACCCTAATTACGCTATTAATTACGATAGTGTTTTATCAGTGTACTACTAGAACTTTTAACTATTTTTGTTCAGATAATAAAGTAAAATTTGTCAGTATGCTGACTCATTGCTGAGTGTCAACATTAGCTAGTAAATCCTAAAAAAACTATATTTTTAAACGTCGCGACGTTAAAAATATTTAATTGAGCAAGTGTCAGACTGAAACTTTTAAATATGGCACACTATGTCGGTTCACTCCTGAAAGTAAACCTAAAACATGTCCTGCTCAAAATAGAAATCGGCCTGTTTACAAAATTTTTCCAAAAAAATACGTATCCACACAAAAAAAAGGCAAGAACTTTTTCGGCAAGCATTGTATTCATATGTGTTTTAAGGCGCTGGGTCTGAATTTGCGGTAAAAATTGCACATCAAAATACATATGATCCTATTCATTGTATTTCTAAGAATACAATTGTCTCTAAAAAAGTTTTATGTGTGATATTATTTTCAGAGTTATCGAATTTATTATTTTTGAAAATCCCACACTGTAAAACTATAGAGCATAAGAGCAACAGTAAAAACAAATAAAACAAAAAGTAACTATGAACAAATATTTAACGATTTTTTTTTCTATTTTTAATGTTGGTTACATTGTTTTTGAGAGAGCCTTCCGATTATCTCATCAAAATTCACTTTTTATTGTTTTTCCTACCCTTACCAATCTCTATATATTCGAGTAGGTCGGAAATTTCAAATCTATTCTATTTCTCGGCCCCGTTGCACTGTGGAACGATACGGGCGATACGTCGCGTATTGCACATATATTTTATTTGCTTGTTACAGAGAAGAGATTTAATAGTTAATAGATGTTATATTAAAAAAATTTGACTCATTTTCAAAAATAAATTTAAAATATATCAAACCAAAAAGTTTTTTTTTCAACCTAGTTCGTTTGAACTTAAAATATATATTAACCTAACCGCTAGAAATATTTTGCAAGTTCACTGTAAAATGAATTGTTTTTAACTTATTTGTTTTATTGGAACAACAAAAAATAATAAAAAGAAGGGTGGCAGATAGTAATAGTTTAACTGCGTGATTTATTTTTTTTTTACACTTTGTTTAACCTCGTACTATTCTACTTAATTAAGCTTCCCCTAAGTCCAGGACTTTTGTGGGCTAGTAGTAGAGGGAACCACCGGCTTTAATTGACTTTCGAACCAATTTATAGGGAGTGTCCGCTTCACTTATGCCTTCGCCAAATTTCAATTATTAATTAACTGAAAAAGGCAAATCGGCGCCGGTGAGAATCGAACTTACGTTATTTTGAGTAGTAAACTCGTCGAGTACGACGCGGTAGTCCACTACACCAATCCTCCCTTTATTCCTTATTTACATTGCTTTAATTCCAGAAAAACTTTCAGAATGTCAGAAAAGACAAAAAACTTGAAAAAAAGGAAATATTTGCTAAATTTTATTTTCCAAAATTAAACACTTTATGAAATGAAGATTTTTAAAAAAATTTTACCCCATGATCAGCCTATGGTAAGTTTTGTTTCATAGTGCGTTGCCGCAGAACTTATCATTCGAATCGATTTGTGAGGCCATTAGGGAAAATCGTGAAAGAAATAAAAGAGCACATAAGGATCTATTAAACGAAAAATATCACGAGTATTGCACTGAGGACGGTGCATTAGAGAGAAGGGCACATTTCATAACTAAAACACTATGGTGTAACATCTACAAGTTACTGGCCATACGATCCATGCTAGGCCAATTGAGGATAATTTTGGGTAAATTCTCATAAATAATAAACAAGGCGTGAACGTAGGTAATGCTACGCATTCCATTATATACTTCATTTACAGTATAATGGTATATTGAATTTTCCCAAATTTATTCAAAAAAAAAAAAAATAAAATAAAAAAAACATTTTTTTTTCAAAATATCTTTTTTTGAAAAACTAAAAATTAAAAAAAATCGAAAAAAAAAATATTTTATTTTTTTTATTTTCTTTTTACCAGAAACGAAATTTTTTTGAGAATATTGGTTACTATTTGTGTTTAATTTTCGACAAAATTTAAAAAGCGCCGACAATAACTAAATACTATAAGAAATTCTTATAAAAATAATACAAGTAGAAAATTACCACTATAATTATGATTGGACAGAGTAAACCTTTATGACCATGAGCTTTATAAAGCTTTATGAAGTCCATGGTCACAAATACAGTTAATTGATTGGTTAAAAGAATAATCACCATTTTAGATTTTCTTTTTTTTTTTTAAATTTCGAGGTTTTGTTTAATTACAAGAAAAAGTTATTTATCTAGGTTTAGGTTTAAGATAATAATAAGATAAATAATAAATAATAAATAAAAATACACAAGTTTGTAAAACAAAATCAGATAATTAAATTTTTAGCTTAACTAAACTTATAGTTAACTTCACTAGCTAATTGTAATTAGCAAAAAATTGAGGAAAAGAAGATTTTCGAAATTTCTGTTGATTTTTCTACAATGCCAATGGTATAGGGGAGTATTCCGTTCTAACAGAATTATGACAGTTGTAGGTTTGTACATATTCGAGACTATAATGTTTTTAGTCAAAAACAATCTTTTATTTAAAGGTCTGTTGCCCAGCTCTAAAAGAGTAACAGACTATACTGTTCCCAAGCATAGGGTTGCAACCTTTGAAAAAGGTTTCCACTATTCTTGAGTATATTTTTTTAATAGTTTACCTTCAGTGTTATAATAATAATTAATAAAATAGGTGTATTCAAAAGACAATTATTTAATTATATATGTTATATGGAACCGTACACAATTAGTGAATATAAAGGCGCTAACCAACAATATATTTAAAACGAAGATTTATTTTAAATTAGTCATTGTGTAATTTTATTTTAATCTGTAATTATAATAATTATTGTTGATTCTGACAAAATTTCTTTTAAGTGTCTTCTTATCTTTGTTGCATTGTATTAAGCATTTTCTGAAAATAAATAATATTCTATTCTATTCTATATCACCAAAAAATATACAATCTTGATTGGCCTATGCAGTATACACTGCATTAACAAATATAAATATTTCAGATAATACACTTCCTAGCATTAGCTACACTACTATCTTAAACTATATTTAAACCTAAAAAGCAACATTAGCTTCACAAGCATATATAGAGTCACTATAGTCAAAAATTACACGATAAAAATGGCTCAAAAGTTTAAATATCCGTAGCATGTTAAGTTCTTAAATCAGATGTTTTGCTTGATTTAAGTTGAGTACGTAAAAGTGCTAGGTTTGAATAATAAAATTTTTAGTATTGAGTTTTAAAGAAACTTAAATGAAATATGGAAAAAAGATATTAAATTTTAAAATACTAAAAATATTATCAATAGGTACTTATTTCTTGAAAACAAGCACTAATTAAACTTAAAACAATTTATTGATTTTTAAAAGAAATTATTGATTTTTTTTTAAATTAGTTAAATATATTTATATAAGTATTTTTATACTTACAAGTATCTAAGACAACTATTACAAATACTTCGTAATTTTTCTCTATATTTGATTGGTACATATATTTCTTGAAAATATTTTCATTTAATATCATAAGAGGCTAAAAATGTTTCAGGAAAAATTCACTGTTTTCATAAAATTTGCTGTCTGGAAATAATTTCGACCACACTGTAAAAATTAAATAGAATTATAGGTAATGTGTTGCCATGCAGGTACAAGTAATATTTACGAGATTTTACATATAATTTCACAATTTTATATTAATATTACATGTAATTTAGATGTAATATTCATATAAAATCGCATTTTTACAATTTTATATTAATATTACATGTAATTTAGATTTAATATTCATATAAAATCGCAAAATTACATGTAAAATGTCGTAACTTTTACTTGTCTCTTCATGGCAACACATTACCTAGGATTCAGCACGTAAACTTACATATTATTTTTGTACAGTAAACTCTGTAAAATTTACTAGATTTTACATGTAATTTTACATGCAATGTGCATATAATCTGGTAAATTTTACATGTATTTGCATTGAATCACATTTACGTGCAGACTCATGTGTAATTACATATTTATTTTTTACAGTGCAGGACATTTAGATGCATTTGGGCGATGCCCCTGGAGTAATTATTTCCTATGACGGCCAATTTGAATGAAAACCGTAAATTTTTCTCGATAATTCGAAGAATCTTGTGTAATTCGGAAGATAATTTTTTAACGATTTATAATAGTCAAACCAACTTTAATATTTTTTTCATCACAAAATTATATAAATTTTTTTCTTACTTATCTTAATATTTTTACAGGCATATTCTACTACGAGGTCAGAAATATTGTTAAATGATAAAAACGTTAAAAAATATCTATAAAAAACAACTGCAATGTTTATAGTCTTTATAAATCTTTTAATGCTTAACTTAAAGTAAATTTCCCAAACTTCTAGTAGGTGTTACAAAGCGAACGTGCGGCGTCCTACTCCAGTGAGGCCAAACCAAACTTTTAGTAACAATACTAGTACACTCAGAAAATTTGGTTGTATTTTTAATACTGAATGATATGTTAATACATATTTTTTATTTATATCGCCACCATTGGTATTTAATACTATACTTGTGATATTAAATACTGCAATGTGTGTATTGTATACAAAATGTTGTCATACTAACATAGAGACCGTGCTGGTACATTGGATCCCCACGCAACATGTGTTTATTACTGTAACATTTGGTTAATTATATCACAGTTATAGTTTGGTATACTTTAAGTTGTAGTTGTTGTGTTATTGATCTAGTTTAAAGTATGTTACAGCATTTAGTAAAATAACAATTGGTAAATAATATCAACATTTTGATTAGTAATACAGAGAAAAGTAAAAAAAGGATCGATTATTTTATCATTGTCTAATTATGTGTGGTTGCAATCTTTATATTATTGCTAATCAAAATTTTGGTATTATTTACCCACTGTTATTTTTTCTGAATACTGTAACATACTTTAAACTAGATCAGTAATACAACGTAACAACAACTCAAAGTATACTATAAGTGAGATATGCTATACCAAATGTTACAGTAATTTTTACTGTAACATGCTAGTATTAATAAACACATGTTGTGTGGGGATCCAAATGCACCAGCACGGTCTCTCTGTTAGTATGACAACATTTTGTATACAATACACACATTTCAGTATTTAATATCACAAGTAAAGTATTAAATATCAATGGTGGCGATATACATAACAAATATTTCTTTACAAATAAAATTTAGTATACAAATTACAATGACATTTTCTGAGTGTATGTTCTGTATTACAGTATAACAATGTTCAAGGGAAAGTCCATTATAAAGTTGAGGAGTGTATCAGTAACTTACATCCAATTGTGGTTAAAAAGTGCGGTTATGTGTACATGCCTTCCTTCAGTGGGGTATTTCATGAAAGATGAATTGTTGAAAGAATTAAGTACCTCCCTTCTGTTGTAAAAAAATACAAAAAAAAATAGTTATTTATGGTACTAGTGGGTAAAGTAAGATATTGCCCATGAGAAAATTAACCTGCGAGGCGTCAGCCAAGCAGGTTAATTTTCGAGAGGGCAATATCGGTTTACCCATGAGTGTCATACAAGGTTTTACCAATAAATACCTTAGGAATTCATATTTTTATTAAAAATTTTAATGACATTTACAAGAAAATAATTTTACAAGTGACAGTTGAGTGGGTAAAATAAATAATTATCCACTCAATAAAGTAAAAGCCACGCGGGGGTTATTATTAAGTTTATCTATTTAAAATAAAGCTGGTAATTGTCTTATTATCTGTATGTATTGGATAAAACATTTTTATTCGATTGTATCTAAAAGCGCCACTTTTTCTTTTCTTTACGAAAAGTTTAATTTTTCGGCCTAGGTGGCAAAAGTAAATTAGTCGATGTTGATTGGTTGATTTATATTACAACTGTTGAGATTTGTATTCGAACCTCAAATTTGTTGTCAAAAATTAAAAATATATTAATAAAGGCCAATTATTGCCATGTTAAGACATTTAATTTTTTACTATATTCAAATTTACTTGTAATGACCTGAAACTTTACTACATTAACTATAAACATATCTTTATTTTAATGAGTTATTTATAATAATAATATAGTTATTTAATAGTTATTTATAATAAAAGGGCAAAAAAGTTAAGTTTTTCGATTAAGTAGGTTTTTAGAAGCCGAGGGCCGGCCGATCAGGCCGGCCTGAGGGTAATAAACCTACAAAATCGAAATTTTACTTTTTGCCCGTGTATTATACAATATTTTTTATTCGATTGTTACTAATTATAATAAATTATGAAAATATACTTAATATTAAATTGCAAAAGGTATTTCTTTTTAGTGTCTTATTACTTATCTAGTTATCCATGACAAATTTCTATCCAACCAAATCGCTAAAAAAACAATTGAATCGTTTCTTTTGCGTGCGGTTTCATTTTCAAATTAAAAAAGCTATAGCTTGGTGATTAATTTCTGTTAAAATGTGTCTGTTATGAAAATAGTAATACTTCTAAACCGTTCTATGAATATTATAAATATTAAAATTGATTTTACAAATACACAAATTTTGTGTTTTTCATTTATTTTAGTGGATGAATGTTATGACGAAATTTTTATTTTGTATGAAATGATTATAATAACTGTATCTAGTAAAAAGAACAGTTAGTTCAAGACTAAAAGTGACCTAAAGGTCATATTTCTTTATAAATATTACAGTAAAGGTAAAGCATCTTCTTTTAAAAAGCTTAAGAATAACAAGTTTTAGTTATCTGGCGAAAAAAACTTTTTTTGGCCCTAAGGCCACAAAGTTCAACTTTTCGCCCGTAAAACATGAAGAAAAAGTGTCTCTTTTAGGATCAATCGAATAAAAATAAACAAACTGCAGAAGCTTCAAAGAGATATACTATTGCTTTTTAAAAAAGATTATATACTGAAAATGTTAGGAACCCATGTCCCAAATATTGCCAGAGTTGTGGCAATAATAGTAAAGAACAAACTTACAAAAAATTAACAAACTAATAAGAAAATATTGAGGCACAATAACATTTTTAGCTGTTTTTAACAATTTATCGTTTTTAGTAAGCTCAAGTATCAATTACAAACTCATATCGGCCTGAAGATTCTCTTCGAATTAAAAGCAGAACCAAGATTCAGAACTCTATGATATCTTCGTTGATTTTTTTTCTTGTTTTTTATTTTTTTATTTTTCATTTTATTGTTGTCAACTACTTCGCATGGCAATACCAGGAACACAGCTATTTAGACAAAAATCTCAAAAATTTACCTTTTCGTTTCTTTATTGAGTGAAACACAATATGGTCCAAAAAAAAACATGTTTGTGCCTACCTTTTTACGTTCTTGCCCTGCAATAATCGATGCTACCCAAATTATGACAGTCAGCACAATTTTACAAGCACCAAACACGAACTGCGTTTTTGTGTACGTCATTACCAGCTGGATACAGATACATTATATTTACAGGAATCTTTTCGATGTAACAGATATACTGGCAGCGCCACCTATGACACAAAGACAAACTAACAAGTTTAAGAGGGGGTGGCAATAATAGAAACATGGCAATAATTGGCTCACCCACCTTATATATTTATTAAAATATTACAAACGAATAAAAAATAGTGTATGATATATGGACGAAAATTGTTTTTACGGTTTCAACCTCGCTCTTCGAGCTCGGATAGCAATCTCCCTAATTGTTCGTTCTTGCATTATAAACTACTATTTAAAGACACTTAAAAGTAGCAGAGTATCAGGTCCCTCTAACAACTAAAATTGAGGTGAGTTTTTTCATATTTACGCTTTTACGTTTGGTTGCTAGAAAGGCCTGATCCTGTGATAGCTAAAAACAATTTTTTCTACTTTTTAGTTTATAATAAATGCATGTATTTAAAAAGTTTTTTTTGTGTTTTTTATTTTATAATTTTTAGTGGTGCGTAAACAGAAGTAACTGCAAAATTTTAAAATTCGTATCTCACGGCCCAAAGAGTGGGGTTAGAATGTTTTATTATCAGAGTCGATTTCAGCGACCCCAAGAACCCTTGTATACCAATATTTCTAAAAATGTTTTAGAAATTTTAAAATTAATGACCCGTACCCGAGGCCCAGAGATGCGGTTAGAACTTTTTTAAAAATTTGGTTTTAGCAACTCTAAAAACCCCAAAAAAATTACTAAAAATATTTAGAACAAAATGATAAAGGGAGGGATTGGACTTGGGGTTATTTATATTTATATATTTATATTATACCATTGTACTGTCACCAAAAATACACAACTGTGCAAAATTTTAGCTTCCCCTGGTATACACCACATACATTTATAAAAAATTCGTGCTTTATAAATAAAAAAAAAAATTAAATGAACTGTGGCCCTTGCTAATTTTTTTGAGCTATATTTGTTGTATTTTTTAAGACATTAAAGAGGACTTTTATTTTTTTTTTGTTTTATGTAATACCCTAACGTGCAGGCATAGAAAAGGCAGTGACAATTTAGTGGGGTAGTAAATAATTCAGGTCATAATGTGTGAGGAATTCGGGAGTTTAATAATTCGCTCATTTGTTCAGATATTGTCCTGCCATAACGAACTTTCAAACAATAGTATGAAGTACTGAAATTCCTTAGTCTTCAGCTCTTTGTCTAGACAATAGTGGATTTTCTTCTTAGCATATAATAGAAACTATTTTCAAAGGATATAACTGGCAATTAGCTTTTACGATATCAATTAAAAGATATAATTTTCCCGGCTGGATCTCTCTGGATCCCTAAAACCAGACAGAATTTCAGGTTTAACATATTTAAATACTTAGTTTTGGTAATTTTAAATGTTTGTTTATTTATTTATGTTTCTTTACACATTTAATCAAATCGTAGATTTAAATAATTTAATAATTTAAGCATGTTTTTATTTATTTGTAGCCGCATTTTGTTTTTTATTGTATATTAAATAAAAATTTAATATAAATAAAGCTTTAAATAAAATATAGCTAAATTTAAAATTATTTTAGCAAGAGAATGGGATTTAGTCAGTTTTAATATTTTATAATAGTTCCCTGCAGGCATGACGAGTAGTTATTTATTAAACTCTTTTTTTTTTAATAAAATATATATGAACTTTATATAACATATTTTAATACAGGGTAATCATTTGACAACGATTCACCCCAAATATCTCGCAAAAAAGTATGAAAATTCTAAAAAATAGGTCGATTTATTTTTTTATGGGAGAAATTTAAGTATATCATTTTGGGGGTTATAACTTCCACTCCCTAACTTCCAGCTACCCCAATATTAGAATCTTAAATAGCAACCCCCATTTTGTAGAGGAGACGTTGGGAAGATGGAACCCCTGTTTATTTTTTTATCTATATCTCTATAAGGTTTGGACTTTTTAACCATTTTTTGGCACTAATCGGGTCAAAATTTATCTGGTAATTATGATTTTACGATTTTAATTTTTTTGTTATGTTAAGGAAGTTACAAGCACTTTTTTTAAAGAAGATAAAATGCTGGTAATATGAACCCATGCTGATAATATGGAACATTATGTTATAAACAGTGATCGGACTTTAAATTTTTTAACACGTTCGCATTAAGGAAAACAAAATAATTTCATAAAACGCAAAATCATTTAAATTGTATTTAAAGTAACAAAAATACATTATTATTTTTATTTACTTCTTGTTGTTTTATTTTAAAGTACGACATTTCATTTAATTTTGTTTTTTTGTTTATTTGTATTATTTTAAATATTTCTGTACAATTAAACTAATTTAAAACTACACCCAAATAAAATAAAAAGTAAAACAAAAATAGTGTGCACATAAATATGTTTTTTCCTTTTTTTAAGATAAGCGAACAAATTCAAATATTCGGTGTCCTTCCTAGGTTGTTAAATATAAAATAAAAATTAATCCACTTGTTAAAATGTAACCAATTTTTAACTAACTGTTTTTTTTTTCAATATTACTTTCCTTGTCAGTAAACAAATTATTGATTTTTAACGTTTTATATAGAAAAAAAAAATGATTTCCGTAAAAAAATCTGTCTATCTATGCCGTAATTGGCTTGTTGTGCCGTCATGTGTCTTGTACGCAGGCTTTTAACGTTATGTTAGGCTCGCATAAAGCCTGTAAGTGGCGGCTAACTCGTACTTACGCTGCAGATACGAATCAGACCAAAGTTACGCGAATCGCGCCCGAATTGATATAATCTACGCCTTTTGTCACGCTCTCGCAAATTCTTTTGTCGGCAGCAGTTTATTTTAATTTTTTTTTGTTATTTTGTATAACTAAAAATCATTAATCGCTTACTAACGGTCCTATATTTAATTTAAAAGAAGATGATCTCTCAATAAAACAGGCAAAAAATATATAATAATATATACATAAACATTGAATACAATACTGGAACAATAGGGAAAAAATTCGATGTAAACTAAACAACATTTTAGAGAGAAATAATGGATTTTTATTTTTTATTTTAACATTTATAAAAAAATTAACAAGAAAAGAAGCCACTTGGGCTGAAAATACAATAATAAATAAATTGCTTCTTTGCACCGCTTACATCGGTAGACATGGAAAGGTAATTTTCTTGACATAAATTGATTTTTAATACAAAGAGAAATGCATTACTTCCAAAAAAAATTAGAAAAAGATTGAATTATTTACTTTGAAATTAAAATACTAAAATAATTTCTTACTTTTATTTACTATAGTAATACCAAAAACAATATTTCTATATAATGCAAGTAATCTTAGTAAATACTATAAATCACGTTTTCCTTAATGCGGATCTGTTAAAAAATCCAAAGTCCGATCACTGGTTATAAATCAAAATGAACATTTATTAAAGGCAAAACTGTACACGTTTATGTTAAAATAAAAAAATAAATGGTAAACAACATGAAAAAAATTATGTTATATATTTGTTATTATTTTTTTATAATTGTTTTTTAAATATCTTCTTCGCCATCGGAACATTCAGTATGTGCCCATTAAATACACAATAAGACATTGAATCCAAATTTCCCTCTTTGATTCATAGAAAAGTCGTATTCGTATGGGAGATTTAGCTCAGTGGTCAATGGCATCGATATAGCCTGACACTGATCTAATGATCGTGAGTTCAAACCTCACTGGCGCCGATTGCCTTTTTCAGTTAATTAATAATTGAAATTTGGCGAAGGCGTACTCCCTAGATATATTGGTTCGAAAGTCAATTAAAGCCGGTGGTTCCCTCTACTACTAGCCCACACAAGTCCTGGACTTAGGGGATGCTTAATTAAGTAGAATAGTACGAGGTTAAAAACAAAACATTCCAAATTACCATCATACATAAGGTTCCATATTAACAAAAACAAGTAAAATTTTCTAACTTTAAAATTTTTTCTAAATGGTTATTTTTTTGCAATCCTACTTTTTGCATTTTGATTACAAAAAGTTCCTAAACCAATAAAGCAAAAAAAAAGACAATAAAGCTAATAAACTTACCTTATATTTCCTTACAAAAATCTACAAATAAACTTTTTTGGTATCTACACATAACTTCAAATACTTTAACTTTAAGCGGTAAAGAGTTCCAGTCTTCTGTATGGTAATATTTACCCCTCCTAATTGATATTCAACTATTGTTTACTAGATATACACGGTGTATTTGAAATAGGGTCGGAAATTTTAACTGATGATTCTACATCATAAAATATGACAAAAAGTTCCTATAAACATATGTCTAAAAATGCGTCATAAGGGAGCTACGCCCCTTTGAAACTGGCTAAAAAAATCGGTTTTTATTTAATAACTCGGGAACCCTTTGAGATATATCAACGAGGTTTTGCACGTCAACTAATCCTACCAAGGCCCGTTTTTATGTGTTATTTTCATGTACTTATTTCAACCAGGGGTGTGCGAAACGGGGAGGGCTTATCAGTTTTTTGTCCCAAACTTTTTTCTGTGTAACTTTTTTGCAATTTTAAAAAAACCTCATATACAGGTACTTCCAAAAATCAATCCTAACGGAGCTATGGTCTCCTAAATATGCACCATTTTTAAAGCGCTATGGTAGCTTTAAAATCGGTTTTTCGACCTACATGTATGGAAACTTTTTTTCTTAGTTCTTGATGTAGAATAACATTGCATCATCAAAATTTTGGTTTTCAACATTTTAGTATTTAATTTTTCGTTCTCGAACCGTGGAATTTCACCTTCAAATGAATTTTTCTAGAAAAAGGTTAATCCTACAGTATTACAACAAGAGTACCTTTTTTATGTATTTTGACCTGAGGAATCATATTTCAAAAATAAAATTGCAAAAAAGTTACACAGAAAAAAGTTTGGGACAAAAAACTGATAAGCCCCCCCCCCCCTGGTTGAAATAAGTACATGAAAATAACACATAAAAAAGGGCCTTGGTAGGATTAGATGACGTGCAAAACCTCGTTGATATATCTCAAGGGGTTCCTGAGTTATTAAATAAAAACCGATTTTTTTAGCCACTTTCAGAGGGGCGTAGCTCCCTTATGACGCATTTTTAGACATATGTTTATAGGAACTTTTTGTCATATTTTATGATGTAGAATCATCAGTTAAAATTTCCGACCCTATTTCAAATACACCGTGTATAGCGATATCTGTCTGTTTCTTACTTAACAGGGGGTACCAATATGTATATCCACAGGGTTCCGTATTACCACCTCCTCTAATATTTCATTCAAAATAATATAAAAAAATGATGTATTGGCGCATTTTTTAGTTCCTATTTTGGAGACTCAGAACGTGAAATTTTCTCTTCGATTGAAATTTTCTAGATAACGGTTGTACCTACGGTATTACACAAAGAGTATTTTTTGATGTATTTTTATCTAAAAAATCATACTTTATTGAGAAAATGTCAAAACATCTAGAGATAAAAGAATTTGGGGCAAAAAAGTGACATCGTCCCCTCATTTGGCACGACCCTGGTTAAAATTACCAAATAAAAGTTACATAAAATGATCCTTTATCAATATTCGCTACTGTGGATCATGGTGTTCCAGAGATATTAAATAAAAACTATTTTTTAATGTAGAATTAACCCTTAAAATTTTTGAACTTATTTCTGTATAAACCTGTATAAAAAAAATTTGAACCAATATTGAACAATTTACGCAGGGACAGTAGACAACTTACCGAATCATGTAAAATCTATTAAAAACACAACTAGATTTGATAAAATGCTAAAAGTATATCTTAATAATTAAAATTTTTATAAAAAAAATTGTAATGTAAATAGACATATATATAAAAAGTTATTAAATTAAAGTTAGGCCTTGTTACCAGTTTTGTAACTGAATTTGGGGTCATAAATAAATAAATAAATAAATAAATAAATAAATAAATAAATAAATAAACAATGCATATCTTCACGACTATTTATTTTAATCAAAGCAAATTTATATTTAATAAATCTTTTTTGTTACAGGTATGAATTAATAAGGCAACATGTTTTGTTCAGAATTCGTAAGTACCCAAATATTTCATTTAAATAACGCACTAACTTTAATATTCTGAATATTAAATATTTTAAAGCATACCATAAATCCACTTTAAATCTCAATAACACTAGTTTACAAGAATATTAATTAAATTTTCCATAAATCTGTTTTTGAATCATCGTACAGAGTGATATTGGTATACAGCACAGTTTCGGGCTGCTGGGCCTCGTGCCAAGATTCAAGGCTGTACGCTGATTGAGAAAATATTTTCAGACTTTATTCACTATCAAACATTTTCTATTATTTTGAAAGAGAATTGTCCCAGTTTTATAAAATGTGATATTTTCAGCCAAGGGTAATAACAATAACTTAAATTCTGCCGGAAGTGTGGCCAAGATAATGTAACACAGTGGAACATAAAGAATGACTAGTTATCCTGTTTGAGACGCATTCTCTTTAATTTACGATTCTGCTTTAATTTCACCAAGCTTGTTATTATATTATATTTCTTTTTGAAAAAATAAAGGCACATTTGGTCTTTTTCGCATATTTAATGGAACAAAGTATTTTCATTAAAAATGAAAGGATCTACAAATGTAATAAGAAAAAATAAAAACTGGAAATACATCCTTTAATTTTACATCGCAACCTTGACTCACTTTAGTAGGGGTGATCGGGGCTAGTTGTCACAGGGGTAAGTTGTCGAAGTGCTTATATCTTAAAAAGTAAAATATTTTGCTGAGCCAAACCAAGATTAACCGCTGCGTTACAACAGTGCCATTTATCATTTGTAAACTTAAATGCAAAAAATTAAAAGAACATCCAGATAAACCAAAAAATGTAAAAATTAAAGAGCCCAGTAATTTTTTTGTGGTAAATATTTTTTCTTATTGTTACTGATTTAAAGCATTAAGATAAGAGAATTTTATGTATAATAATAGTTTAAGGTGTATATTATTTGGTGATATTGTCATTTAGGAGTGTTTATTCGTTAATTAGAAAGTACTTGATACATAACGTAAAATTGACCACTGGGGCTAGTTGTCGCATTTGGTTAGGGGCTAGTTGTCGCATGATCTGGAGATATGTTCATGGTATAACATTTCCTTTTTGGCATTTTTTATTCAAAACTGTCTAAAAAAGTGAAACTTTGTCGAATAGCAAATAAGTTCGTTTATTAAATTATATTAAATTTAAAAAAAAAATCAAAAAAATATTATTTAATTATAAAGTTGGAAATTTTGGCACAAAAGTAAAAAGTTAGATAAAAATCAGCTTGTGGAGAGGCAATAAATATACACTTAGCTGTGTGTAGTATCGCGCTCCGCAATAAATCGATTTATTGTGGGTTAAAAGTACAATAAAAATATAAAAATTAGCTCGTTAAATAGCAAATTTTGTGCGTTAATTAATGATATGAAAATAGTGAGTAAATAGCTAAAACTACTACTATGTCTACGTGTGTAAAGTGCACCCAAAGTGTAAATACAAAGTCAATCGGTATAGAATGTGTTTTTTGTGATGGAATTATCATATTAAATGTATTGATATGAAAAAAGAACAATACGAGTACATAAAAAAGTACGGACTTTTTTGGAAGTGCGACACATGCAATAACGAAGTAAACATGAAACCAAGTTTAACTCAAAAAAATGATTCTTTTGAAAAGATCATATCGTTTTTAACCGACAGCATCCAAAAACTAAATGAGACCGTAAAAAAAATGGAAGAAAAACTAAGTTCAATTTCCAAAAACAAACCCGCTATAAATAATAACACCGATTTTATTATTCAAGAAATATCTGAGCGGCAAAATAAGGCTAAAAACCTTATTGTTTACAATCTGGAAGAAAAAAATGAAGATATTCCTAATATTCGAGAAATAATTAAAATAATTGCGCCTGAAGTTATAACAACCGACATAAAGATAACAAGATTGGCCAAGGGATCCGGTAAAATAAGACCTATACGTGTAACATTAAAAACTTCTGAGGACGCTAATAATGTTGTGCTTAATAAAAAAACCCTTAAAAATCAAGCCAAATTTCCTAAAACTCAAATTACCTTTGATCTTACTAAAGTCCAACGAGATTTTTTAAAAACTGTATTGGAAGAATTATATACAAGGAAAGAAAAGGGCGAGAATGTTTTTATTAAATACATTAACGGTGTTCCAACAATTGCCAACGAATCCGATGGTGAAAAATAACTATACTCCAAATCCAACAAACAACCAACTTCATCTAAAATTCAGGGAAATAAAAAAAACGAAGAAATAAACTTTAATTTAAATTCAATAAAAACATTTTCAGTGCTTCATTATAATATTCAGGGTGGATTACAAGGCAAATTACCGGAAATTGAAATTTATTTACTTAATCAAGAAATCGACATTATTTGTATCACAGAACATCATATTACCTCACCCGAAAAAATTTGTTTAAATCTAAAAAACTATAACCTAATTAGTTGTTATTGTAGAATTAGTGCTATACGTGGTGGTGTTCTAATTTACGTTAATGAAAAAACAAAATTTGAAGATGTTATTAATTTAAACACGACACCCACTGATTTTCATTTTGAATTCAGTGTAGCGATAAATAGAAAAAATAAAATTATTATAGTGTGTTTATATAAATCTTCATCTAAAGGTAAGAACGAAATTTTTTTAAATAAATTTTATGAGCTTTTGTATGAGTTATACAGTACCTTTCCCAATCATAGTTATGTAGTTTGTGGAGATTTAAACATAAACTTTCTTGAGGATACCAGTGACAAATTTGAACTTTTAAATATATTCAGTATGTTTAACCTTGTATCTACGGTAGATGGCGCGACTAGAATTCAAAACAAAATATCCCAGCTAGACTATATCGCAACTAACATCACCTCAAAATATGAAACTAAAATTTTTAATTTAGGACTTTCAGATCATGAAGCCCAACTAATAAGTTTTGAAAACATAAATGTAAAAGTAACACAACCCAAAATTTACAAACGAAACTTTAAAAACTCAAAAAACAAAATACACTTTTCAAATTTGTTACAGGGGAATAACTGGGAAATTATTTATGGTATAAACGATGCCAATTTAGCGTATGAAACTTTTTATGACCAAATTAAAACATGCCTCGAAAAGGCGTTTCCTATTAAACCCCTAAACTTTAACTCAAATAGTAAATTATCCTGGATAACAAATGGAATAAAAATTTCATGTAGAAACAAAAGATTTTTAATTCTTCTCAAACGCTATACAAATAACCAAATGATCTTAAACTACATAAAAAGCTATATAAAAACCTTAAAATTAATAATAAATAAATCTAAGCAACTTTTCTTCAGTAACAAAATAAAAAACTCCACTAACAAAATTAAAACTGCCTGGAACTGTGTTAAAGAAAATACTAATCAAACAAAAGAAAAAGTTAGCGGTATAAAACTAAAAACAAATCAAAACACTATTATTGAAGATCCTAAACTAGTATCAGAGGAATTTGTTAACTATTTTATAAACGAACCTAGTAGTATAACAAATAACTTACCAGCCAATAAATCTGCAACTTCCTACCTAAATAATATTCCCACTTCTAATCCTCCCATTTTTAACTTTACTGAAGTTACCGAATGCGATATTGTAAGAATAGTAAATAAAATTAAAAATAAAGAAACAGTTGGAGTAGATGAAATTCCAATAACAATTATCAAAGAAAACATAAATTTACTTAAATCTCCTCTTAAACATATAACCAATGTCTCTCTTACAACCGGTGTATTTCCCAACAAATTAAAAACAGCAAAGGTTATACCTATATTTAAAAAAGGCGAAAAAGATTTAGCAGCAAACTATCGTCCAATTTCAGTCCTTTCATCCCTATCAAAAATTATTGAAATGGTAGTCCAGGAACAAATGGTAAACTACGCTGAAAGGCATAAAATATTCACGTGTGCGCAGTTTGGGTTTAGAGAGTGTCGCAGCACCAGTGATGCAATCTTTGCACTTTTAAATAAAATATATGACATTTTAGAAACTAAGCAAAATGCCTTGTGTGTGTGCTGTGACCTGACAAAAGCCTTCGACTGCGTACCTCATCCGATTTTATTAGAAAAGTTTTATTTTTATGGTTTTAGGGGGTTTTTCACAAATGGTTAGAATCATATCTTACAGATCGAACTATGTTTATTGAACTAACAGATATATTGCTTAATGTATTAAAAAAAATTAAAAGTAGAATAAAAAAAGTAATTTGCGGTGTGCCTCAAGGCTCTATTCTTGGCCCTATATTTTTCTTATTTTATATAAACGACCTTGTAGGTAATTTTAAACAAGTTATTTTTGTTTTATTTGCAGACGACACTGGTATTTTGTTTGATCAAACTATGTCGCTGCAACAATGTATAACAATCTTAAATGAAATTTATGATTGGTTTGCTGCTAATAAACTTGCTCTAAATGTTTCAAAAACTCAAAACATTACTTTTCATACATCTTACGAATCAACCCAACAAAATTTAATCATAAATCAAGGCATTATTTCATCCGCTCAACAAGTTAAATTCTTAGGTATCCATATGGATGAACGTCTTAAATGGAAAACCCATATTTTAGATCTAAATAAAAGACTCTCTAAGGCAGTTTTTGTTATAATGACGATAAGAAAAAACATTGGTTTTGAAACAGCTAAAACTGTATATTTCGCTTACTTCCAAAGCATTTTGCAGTACGGAATCGAGTTTTGGGGTAACTCGACTGATATCGAAAGCACATTTAAAATACAGAAAAAAGCAGTTAGAGCAATTTGCCAACTAAGTAGACTTGAATCATGTCGAGATTACTTTAAAATTTTAGGTATATTTACTTTGTGTAATCTTTATATATTTCAAACAGCAAAAATAATTTTTAAACACAAAGAAAATTTTAATACGCATTCAAATACACACAACTACAATACAAGAAATGATAATAGGTACTGTATACCAGCATACAACTACAATGCCTCTAGACAAAGTCCAGTATTTACTGGTTTAAAGATTCTTAATCACCTGCCTAATGAAATAACAACTAGTAGCAGTTTATTAGTATTTAAACGTAAATTAAAAGTTTTTCTTCAAACTCATGTTTTTTATACACTAAACGAGTTCTTTGAGCTCAACTTTCGGTAGTTTGCCTGTATTCATTTGCGTATTCATTTTGTATTAATTCATTTATTTTTGGTTTGATTAACACTAAATTACTGTTTTTTGTTTTTTTTTGTATTTTTTGTATTTATTGTATTTTTGCATTAATAATGCTTACTGTGTCAAATTTAAATCTTAAATATTGTAGTAGTAATATGAAAAATTTAAATTTTAAATATTTTAATGATAATTTAAAAGAAAAAAATCTTTTTCCAACACACATGTATATGTATTTTTTGGAAATAAAGCATCTACTTACTTACTTACTTACTTACTTACATGTCTTATTAGTTATTTATAATTTTTATAAATGCCTTTATATTTCTTTAAAAAAATATACTTGAAGTGCCGCGACAACGTGCCCCGTGATGGGGCACGTTGTCGCAATTTTCAAGACTACACAAAAAAAAATAACTCTAATACCCTATAAATTTTTCCATGTTTTTTCTTTAAATAATGTTGCTGAAACATGCAGCTAAAATTACCATTAGGTCAATAAAAAAAATACAAAAATAAAGGAAAAAACTGATTTTGAATGAAAAGTGCGACAATTAGCCCCGGTCACTCCTATACTCCTCGTAGTTATGCAGTAATTTTTCTTCCTTCCTTCTGTCTGCCTCGGTCTATCTGTCCGTCTTTCTGTCCGTACGTTACGTTTGTTCGCCGGATAACTCAAGAAATACCAATTTAATTGACTTTAAATAGAAAAAAAATCCCTCAAAGATAAAAAGTTACTGGGAGCTAAAAATTTTGAAAAATCGAAAAATTTTTTATTTTTATGTTTTATGTTTGTTTTTAACCTCGTACTATTCTACTTAATTAAGCATCCCCTAAGTCCAGGACTTGTGTGGGCTAGTAGTAGAGGGAACCACCGGCTTTAATTGACTTTCGAACCAATATATCTAGGGAGTACGCCTTCGCCAAATTTCAATTATTAATTAACTGAAAAAGGCAATCGGCGCCAGTGAGGTTTGAACTCACGATCATTAGATCAGTGCCAGGCTATATCGATGCCATTGACCGCTGAGCTAAATCTCCCACAAATAGGATCCGATTATTTTCTCAGTGCATTTCTTTGTAGAATTGCCCAACAAAAAAGTACCTAGTGACCAGGTACTACAACTAAACTAAGTCTGCAATTGAAAGCTGAATAAAATAGTTCCATTTAAGTATGTTTGATATTTTTTCCTAAAAGGAAAAATATCAAATATATATATATATTTTTGTATGCATTCAATTCTCCAAGAAATGTCTTTATTTAGCTAGGTTATATAAGGAAATGAAAAACTAAGTCAGGATTAAACGTTTAATAGGGTTACGTTTAAGTTAAGACCCTCTTTTCTGTATAACACAGTGGAAGTTAGCACGTTTTTCTGAACCATAAACTTGATTATAATCCTTGAGGATTTTTAAAAACTCTTTTTGAATGAACGTTAATTTTTGAACAGATTCTAACGCTCTATAGGGATAAAAACAGCTACAGATAACGTACACCGACAAAAACAGCGGGCTATCAGCTGATACTGTGCGATACATGTAGGCGGAAAACTTGAGCACTTAATTTCGCTTCGTATATGCCCTTTTTAAAAAAAACATAAATTTATTAATTTGGTATTTCTAAACAATAGTGTTGTACAATTAGAATAATAACTAAAAAATTTTTGCTGAGATAAGCAAAAAATTGGACAAAAAAGATAAAATTGAGAAAAATCTAAAAACTTACCATCACAAGGACAGGAGGACCATTTCACACAGGGATTTTTTTCGCAGAATACATATTTCGAAATACTACCTTGGTTAAAGAAATAAACTCCCTAGAATATTATAACCTAAAAATTTGGCCATGTGTGAAATTCGGCAAAATTGTTTTAAACTTTTGAAAATTAATTATGCATTAACCAACGTAGTATTTCGAAATATGTATTCTGCGAAAAAAATCCCTGTGTGAAATGGTCCTGCTGTCCTTGTGATGGTAAGTTTTTAGATTTTTCTCAATTTTATCTTTTTTGCTGAATTTTTTGCTTATCTCAGTAAAATTGTTTTAGTTATTATTGTAATTGTACAACACTATTGTTTATTTTAATTGTTATAGTCCCTGTATTCTCTGAAGAAGCTCAAGTTTGAGCGAAACGTTAGAATTAAATTAATTAACTACTTAAGAAACTTATGTCTTTATGTGCCATACCCAAGAAAAACAAAGAATTATAATAAATTTATTACTTACAAGGTAATAAAGACATAAATTTCACTGTATGCACGCGTGTTATTAGACAAAATCCGAGATAAAAACACACGTTTGTTAGCTACCACTATTATTACACAATAAAATCAGTTTTTATAGTTTACTAAAACACATTTTACAATTAACATATAGAAGACACTCAAAACTACGTTCATATTTTCATGTTCAACATTCAAATCTCAGTTCACGCCAGTTCAGCGTGAATCATGTGTTTTATGATCCAGGGTAGACGACGTTAGGCAACACGTAAAACAGCACCGTATTAAATGTTGCGTTTCCGTTTATTTTCAACTTTTAGAAGTGGTAATGAATCAGCAGTCGTCAAAAGTTTTTAATATCCAGACGCTCCACAGTGGTGTGACCTTGAGAGGTCACGGCCTAAAAGAGTAAAAATTGATGTTGTTTTTACATATTTCATAGTTTTATACAAAAAACCTTAGATTTTTATGACCTGACTTTAAAAATTTACTGAGATTTAAAAGAGGTGCATAACTGTGAAGTTGGCCTATATAAATTAATTGAAAATTTTTTTTTAATCATTTAATTAACTCCATAGCCATGGCTGCATTGTTGAAAAAAACTGACTTTTTTAGGCTTAAGTTGGGAGATGGTATGTCTTTTAAACAAATTAGGAGCAATATTCCTGCAAATAAAATAAAAAATATAAAAAACTAGTTTTTAAACTTAAAACCCTTCTATTAATCACATATTACATACAGAGCGGTCCAAAAGTCACCCCCCCCCCCTCTTAACTTTTGAACGAGTTTAGATATCGACTTCAAATTTATAACTCTTAAATAAGACAACTTAAACTATCTTTAAGCATATATTTGATACTTTTAGCTCTTAAAATGTGGGCAGGGGGGCCTGGGGCGACATTTTTTTAAATGGAAAGGTGGGTCGTGTGATACATCGTTTTAAAGCTTATAAAATTCTCCATTTAACTGTATATTTTTTATTTTTTTCAAACATTTTTTTTTTGGGTTTAAAATAGGGTTGAAAATGGGTATTTTTGTCAAAATTTCTCTAAAAAATCCAAACAATTTTTTAAAAATGCCTAATTTCATAATGAAAAAAAGTAAATTATACTTTTCAACTAATTTTAGTATAACATAAATAAAAATTAACAAAAAAAAACTTAAAAATTTATTTTTTTAGCACAAAAAACTGAAAAATCAAAACCTTAAAAAACATGTTTAAAAAATTTAAAAATGTATGGTTATATAGAGAATTTTAAAGGCTTTAAAATGATGTATCACACGATCCCCCTTTCCATTTAAAAAAATTTCCCCCCATGCCCCCCTGCCCACATTTTAAGAGATAAAAGTATCAAATATATGCTTAAAGATAGTTTAAGTTGTCTTATTTAAGAGTTCTAAATTTGAAATCGATATCTCAACTCGTTCAAAAGTTAAGAGGGGGGGGGTGACTTTTGCACCGCACTGTATAACTAAAGTAGAAAGTAGAAAACAAGACATTTATACCAATTTCACAAAACGAGGTTTTTAAAAGAAAGGTTTTGGAATTTTAATTTTTTAATTTTTGCAAAACCCTTCTGTTTAAAAACCTCGTTTTTATTTTTACCATACCAACCCTTAAAGTTTATACCAGAAGAATGAAAACACTGTGTATGTATATTTCTGAGTTAATGAAAATTGTGGAAGTAACTTTTAACTCATTTTGTGAAATATAATTAATTATACTCCTCGCAGACTCAAGATGAGAAGACTATCAAAGAATCGTTTTCAACTTTCCAAACACAGAAAAAATCTATATACTTTTTATCGAATTATAAATACGTCACGGCTTTTGCCCAGGGGTCAACCACTAAAGAAAAATTTACACCTAAATTCCCTAAAATTTCTTCGAGATTTCCTTTAAGATCACCTCGACTTCCTTAAAAATTACATTGATCAAAAATACCTATAAAAGGTCCCATGTTTGATAAAGACGAAATTTTCTCGAATTTCCTCCAAGATTTACTCCAATTTTTACAGGTGAATTCCTCCTAATCTTAAGAACGACATATCGAACTGAAATTTTTAGGAAAAAATATGTCCCATGAGAAAACCACTACTCTATTGTTTTTAAAAAATATGCTCCTCACAAATAAAAAAGTTACAGGGGCACAATTTTCAACAAATTATAAAAATGGAAGAAAAATTCCGACTAAATTTTCAGAGAACATTAATTAATACAAATATTTATACCAGTTAAAAAAAACCTTTTTAAACAAAAAAAATATAGGGAACATAATTTTTCAAAAAACTAAAAAAAAATAATTCAAAATTCAATTTAAAACATAGTACCAAATTTTTAGGAAACATTGGTATTGTTCATACCAATTTTGAAAAAAAAATCCAGAAACAAAAACATTAAAATTTTCAGAAAACATTACAATACATTTATGAAACTACTCATATTCGTTCGTAAATTCGTGAGTATATCGAGAGAAAACGTAATATCCTATCCATTGTTAAGAGTATATTATGAAGTGCCAAGCACTACATATCTTCACGGCTTGTTTAAATCGTAACTGAAATTAAATTAAAGTGATACGTTGACAATATTGTCTATCCATATATGGAAAATTATACTAGATATAAATTTGTGACGCATGCATTTTAATTTAATTTTAATTTTAAGTCAACGTTCCATCTTATACTATACAGGGTTTTTCAGAAATAAGTTAAATAATTTTAAGGGGATTGTACATTAAAAAGTATAAAAAAGTTCCTATAAAGTTGATCATTTGATGTATTTTTTATATGGTAATTTTAACCAGGAATGTGCAAAATGGAAGGGGGGCGATGTCACCGTTTTGCCCCAAAATTTTGTATTTGTAAATGTTTTGACATTTTATCAAAAAAATATGATTCTTTTAAATAAATTCTACTAGATATTCAACTTTTTAAAAAATATATTGCAAAAAAAAAATGTCTTCCGAATAATATGTGCTTGATTGAAGCTAAAAAATACTAGTTTCTACCTCCTTTCCTCCTGATAATCAACACCATATTTGTTGATTATATTTTTGATTTTACTTATAGAAAAATCTAAAATTATTATTACAAAACGTTGTTGTGTTAACTTTAGTGTATAGAATACGATTTTTACGATTATTTTAAAGCATTATAAAGTTAGAATAAATACAATAAAACCATATATGTATGGGAGGATTGGTGTAGTGGACTACTGCATCGTACTTGGCGAGTTTACTACACAAATAGCGTGAGTTCGATTCTCATAATATATTACATGTATGCGAATTTAAAATAAAATGCAATTTGTTGTTGTAAATCGAACAACTACACTCATTTGTAAATACCGAACGCGTTTACTTGTTTGTTGTTGTATTCTATGCAATATATAGTGGTTGACGCTTATACAACTATTTATTGTTATATTCTATAATCTAATTACGCTATTTATTACGATAGTGTTCTATTAGTGTAGTCTATAGACACTGAGATAAGTTTTTACATCCACGTGCATGGGTAATTTACTTGCAGCTGCTGCTGATGTGAATTTACACTCGAAGCGTTAATATAAATGCGCTGTGTATTATATTTTTACATCCAGTGTGTAAAGTTTACACCAACGCGTAAATATACTTTTTACCTAAAACCCTTCAATTTATTGAAAAAAAAAAAAATAGAATAACCATTTGGTTATTTTTCTATTTATGAATAGTGTTTTATGGAAAAACTAGGCAACAGAAAAATAAAACGTATATTCGTAATCAGCGCTACCGCCCGTGTTACCGCCTATATAAGTAAAATATTATAAAATGTATGTTTTAAGGATATTGTATTAATCACACTTTTTAAATATTTACTTTTAATCCACACTTACCAATTATTTCTTTGAAAAATCTAGCACACACAAAATTATACGTACGCTCTTACAAACGTAAACAATTATAATGGTCGACAGCCACCAGACTCGATGAAGCAGGAATTCTGGCTTCTCGAGTCACGTGACTAGCTTAACGCCCGCGATTGGCTGGCTTGTACATCAGAAGTGTGATTTTTACACTTCGGGTGTATTGTTACTAAAGGTAGGTTTATAAAAATACACTTTCTTGAGCTCCGAGTGTATTGTTGCAGTAGGTATGGATGTAAAAATACACACTCTAGTTCAAAATCACTTCACATCACATCACATCAATGTTGATGTACATTTATATAAAGGTGTAAAATTTACACATTTATAGAGTGTATTTTTTTACACCTTTTCAATGTAATTTCTTTCAGTGTACTTGTCTATGTTATCTGTATACTTATTGTGATGATTGTATGATTTCAAATCAACCATATAATTTACATAGTTGTGAGCTGTGATTTGTCGATTTTACACATGACATCGTAATTCAGGCTGCATAACGTATACGCGTCGTATTTGCGGTAAAATCTAAACGACAAATAATTTAATTGGACTCCGCAAACAGATTGTTTACGTATACGTTATTTAAAGTCACGTAACAGCTGCTGAAATGATAATCAGTCCACTGGGTTTCCTGTAGATTACGCTATGCTTTTAAAATCCATATTAAATGAAATTATTTATAAAATTATTGTATATTTACAGTTAAACTTGACTAAATTGTTTTTTTATGTACCAAGGCCAGAATAACGTTTTTGCTGAAAGAGACTAATTCGCGAAATGAGGTACGAGGCTCGTAAAGAACAATGTTAAAAATAGGCCGTTTTTGGCCCCTTCGTGCAAACGTATAAAACATATCAATTCCTATAGATTTGGACATGCTGAATACGATTCTGGCCTTTAAAATTACAGAAACGGTGTGGAAGACTGTTTTTTTTTTCGTAAAAAACTAAAATTAAGTAGATTTTGAGCTAACGATGCTAGGTGTAAAAATATATATTTTTTATAAATTTGGGCATGCTGAACACGATTCCGTTCTCGAAAGTGATAGAAACGGGGTGGAAAACTATTTTTTCTTCGTAAAAAGGTTAAAATAGGTCAATTATGAGTTAACGTTGCCAGTAAAAATAGTATATTAGTAATAAAATATTACACAAGCACATAAAAAAAATAAATTTGCGGATCCAAAAAAGCGACCATACATGGAAAAACATAAGAGCTACTATCGAAGGAGAAGAAATAGAGTTACGGGAGGTAAAAAAATACAATAAATGTGAAGAAAAAAAATGAAATAAATTGGAGATTACTTAAGGGAAAAGCCATTTATTATCAGCAAAACAATTATCAAGAAAAGCCAAACTGCGGCTGTAGACGAGTGTGCTTAGACCAACTGTATTATATGCATGTGAAACATGTAAAAATGCAAGAATGTCTACTAAGATGTGAGAGTAAAATTTTAAGAAGAATATTTGGAGGAAAAAAAGTGGAAGATGGATATGTCAGAAGAACGAATGATTTATGGCTTGTATAATGGCGAAAAGGATGTGGATGTAGTAAAATCGCGACGGATGCAATGGTTAAGTCATTTGTAGGGGATTTAAGTGATAAGAGGAGTAAAGAAAATTGGTATTGGAAGATTTAAGTGAGAAAAACTTGATGAACTGGAGGAGGAGGACAGAAAACTGTGGAAGAACATTACAGAGCTGTGGGCCTAAATGTCCTGTTACATTATGTCAAAGGCACTTTTTCAAGACTTTTTTTACCTCGGCTCCAAAAATATTTTCTATAACTTAATCTGCAGATTACATTTATGAATTTAATAAATGTTTCTAGCACCCAAAAGAACCAGATCCAGAACCTGGCGATTTGGAAATTACCTAATTAGAATGTATTTTAAGAAATATATAAAATACAGCCGGGATATATAATAAAATAAAAATTGTCACCAGTTCTCCGCCTACTAGTAGTTTAACCTCAAGCTGTATTTTAATATTAGTTAGTTTTAAGGTTCTATTAAACTTAATTAATTTTAGTAAATGTAAAAGCAAAACAATCATGTTTATTATTAGAAATAACATTAACAGGCAAAAAGGAGGTGTTAATTCTACACCTGTCTAAACAGGGTGGGCGTATCCGGTCAAAATATAATATCGCACAGTGAGCCCCAAACAAAAATTATATGTCTTGCAAATTACGAAACAATAGCATATCATAATGTGCTGCATACACAGTAATTAAAATTCTGTACTTTTATTTCGTTTCATGCATAACATGCAACGACCTCTAAGCTTTAAAAACATAATATACATGTTGATGTTTTTTTGGGAAGAGGGTTGAAATTAATAATACTCAAACTATTTTCTTAAATCATGACGTTTCGAGGGTGGTTTCCCTCGTCCTCAGACAAAAATTTAAACCCAGTTTGAATACACGTTAGAGACATACATATATACACTATATTATAAATAAAACATTATTAAGGACTACAATACTTTTACAGTTATTAATAATAATTTATTGCACAAAACGTATCAGCTGACAGACAATTAAAACAATATTGTTTGGACTTTATACAATACTGTTTTAATTGTCTGTCAGCTGATACGTTTTGTGTAATAAGTTATTATTAATAACTGTAAAAGTATTGTGTAGTCCTTAATAATGTTTTATTTATTATATTGTGTATATACGTATGTCTCTAACGTGTATTCAAAGTGGGTTTAAATTTTTGTCTGAGGACGAGGGAAACCACCCTCGAAACGTCATGATTTAAGAAAATAGTTTGAGTATTATTAATTTCAACTCTCTTCCCAAAAAAACATCAACGAATAGAAAAAACCGGGGTAAAAAAACACTAACATAATATACATGTGAATTTAACCCCAAAACAAATTGGGTTTATTTTAATAATTAATAATAATTTTCGATAAATCGGTGATAGATAGAACTGTTTTTGAAAGGGAATCGAAATCTTTGTTAAAAGTACATTTAGGATCAATATTTGATATGTAAATAATATTTAGGCTTTACTGCCGAGGCTGCTAAAGAACTGTTAAGATTATCTTCCAAAAGGAATCTGATGGTATTTTACTAAAAACGGTGTTATAGTGTACAGAGGTCCCACTAATTTAAATAAAATATATTTTTCGTCAAGAAAAGTATCTTATCCTATAGCATATTCCACTATGCATTGGCTTGCTTTGTTATCGCTATGAAATTAACAATGTCACTGGTCAGGATAGATCATGTCCAACTCCTGCTAGGCTTTAACCGATTCGACAGACAAAGGACGCGTCCTAAGAGGGCGCTGAAAAGCCTTACAATGACGAATTTTCCACAAGGACACAAATAGGGGATGACACGTTTGTATGGTCAAAACAAGAACCTTCATAAAAAAGTGGTTGGTTTTTCAGGGATTTAAATGTTCACATTTGTTGCACATAAAGCTTAATATTACAAGGTATAAAAAATGCTGCATTAGGGTGGACCAAATTTCAAAATGATCAAACAATTCTATCAGGTGCCGAAAATCCGCCAAAGTTGCCCCTAAAACACTAAATTTGACGAAATTACACGATGAATGTGATAAACGCAAAAAAAAGCATTTAAAAAATATGTCAATCTGGACTTAACTTATTTTTATTTAATGTAGTATATTAATAAAATAAAATAATTTAACAAAAAAAGAATGAGCTAAGCGCCAAATAAGAGGCCTTTTTGGGTGCTCTTTTTTGGTACTTAGCTTATTTTGTTTTTGTTCAATTATTTTATATTATAAATATACTACATTAAATAAAATTAAGTTAGGTCCAGATGGACATATTTTTTAAACGCTTTTTTAGCATTTCTAACATTTATGGTGGAAATTTGTCAAATTTTGTGTTTTAGGGGCAACTTTGGCGGATTTTCAGCATCTGATACAATCATTTGATCATTTTTGGCACGTAATTTTGTATACTAAAAAGGAACAAATTAAGATTTCAAGGCTTTTAAATTTTTCACTGATACAAAAAGTACAGCCCATTTTCAAAGATTTTTGTGTAATTTCACGATTAGGGGTCCAATTGGGACCCTTAGAGAAGTTTGATCGCCCTCATGTTCCAGATACACTAGAATAAACATTTTAAAACAATAAAAAAAATAAGGTCCACCCTAATGCTGCATGTTACAAGAATGTTTATGCGTATAATAATTAATTTGTAGTTTTGTTATAGATCTATAGAGAAATAGTTGCTTTTAAGATTTATAAAATAGTGCATTGGTATATTTTTAACACGTTATACTAGGAAAAAAAGTAAATCGAGTAGGTAACAACTAATCAGCAACGTGACCACATTTACTAGATTTTTATTTCTACGGGCATTAAAAACTAACATACTTGTAAGGAAATACATATTAACATTTTTTGACTGTTTGCAACTGTACAACAATAACGCACTTTGATATTGCGTGTTTAGGAGGACATTGACGCTTGAAGAAAAAATATTAGTTAATTATTTATGATCCTAAAATATTAACATCTATAGAAAAAAAATTATATAAATATTTTTTATCCTACGGTTATATTGAACTATTAAATATTTATTATAGGTACGTAAACAAAGTTTTTAGCTGCTAAGTTATTCTGTAATATATATATATATATATATATATATATATATATATATATATATACGAAAAATAAATTTTTAAGGAGTTTATTATTTTATTTATTTAGTATTTATTATTATTGGTTCGAAAGTCAATTAAAGCCGGTAGTTCCCTCTACTACTAGCCCACACAAGTCCTGGACTTAGGGGAGGCTTAATTAAGTAGAATAGTGCGGGGTTAAAAACAAACATTTATTATTAAAAAGCAACGTTGAGCACGATTACTTTAGAATACACTGCAATTACTTTTTATTCACTCAATTATTTCTTAACTTATACATGTATTTTAAGTTTTAAGATATGAACATTTACAAAATAACAATATTATTAAATTTAAATTTGGTTAAATTATTTTTGATTTATTACATGAATCAGTTTTATAAGTAACTAATAAATAAATAAATAAATAAATAAAATAAAATAAATTATGTCCCAAATTTATGCAAAAGTAATCATAAAAATATTCATAATTCGAAAAAGCATGATTACTTTTGTATTTGTTTATGAATTACTGAGTAAATAAAATACGATTTAACCAAATTATTGTTTATTGTTATTGTATTATACAGTAGTTTAGAATTTCCCAAAATTTTCAAAAATTATCAGAGAAAAAAAATTCTTGGATATATCAAATTTATATATAAATTTGTTTCATGGAAAAATAAGAAACTCAAGAACGAATAATCGGATTGACTTGAACTTTTCAGGAAAAATTTCCATGAGGGGAATATTCTTATTGTTTTTAAAAGAAATACCCCTACTTCTAAAATATACCAATTACAGCCAGAGTTTTCAAAAGTTTAGCCCATAAATTGACATTTTTCTTTTTAAATTTTTTTTCGTATTGGTGAATTTCTTAAAAACTAACACATGATTGGTGATTTCTTGAAAATTAAATTATAAAATAACTAAATACGCCTTAAGTGTGCTCAGTTTTTGCTTAAAATACGAAAACGTGCCTACACCGAGAAAAATCGGATAAATAATATACATATCGTCGGCTTACAAGTAAAGAGCACTAAAAGTCCAAAAACATAGTTTTGAGATATTGACAAATTTAACTTTCATTGTTGTTTTTTAATTTTTGTAATAATTGTTTTTGGAAAAAAATTACCGCAAATTGCAATGACATGTTTGGACATAATAATGTCCCATTTGCAACTAAATAAAGAAAAATTGAAGTAGTTTAATTCAACTAAATTTGAAAAAAGACATGGACTTAGTGCCTTTTACTTGTAGGTCCACGACGTCGACTTACAAGTAAAGAGCACTAAGTCAATAATATATTATAAAAAACAGCTATTTAAAATTAAAACCCTTCTATTAATTAAACGTAATATATAACTATAAAGTAGAAAACAAAATGTTTACATAAATTTTCAATAAATAGATTTTTAAAAGAAGGGTTTGGACTTTTTCATTGTTTAAAGAAGGTTTCCAAAATTAATAATAATAATAATTAATTAGTATTAATTATATGAAACTGCTTACTATGCCAGAACCAAGACAGTTTTCAGAGTCCATCGGCTGTGCCGGCAAAGAAGCATCTCCTAAAGTCAATAATTGAGGAGGTGAATTTCAAAATGCAGTTTTTGACTTTGTGACATAACAGCTTGTCACTTAGTAAACAATACAATTTGATTGTCAAGTAATTGACAAGCTGCTATGTCACAAAGTCAAAAACTGCGTTTTGAACAATTATAATGAAGGGCTGTTTTCCGAACTTGCCGCAAACTTTAGTTTTTTTTTTATATTCTTGTTATTCATGAAGTAACCAAGGATTTAAGAGAAAAATTAAAAAAATCTATCAGTTAGTTTTTTTATTTATATTTTTTTAATAAAAATCTGCACCTATTCAATTATTTGTCTATATCTAGGCTATTTCTAATTATAATAAAAATATTATTATAAATAAAAATAAATATTGTATCATATAAATGATTCAAGCAATCATATTTTTATATATTAACTCTTTTTAGAAAGTCGCTTAGTGCAGAAACATTTGAAATTATCTACAAGTAAAACGCACTAATTGCACTAAGTGACTTAGTGCCTATTGCCAGATAAAATTTTAATCAAAATCAAATTGGTGCGTTTTGTATAGTGGGTAACTCCCTTGGCAGTCCACCTAGAAGTTAGTTCGGTTTACCTATACATAGATCATCAAAAATTAATTACAGTGCCATTAAAATCCCATTTTTGCAAAAAAGTGACTAAGTGCCTTTTACTTGTAAGCCGACGATATTATATTTATTAAATATACTACCTATGTATTTAACGTTAAATGATCTATTATCTGTAAATATATTTTCATTTATTATTATAATATGTTATAAAAGAACACCTAAATATTTTTAACAAATATTATCAGTTTTCCAACATTTGCTATTTAGGATAAATAGGTATTTTAATAAGGCTAATAAATATAAAATAGCCTCAAAAAAAATAAAAATTAAGTAGGTATTTAATAAATTATATAAATCAAGATTAAACATTTATATACCATAAATAAATTGTTTATTTGGTTTTGTCCGGAACTTTTAAGGCAAATAGTTTGTAGAAGAAAAGTGTACTGGTTATGTCGTTGTTTGACGTCGGATTCTATCTTAGCAGCTCAAAATACATAAGAG
>OY294049.1:24813796-24994676 GCA_958510825.1 Brachypterus glaber | reverse complement strand
AAACCTCCAGTAAATTCAAACACTGTTGTTAATTTGTCAAAGACAAACTTAACAGAATGTGAGATCTCTTTGCTGTCCAAAGGACATAACTTTGCCATTACACCTAGGACAGTACCAACAGAAGAAATAATTTCTATAGTGGAGTCTTCCTTGTCTTCATTACCCCTGGTAGATGCAGAGATAGTACGTTATGAAACGGCTAAGATTCTAAAAAAGTCAAAACCACCTAAGTCTAACCTGACAAGGGAGGAATATTTAGCTTTAAAGAATCTTAATCGTAATGACGATATTATTGTTGTGCCTGCTGATAAGGGTAATGCCACTGTGGTGATGGACAAACTTGACTATTTTAACAAAATAACGGAACTCATAGACAATGACACATACGAAAAACTCGAGACCGATCCTACTGGAAAATTTGAACGAAAAATCACACAATTACTTAAACAATCCTCCCTTACACCTCTTGAAATTTATAATCTAACCCCCCGAGACTCCCGCGTACCAAAATTATATGGTTTACCTAAAATTCACAAGGACGGTGCCCCTCTTAGACCAATTGTCAGCACAATAGGTTCCCCTACGTATAAACTTGCCAAACGCCTTGCCCAAATCTTAAATCAGTTAGTTGGAAAAACGAGGTCTTATGTAAAAAATTCCACACACTTTGTACAAACCTTATCGACAGTGACCCTGGACCCCTCGGACATAATGGTTAGTTTCGACGTAGAATCTCTATTTACTAACGTTCCCGTTCCCGATACAATAAATATTACACGAGACCTACTTACAACTGGAAATCTTGACCCTAAGTTATGTAAATTATTTGAAGCTTGTCTGACATCTACATATTTTCTGATACAGGGAGAGTTCTATGAACAAGTGTCAGGCGCCGCAATGGGATCCCCATTATCACCCCCTGCGGCCAATGCTTTCATGGAATACTTCGAGAAAAAAGCTATTGAGTCATTTCCATTAAAACCTAAAATTTGGCGCAGATACGTAGACGATGTCTATGCTATTTGGCCCCATGGCATGGAAAGCCTTCAAGGTTTTCTAAATCACCTCAATTCCCAACATAAATCTATACGGTTTACGATGGAAATTGAGAACAACGGATCACTTCCCTTTTTGGACGTTTTGGTTTACAAAACGGAAAATGGCTCAATAGGACACACAATAGGTATACAGGAAGAAAACCCACACTGACAGATACCTAAACGCATTTTCACATCACCATCCCTCTCAAAAACGCTCGGTAGTTAATTCACTTGTTCATAGGGCTTTCATGATTTCAGACGAGAATTCCCTAGACACAGAACTCCTTAAACTAACCAAAGCCTTGACCATGAACGGTTATACCAAAAAAGACATTAATAAGACCATATACAAATACAGAAATCCCAGACCCAAACAACAGGACAATAGTGACAATGACAGACAGACACAAGTTATACTTCCCTATGTAAGCGGTATCACGGATAAAATAGGTAAACTTTTGAAAAAGTTAAATATTAAGCCTATATTTCGGTCCAACCAAAAATTAGGTCAATGTTTGACTTCAACAAAAGACAAAATACCCCTGAGTTCAGAAGGCGTATATAAAATACCCTGCTCCTGTGGTACGGTTTACATAGGTGAAACTAAGAGAAAAATTTCTACAAGACTTCAAGAGCATGAGCGCAATATAAGAAAGAAACAAATTTCCTTATCGGCAGTAGCCGAACATGTACATGAAACAGGTCATAAAATCAATTTGTCTGAAACAAAACAAATATTAACAGAAAACAGAAAAATGCCAAGGAAGATACGGGAATCGATAGAAATCATCAAGCATCCTAACAATATCAATCGGGACACTGGTTACCACTTACCTGCAATATGGAAGTCTTTGATAGGAAAAAGCTCGTCACGGGTGAATAACCACAACTCGTCATAAATAGTGACACAAGTTGATTCGAAACTTAGTTTCAGATTAATCCCTGAAGATGTCTCTAGTAGTAAGAGACGAAACGTCGGAAAGTGAAAATCCATTAACACGGTCTAAACCCGAAAGTGAAAGTTCTTTATAGCTATATTTTTTTATTGTTAAATGACATAGGTTTATTGTTATTAGTTTAATAGCAATTTGGTATTTTTCTCTCATTCAATAATACCGTGTTCTTGAATGTTTTTTTTTTAAATGCATCTAGTTTTGGTAAAAATACTTCTTATTCAGGTTAAAAGAAAATACGTATAAAAGATTAAAAATAAAATTTTGGCAGCCGTTTAAAAAAAAGTGTGCCATAGATTTCCATCCCATAAAATGACTTTCGTTAAGAAATTTCTTCAACATACACTTTTTTTTAGACTTGGATCCCTAATCTCAATTTCTTTACTCTCTAACATCCCTACTCCCCAACAAACATACTCTTCAATAACCCTACTTCGTACTATACGCACATGATCAAATCAAAAAAATATTTTTCAGAAAAAGTAATTGCCAAATAATAATTTATATAATTTATAATTATAATTACTTATTTATTAGTATACGTTAAGAGTACGCGGATAAGAAAAAGAGGCTATTAGAATAACACATTTGCGATTATTGTAATGTTTTAACATAAAGAGTTCTTCTGAGGTAAAAAAATACATTTTCCAGAAGAAGAAAGTTCTTTGTTTCAAGAACTACATATTTATTATTAAGTGAATATTCCATATAATGAAGTAGGATTATTAGTTTGCTACTGTGTTTAGTGTCAACAGGTAAGGGGCTGTCCATATATTACGTAACGCGCCTAGGGGGGGGGTCAGAGAAATTTTTACAGTTTGTAACAGGGTGGATGGGGGTCTAGGTAAACGTTACGTAACGGAATTTAATAAATTTAATGTTTATTTCCTAAGCTTGGCAGATGTATTTTTATTTCAACATAAATTACTATTTAGTGGCCCATAATTCCCTTTTTCACACAAAAATTGACGAAACTATGCATATTTAAATAATATTGTAATCAGTAAAAAAACTGTTGACATTGATATTAAAAAAAATCTTACGGCCCTGATGAATCATCGGCGATGATACATTTTCGCGCGGAATGTGTACTGACAGAACACCAATGTCTGTACTATTTTGTGTACCTGTGCATAAACAATATACGTATTATATGTAAGTGTAAAAAGAGGTACCTAGTATTTTTCTCTGTGTGAGATTGATTGGTATATGTGACAGTTTGTTACACAGGGGGGACGGGGGGTCAATTTTTTTGAAAAATTGCGTTACGTAATATATGGCAGCCCCTAACAACAAAATGTCAAAAACTGAAATGATCTTAATTCTTAATTTTAATCCATTTAGTTTATTCGTGGACGTCTAAAAAACACCTAGTTTCTGAACTTACTTTTTCACAAGGCAAGTTAAGAAGCACAAGGTAAATGCAGTTTTTTTAGTTTGTAGCAGTCTTTATGAATATCTTTTGGCTCAGAGTTTGCATAAAACCACTTAAAATAATAAATCCGCATTAATCTAGGATACTAGTGAGTTTCTGTCTCTAATTCTTCGAATTAAATTCTAATTCTCTTTTTGTTTCGTTATGTCTAAGCCTAGGAATTATAAAAAACTGTTTGGCTTCCTGGATAATCCCCATTAGATGGGGTGAAACATACAAATTATATTTAAGGGGTTGCAAAGTATAAAACATTTTAAAGTAGGTAAAAATATTCGAAAAATAATCCAGTACCTTCGCACTTTTTTCTCTACACTTCTTAAAATAATATTGCTTTAACATCTACACTTTAGCTACACTATTTAGCTATACTTTGTGACTTGTGTTTATTCAATTTTATATAGCAAATTAAAATTCAAATATATTTAAACCGTATAGATACAGATCACCGTACCAGACCGTACTCTTATTAACTTGCTAAATCCAAATTGGCATAATGCAATAAACGTTTATTTAAATTATTTATAAATTTTTATATTTAAAAATATATTTTTAAATTTATTTTTTATAAACTAAAAATAAACAAATTTTGAAAATATGCATTTAAGTTTAGAATTTTAACGATAAATAGAGGCATTTTAAATGTTGTTTAAAAATTAGCATTAACATAAACTAAACTGCGTTTTGTAAACTGTCTGTTTAAAGGCCAAAGGCCACTTGCACCAATTATAATTATGGTTTAACTTTAACATAGTCGTGACTAATGTTACGGGTGTGCTTCAGTCTTATAAATATATAATTATACATTGTATATTGTACATTGTATATTGTACATTGTACATTGTAAATTGTACATTGTATATTGTAAATTGTACATTGCACATTGTAAATTGTGCATTGTACATTTTACATTGTACATTGTACATTGTACATTGTAAATTTTACATTGTACATTGTAATTTGTACATTGTAGAGTGTACATTGTACAGTGTACATTGTACATTGTACAATGTACAGTGCACATAGTAAAGTGTACATTGTACAATGTACAGTGTGTATCGTACAGTGTACATTGTACAGTGTACATTTTACATTGTACATTGTACATTTTACATTGTACATTTTACATTGTACATTTTACATTTTACATTGTACATTGTACAGTGTTCATTGTACAGTGTTCATTGTGCTGTGCACATTGTACAGTGTATAACGTACAGTGTATAACGTACAGTGTACATTGTACATTGTACATTCTACAGTGTACATTGTACACTGTACATTGTATAGTGTACATTTTACAGTGTACAGTGTACATTTTACATTGTACAGTGTACATTGTACAGTGTACATTATACAGTGTGCATTGTACACTGTATATTGTACAGTGTACATTGTACACTGTATATTGTACAGTGTAAATTGTACAGTGTACATTGTGAGAGTACATTGTACAGGGTACATTATATAGTGTACATTGTACAGTGCAATTTTTACAGGGTGATTAAAACTTGAGTACTGTACCTTAGTTATATTAAGAACAATTACAAAAATTCCATAGTAGTAGTTGTAAATGTTTGTCTTACAAATAAGATCATAATTTTTTTTATCGTTAAAAAAAAATGTTGCTTCTTTAGCCACATGTTAAGAGAAGGTACCTAAGGAGCTTTAAAATAAAAAACGAAATTTTTGAAATTTATTTTTTATTTACTAAGATACAGCGTTAAGTACTTAAGTTTCGATTTCCCTATACATTCCATTTAAGTATTTTTTACCTAAGATAATATCCTCGAATTAGTAAAGTCCACTCTTATTGACCACTATTTAAATTCATACAACGAAAATATCGTTGGCTTTATGCTAATAACGTTAGCAAAAACACGGAAAATTCGTATGCTAAAACTACATTTGTTTCAAACGCCAAATCCCAAATTACCTTAACGGCTTTACTCACACATACACACACTTGTACATATAAAAATAAAAGCGCCCGAGCGGGAGAAAAATATTGTTGAAGAATATTTTACGTGAAATGGAGTGGAAGTAGAGGCAGTATACGAAAGAATAACTAAATGAACGGTAACACGAGTGTGTCTTATCAAAACTTCAACACATTTAATTTGTTAACTTTTATTTTCTAAACCAGAACGTAAAAAGCTCACGATGTGATTTGCACCATACTTGCATCCGCCCCCACACGTCGCTGTGGGTAGTTTTCGAAATTTTTAATTACATATTTACTTTAAACTACCCCAAAATCCACCATATACCAATTTCCACTAAAATATTGCAAACATTTAAAAATAGTTACCTTCGTCCCCCAGGGTAGTGTTAAAATTTTTTATTATTATTTTCAGTTTCGTTGACCTCAAAATCCCCATTGACGCCAATTTCCACAAAAATATTGTAAACAATAAAATATTGTTGCCTCCGTCCCAAAAAAAAAATCACAAAAAAGTATCGCCAAAAAAAAAAAATAAAATAAAATAAATCCAAACAAAAAACCTTTTTTTTTTAGCGTTGTGTTCAAATAGGCAAACAGAGAAACACACAGTTAAAAACGTAAATATACACTAAAACCAATCTGGCCAACCATATTATAATTCAAATACTATTTTTCTGGTTGTTCTAACCAGAAATTTGGTAAGGGCAAAAACAAAACTTAGATTAATAAGTATCTGGTAAGCACAATGATTTGTCTTATTGCCTTACCAGATGTCTGATGCAGCAACCAGAAAACTAGGTATGGTACACTGAGAAAATAACGATCCTATTTTACTTTTCTCTATATTGGGATTTTCAAGGTTTCTGAAACAAAAAATCCATTTCACGCGCGGATGTGAACAATGGGAAATCTTTTTTACTGGGCAGTGTATTCTTTAATAAAATAATAATTATACTAATTATACCGGTCCACAAAAAAAATAACTTTAGTTACTGTACTATAATACTTTCCCCTTTAGGCCTAGATTTATTAAAAGCAAAAATAAAAAAAAAATAAATTTTTTTTTTTCAAAAAAAGTTTCTTTTTTCGTAAAACGAAAAATAAATTGAAAAAAATATTTTTTGAAAAAATTTGTTTTTACCCCAATCCCAGCCTAGAACTTTAGATAATCAACCTGTGGTCCAAATTTGAAGTCTTTCGGCCGAAGCATTCTTGAGTTATCGTGGTCACAAATTTCCCGGACAAACAGCCCGACAGACAGATTTTTTTTTTGCGAAAATCAAATTTTTTTGGATATAAAACGTTCAGAAACGCAAAAAAGCAATATTTATTTTTTCGAAATTTTTTTTCTAACGCAAGGCACGCACGCTAATTTTCTGAATTGAGAATGGACTATCTATGTGAACGGATTTGAAATCTCTGACTAAACTTTATATAGAGTATTCTAAAACAGTATAAAATAAAGCTTTATTAAGTTCGCTATTGTAAGGAAACAAGTCAATCATCTTCCGAAACCGAGCACCTCAGATTCTACTGTTAATGGTTTTATAATGTGTAGACCTCCAAATAGCAGGATTAACTCTTGGTTTGCGTTGGCAAGTCACTAAAACTTAAATTGTATTTTATTTTGTGGGCCTGTGTTATTAAATGTTGGGAGTTTTGTCCGCAGACACTTTTAATTAGAAAAAAAACATGTAATTTTTGTTTGCTTATTTTATAAATATACAATTGTTAAAAGGATTTTTTATTAATTTTAATCTTAATCGTAAAAAGTTTGGTAAAACGAGTCCCTGGATAAAATAATAAAATACTAAATAAAAATCAGGAATGCTAAGAAAAATCTATGATAAGCGTAAAACTATGAATCTTTAGTTATTTTACCTTGGAGATAAGTTTCAGAAAATTACGTCTGGTTTATCTTTTGTGGTTACTAAAAATGAAGTTGTCATATTTAGCTATCAGGGTATATCAAAAACTTTAACCAGAAATTTGTAAATAGAATTTTATTACATTACATTACATGTAATAATAAAGTTTGGAAAGTACGTGATTTCTTGTCCCACTGTTTTCACGCTTGGACCTGTACTGTAATGAAAAATAGAGACCAGTAAACTAATTATTACTGGTCTGCATTATAAATCATTAATTTTTGCTAGATGGCGCCACCGATTAAAATGTCAAAATGGCTGAACTGCTGTTGTCATGATAAACACCAAAATACTTTGATAAACACGAATATAATCTAATACATTTTGTTTAAAAAACTTAAATGTATAGTTTTAGTAATTTTTTTTTACTCTTGAGACTAAAAAGTATAATAAATGTTATAAACGGTGCCTTGTGAGCTATCAACAAATTCTTTTTGTGGTTGTTTTTTTGGGTTACGCGTATGTGAAACTTCAGTTTTATACGAGGGGCGTTTCACCTTTACAATACATGTACGTTTTCATCGACAGTACTTTACATTACATTGACATTACCTTACATTACTTACAATACTGTACATTACCGTACATTACGTTACATTACTCTACAGTACCTGACATTAATTGACATTACGACAGTACCTACATTATTTACATTATTTTTATTAATGCGCATGCTCTCCTACAGTATTTACATTATTTCGTCTTCTCAGATCGCTCAAAGACCACGTGACACCTATAAAATTTCGGCAGTTTGTTTACTTCTGGTGGTTTTAAGTAAATTGTTCAGTTTAACCACGAATTTAACATTTAATTTTTGTTATTAAAAAGGTTTTTTTTTTAAATAATTTAAATAATAACTAACAACTGTTATGCCTGTATTACTTTTAATCTTTTTTGTGTACCTGATGTATAATGTGCAATAAAAAGTACGAAATTTAATATTATGTAGTAATTTTCAAATGTCTGTCATGTAAGAAAACGAAAATGTATTTTTTTTAGTTTTTTTTTTGTCGAGTTCCAAGAGTTCCATTTTTAGATTAAAATAGTACGTGTCATTTTTTGCAGAGATTTATTTTATCTCTCTTTGGTCATAATTTTTTTCAAGAGTTTTTATCAAGTTTTTCTTTATGTAGCAGGGCCGTAAATGGGGCGGGGGTGAGGGGAAGCTTAGCCTCCCTGGCCTTGGTTTAAGCCCCCCTGGAGACGTATTCTTCAAAACCGGGGAGTAGAACGAACCTCAGACTCGTTCTATCAGTCGTTCTACTCCCCGGTTTTGAAGAATAGGTCCCCTGGAATCTTTGTTGAGCTCCCCGGACCTGTTCGTTGATCCTCGGACCCATTAACTTTTAACATTATACAGTGCATGTCTAAAGTCCGCCCCCTCCATTAACTTTTAAACGAATTAAAATATCAACTTGAAAAACACCTAAATAACAACCCAAATAACTTTTTGGTACATATTTTATATGGCACAATGGTGACAGGGGGGCAAGGGGGGATATATTTTTTTAAATAGAAAGGGGGTTTGTGTGATATGTCATTTTAAAGCTTATAAAATTCTCTATTTAACCAAATATATTTTTTTTTGGGAGCAATTTTTGTGGTTTTAAAATAGGTTTAAAAATGGGAAATTTTGTTAAAATTTCTTTAAAAAAAAATCAAATAATTTTTGAAAAGTGGTTTATTTTATGTCAATTATACTTTTAAACTAATTTTAAATGATATTAATAAAATGTCACAATAAAAAAAAAACAAAAAATCGCATTTTTTAGTAAAAAAATAAATAAAACCTACAAAAACCTGGACGTTTTATATCCAAAAAATATGATTTCCGTCAAAAAGAATCTCTCAGTCGGTCTATCGGTCTGTGTGTCCGGGAAATTTGTGACCACGATAACTCAAGAACGCTTTGGGCTAAAGACTTCAAATTTCAACCTATGATTACACTAGTTTACAAGGGTTTTATGCGAACTTTATTTTAATGTTTTCTTACATGTTTTTTGATACTGAATCCAAATCCGTTGAAAAAAAAATCGTTGGTTCAGATTCCGAGATAACCGAACCCAAAGATTTTATAAGGGGAAAGTTAGAGAAATAATATATTTTAGTTTACTATTTACAAAAACAGATTTTTTTTAAGTAACCTGAAGAGTTGGAACCTGGGGTTTTTCGTCTCGCTGAAAACGAATTTGATATTTAAAAAAATCTGCCTTCCCCTTTTAAGGTAGTGGACCCATTGATAAAAATTTGCACCTAGAGATTTTGGGACTCATAGAAAAGAATTTAATATTTAAAAAAATCTATCTCCACCCTTGTATTGCTTTTTTTACGCTTCTTGACGTTTTATATTTTGATCACAGTTTGCTAGCAAGCTAAGCATACTTAACCAGAGTTCTAGGCTGGGATTGTTTTTGGAAAAATCAGATGGGGAATGTATTGTATGTATGTAATGGGGTATTTTTTTCAAAAAAAAAATATAATATATATTTTATTATATAAAAATATAATATCCAGCCCGTTTGAAATTATATGAAACGGAGAAAACAAAGATCGAGGCTGACGTGTTTTTTTTATAAAACACAGCGCATCGCATCCAACTACAATCACGTCAGCCTCTAATCGTTCTGTCTTTGTTTTCTCTGTCTTGTATAATCTCAAACGAGTTGTATATTATATTATATAATTATATATTTTTTTAGTTTTTTGGTTTAAATAAACCTAGGCCTAAAGGGAAAAGTATTATTTTGTTGACAGCAGTATTGATATTTTTTTAATTAGCTGATAAAAGTTGGGACTTTGTGCAGGCAGATTTTTTTAATATTAAATTTGGTTTTAGCGAGTCGCAGTGTACCAAATTTTATCAGGTTAATTAAAAAAATGTAAATATGGGTGGTCCTATTGGTTGTATGGATCAAGACAGAAGAATAAATTCATTTTGAGCCAGATCGAAATCCCCCAGGATGTAATTCTTATCGGGTTATTTAAAAAATATAAAAAACTTTTAAATATAAAATTTGTTTCTAGGGACTCTAAAAACCCACAGATACCAATTTTTACTAATATTAAACGAAAATATATGATTTCTATAATTTTCCCCTATAAAAACATTTTTTTTTCTTGACGAATTTGGATTCCTCATTAAAAATTATGTTAGAAAACATGTAAATAAAGTTGGGCAAAAAAAAAAGTTTTTATAGGGGAAAATTATAGAAATCATATATGTTCGTTTAATATTAGTAAAAATTGGTATCTGTTGGTTTTTAGAGTCCCTATATTTAAAAGTTTTTTAAATTTTTTAAATAACCCTATATGAATTACATCTTGGGGGTTTTCGATCTCGCTCAAAATGAATTTATTCTTTCTTAAATTCTGTCTTGATCCATATAACCCATAGGACCACCCATATTTACATTTTTTTAATTAACCTGATAACATTGATTTTTTTAATATTAAATTTGGTTTTAGCGAGTCGCAGTGTACCAAATTTTATCAGGTTAATTAAAAAAATGTAAATATGGGTGGTCCTATTGGTTGTATGGATCAAGACAGAAGAATAAATTCATTTTGAGCCAGATCGAAATCCCCCAGGATGTAATTATTATCGGATCATTTAAAAAATATAAAAAACTTTTAAATATGAAATTTGTTTTTAGGGACTCTAAAAACCCACAGATACCAATTTTTACTAATATTAAACGAAAATATATGATTTCTATAATTTTCCCCTATAAAAACTTTTTTTTTCTTGACGAATTTGGATTCCTCATCAAAAATTATGTTAGAAAACATGTAAATAAAGTTGGGCAAAAAAAAAATTGTAATTTGTAGTGTTATCCAAAGTTTTAGGATGAAATTGTTTTAGGTAAAAATGGGGTTGGGATACGGGGGTAAAAGCGGTAATTTTTTTTTCAAAAAAATATATATGGGGGCCTATAGGGGAAAGTAATATTTTGTTGGCAGCAGTATATTTTACGTGCTACAAATTTCAAGTTAATAATTTTATTTTATTTTATTTTTCGTTTTTCAAAAGAAAATTAAAAAAAAAGTATTTTTTTTTTGTTTTAAATTTTTTTTAAGGAATTTGGGAAAATTATACAATATACTGTGAATGATATATAATGGACTGCGTAGCATTACATATCTTCACGGCTTGTTTATTAATATATTTTTATACACATATTACGCTAAATTTATGTTAATCTTAACCTAACATCCTACATTACCTCGTACCAGTGGCGGACTGACCGTAAGGTAGGGTCGTCAAAAGTCGACCGGGCTCTCACACGGCCATTTGGTCTATTTTGGCTATACCGGCCCTCGATTTTCCAATTTTTTATGGGTTTTGAGCCGTTTACGGGCCTTTTTAATATTTTTCCGACCGTGCCGTAAGAAGTCAGTCTGCCTCGTACATTACCCTACAGTACTTTACATTAAGTGGACATTATTTACATTACGGACATTATTTCGACAGTATTATACAGTACTACATTTTTAGACATTATTTACATTATTTCGACAATACCATACAGTACTACATTTTTCTTACATTATTTACATTATTCGTACAATATTGTAAATAATGTACATTATTTACAATACATGTACAAAAATAGGTCAGTGAAACGCCCCTCGGTTTTATATAATTGTGCTTCTTTTGTGAAATGCAGGAAAAATTATTTGTGTTAAATATGAAAAGAACTAAAAAAACAAAGCATTATAGTATTATTTTCTTTATTTGAATTCAAACATCTAGGTTTCAAAAAAATTATTAGTTTATTTTTAAATAAAAACAATTGCGAATAAAATAGTATACAGGTCTCCCGGAAAATTGTACTTTTCCTCGACCTATAAATGGTCTCGGAAAAGTACTATTTTCCGAGTCGACCTGTAATCTACTATTACCTTCCCGGCTTACAGGTAAGTAATTATTGGTATCGTGCAAAAAAAAAGAAATCGAGAAAATGAAGGGTATATCCATTTTCAGGTCTCCAAAACCATTAAGATCATTTCCAAATGATGTGTCTCTGCGTCTGTCTGTCCACAGTCATCCACGGTAACTACCATCGATCATCCAACAAAATTGTATTATTTTCTAAATCAATGCTTAAGTTTTTCTAAACGCACTGGTGAGATGCAAGTAAAATCACAGAAATAATGCAGAATAACGAAACATGTATATCACAATGTCGAAAACACCTTTACGTGACGTGAATCTTTCATAACAACGTTAGCATGCACTGTTAAAAATGTTTCTGTTTTTCTGTTTCTGAAGTTTAAAAATTATATATAAAATTAAAATTTTATGGTAAAATAACATTTCATAACATTCCCTTTGCCAAGGTAAAGTACTTGGAGGTGTTTAGGCTTACGAAGTTCGTACTGTATATTTGACCGAGAAATTGATAAAAGAATCTTCCATAGAAGATTACTGCAGTAATTTATAAACTCATCAAAGTTGCAGCGTTAAAGTTATTTTGAGATAAATTTGGTATTTTTTACTATTTAAACCCAAGAAAATAGCTTTAAATAACTTTTTATTTATTAAATATAATTAATTATAATTATTACCAATTAATACAATCAATAATCAGCTAAATGTTATAAAAAAATAAAAAAAAACTAAATTTTTAAAGGTCAGTTCAAAGTATTTATTTGAGCAAATGTCAGTGATCAAGGCTACTTGATTTTTAGAAAAATTTCAAGAAATATCATTTCTGTTAATAATTTATTTTATTATTTAAATAGAAATACTTAATTAGTGCTAGTAGTGAAAAAACTAATATATAAACTACGGTAGAGAAGACTATTATAACCTACGCAGCTCGGGATTTAGGCTATAAAAAATGACTTCTCTACCTTGGTATATAATTACTATTATATACCTTGAATAAAATAAATTAAATAAATGTTAATGTAAAATATACCCTCTAAAACATAACCATACTTTCTTTGAACATAACCATACAATACCCGGTGCTAGGATGACATCATAATGATGTTGCCATTGCAAAGAAAATAGGCTAAGAGCTGGTGAGCATTTTTATTTCATTATTTTCTCCCGGCTGTATTTTATAAAGTACATTCAAGTTAAGCTATTTCCTAATCGCCAGGTGCTGGACCGGGTTCTTGTGGATGCTAGAAGATGGTGAAATGGGGTTCCCGAAAAATATACTTTTATTTATGTCAACACTAAAAAGTCTAGAATTTTTATTTAATAAAAATGTCATTTCATAAATACTCATTTATTTAAAAAATTAAGTATCACATATGTCAAAGGCACTTTTTAAAGACTGTTCTTACCCCTTGGCCCCAGAACTATTGTGTATAACTATGAAAATAGCTTAATCTGAGTGTAGTATACAGTGCGTGCATTAAGTCTGGAATCACCCGAATAACTTTTTAGTTACAAGTAAAATACAAAAATCCTCGGACAAGTCGATTTATATTTTTAATTCTGCAAATTTTGGTTTAAAAAAAGTTATCAAAATTGGCATCCCCTTGCACCCTCACCCCCCAACTTTTTTTTTCAAATAGCAACCTAATTTAATAAGCTTTCCAACAGTGTATGATAAAGCCTAATTTGTTAAAGGGTCTATGAAAAAACGCATGTTTTATTTAAACATTGTTTGTGTGAAATATTACGCATAATATGGTAATTGTTGCCCTATTTCCTACTTGGCACCTTTCTGAGAATCTAAATAAGGTTGTTTTAAACTTATTGTAATATTTTATACCCTGTTGAAAAATGCAATTTTTTTTCTTTTTATTGACCAATTTTATGTTTACTATTTAATCGATTTTAATCCCGTTTTTTTACTGTCCACTGTTAAAGAGCTGAAGGACATCAATTTGAACATTTATAGTGAACTAAAGTTATACTTTACATGTCTTTATTATAAACTAAATTGTGCATTTTATCATTAGCCCTTTACCAAATTAGGCTTTATTATACACCGTTGGAAAGCTTATTAAATTACCTTTCCAACGAAGTGTCACAAGGGGTAGGTTGCTATTTGAAAAAAAAAGTTGGGGGGTGAGGGTGCAAGGGGGTGCAAATTTTAATAACTTTTATTACACCATAATTTGCAAAATTAAAAATAAAAATCGACCTATCCGAGGGTTTTTGTGTTTTACTTGTAACTAAAAAGTTAATCGGGTGATTCCAGACTTAATGCACGCACTGTATGTAATGTATATGACTCGGTAGAGCTTTTGGAGCTACTAGCACCCAAAGGAACTGGATCCGGGGCCTAGCAATTTGAAAACAGCTGAATTTAATGTACGTTAGGACAGCCGGGAGAAAATAATTAATTTAAAATGGTCACCCGTTCTCCGACTAAAACGACATGTTTCACTGAAGTTGGTCATACCCTTAGATGCGTCTAGAAGGCAGCAGCAAGCTGCTGCTGGTTGGAGTGACCCTTAATTGTCATGCTTAAAGAAAATTCAACCTATATTATAACATTTCAATTTTAGCTATGTGTTTAACTTTACTAGTAAGTATAGTAAGTAGTATGAGTTTAATTCTCATTGATAATTTTTACTTAAAAAATAGAAAAAATATGATTAATGAAGTTGGTTTTCTTATCAACGGTCTCACTGTGAACCTAATTATGCTATAAATCATTCTGGGGTGAAAAACTGATGTTTTTCATTGTTTTCCTTACAGGCAAATATTTATTAACTAACTTACTTTATTTTTACACTTCACTAATCTAAAGTACAATTTGGAGAAAATAACCTAGGGGAATATATAATTTCAATTTTCTCCCGTAAAAGATTTTTTTTTTAAATTGGATTTTATTTTTAAATGAATTTGTTTTAGAACGTGTTTTTTCCATTATATTGAAATTTTAATTATTTTATAAAAAGCACAGCTAAATTAAGTGGCTTTTAATCAATTTATATTTCAGCGTAAAATTTTACGTTTTTAAAGACAAAAAGGTTTAGTCGTCTAAAAATATTTATATTGAAACAAGGACGATGCTCTGGATTCCGTGCGAGAGGAGCAAGGCTAGCTGCACGCCTGAGTCCGAAGAAAAAGTTTACGTTCGTGTGTCACATATTTTGCGATTCGACTATAATCCATTATAAAGTATAACTGAGCCATGTATGATCAAAAAGTGATCCAACTTATTATTATTATTATTATAATTTATTAGATTTCAACACCTATTCACAAATTATGGTGCAAAAATAGTTTATGTCAAATTTTTAGTTAGATAGAAGAGATAAAATGGTTTAAATAATTAACTACAGATGGCACATTTTAATTTTTTTTGTATACATAATTAAAATAGGTTAAAATAAAAATAAGAAATATCTGAAACGTAAAATCGTTTAAAAACTTTTATATTTTCGATGAGCAGAATAGTGGAAATGAACTAAACCACGCTTTTTGCCACACTTCGTTTACCTTTTCCTACCTTTAGCAACTCTTCATATAGAACACTTCCGCGCATTCGTATGTATTATTCTGCGCATAAATATGTTTCACTTAACCCTCCTGTGCATGGTATATTTATTAGGGTGCTTTTTTTTTGACTATTTTTTTTATTTTCGGTCCCATCACGAAATTTTGTTGGAAGTACCCTAAAAAAAATCTCTCAAAATTTTAGCCCTTAATATTAATATTAAGTAGTGGACCAAGGCGTTTAAAGATTTCCCATTGAAAATACACGTAAACTTGGATTTTTTTTCTTTAAATTTCTATAGCTTAGCGACATTTTATGGCATCGCTTCGACCATAGACAGGTATTTCTCAAAATTGAATGCTCTACAAAAATGCCCATTGTGGCATAATCATAACTCGTACTGGTGAGGTAGCTTGGGCCACCAAACCCAATTTTTTCATAAAATTTACGTTTTTCTGTCCTTATCTCGTAATTGACAAGAGCTACAAAAAATATTCAAACGACAAACTTGTAGGAAATTTAATTTCCCACAAAAATGTTTCTTGACACTAAATCGCTAACATCAATATTTCTTGAGATATTAAATTCTAAAGTTTTTGTTATTCCAAATTATTATCGAGTATCACGTGAAATTATAAAAAATCGTTATTAATGTCCATTATACATCACTACGTTTTTAACTAATTACTTTTTTTTAATGGAAGGGTAAAAAAATATAAAAAATCTAAAATATGTCAGTAATAATTGAAAAAAAAATGTTACATTCATAGATAGTTTGATAGGTTAGAAATTTTTGTAATTTATAAAATATTTGCTTAAGTTAAAATATGTCCAACATTTTTTTTTTCAATTATTACTGACATATTTTAGATTTTTTATATTTTTTTACCCTCCCATTAAAAAAAAGTAATTAGTTAAAAACGTAGTGATGTATAATGAAATAACGATTTTCTATAATTAGACGTGATACTCGATAATAATTTGAAATAACAAAAACTTTAGAATTTAATATCTCAAGAAGTATTGATGTTAGCGATTTAGTGCTAGGAACCATTTTTGTAGGAAATTAAATTTCCTACAAGTTTGTTATTTGAATATTTTTTGTAGCTCTTGTCAATTACGAGATAAGGACAGAAAAACGTAAATTTAATGAAAAAATTGGGTTTGATGGCCCAAACTACCTCACCAGTACGAGTTATGATTATGCCGCAATTGGCACATTTGTAGAGCATTCAATTTTGAGAAATACCTGTCTATGGTCAAAGCGATGCCTTAAAATGCCGCTAAGCTATAGAAATTTAAAGAAAAAAAATCAAAGTTTACGTGTATTTTCAATGGGAAATCTTTATATGCCTTGGTCCACTACTTAATATTAATATTAAGCGCTAAAATTTTGAGGGATTTTTTTTAGGGTACTTCCAACAAAATTTCGTGATGGGACCAAAAATAAAAAAAATAGTCGAAAAAAAATGCCCCCTAATATTTATATATGTTTGCCAAAACACGTTTGAGCATTCGTAGGTATTATCTAACATTTCTACGCATAAATATATTTCACCCAACCTGCTGCGAATTATATATTTGTATATGTTTGTCAGAACACTTTTGTCCATTCGTATGTATTAATAAACACGTTTGCGCATAAATATGTTCCACCAATCTTTACTGCGCATGATATGTTTGTATATCTTTGCCAAAACACTTTTGAGGATTTGTATGTATTATTAAACACTTCTGCGCATAAATATATTCTACCAAACCCTCCTGCGCATATGTTTGCCAGAACACTTTTGACCATTCGTATGTATTATCTAACACTTCTGCTCAGATTTGTGTTTGCCTGAGCAGTACTGCGTATGCGAAAATAACACAAACTCAAATTTACCTTAACTAAACCGAATATATACGAACATAAGCAAAAAACTCGATTAAACCAAAATATACCCGTAAAACCCAAAAAAAACATGTGTGAGCTTGTTTAAAGACTTTAGACCGCTAGATCTTAAAAAGTATACGCCCTAGCAAAAAAACGACTTCTTATGTTTTTGTTTAGAATCGAAAACCCTGATTATTGGTGGTGAAAATTCACCTGGGTAGGCTCGATTTTGCCCATCTTCGAACTTATCCGAGCTATGACGCCAATACACCTGCATACCAAATTTAAGGTTCCTAGCTCAAATCGTACTCGAGTTATCATGGTAACAGACAGACCGACAGACCGACAGACCGACTTTTTTTAACATGGTCTCAAAAGTCTTAAAAACGTCGAGGAAAGAGAAAAAACAAAAAAAAAATTGAAAAAAAAGTGTATTTCAATACTTTTATACATACATATGTATGTATATGGAAAATATAAAAGTAATTAATAAACTATATTAAATTTTAACGAAAAATTTTAAATTTATATTAAATAATTTAATATTTCATGGTAAAAAATCATTGGCCTACAAGTAAAGAGCACTAAGTCCAAAAACATGGTTTTGAGATATTGCCAAATTTAACTTTCATTGTTGTTTTTTAATTAAAGTAGTTTAATTCAACTAAATTAGAAAAAAGACATGTACTTAGTGCCTTTTACTTGTAGGCCCACGACGTCGGCTTACAAGTAAAGAGCACTAAGTCAATAAAATAATATAAAAAACAACTATTTAAAATTAAAACCCTTCTATTAATTAAACGTAATGTATAACTATAAAGTAGAAAACAAGATATTTACATAAATTTTCAAAAACTAGATTTTTAAAAGAAGGGTTTGGACTTTTTGATTGATTAAAGAACGTTTCCAAAATTAATAATAATATTTAATTAGTATTAATTATATGAAATTGCTTACTATGCCAGAACTAAGACAGTTTTCAGAGGCCATCGGCTGTGCCGGCAAAGAAGCATCTCCTAAAGTCAATAATTATAATGAATCATTATTAATGATAAAACACTTCACGGTGCAATTTTAAGGGCTGTTTTCCGAACTTGCCGCGAACTTAAGTTTTTTTTTTATATTCTTGTTATTTCTGTTCTGTCTCTACTCCATCAACTTTAACATAGCAAAATTTGAATTCGTTTGTCAGTACAATAAATAACGCGATATTGTATCATATAAATGATTCAAGCAATCATATTTTTATAAATTAACTCTTTTTAGAAAGTCGCTTAGTGCAGAAACATTTGAAATAATCTACAAGTAAAACGCACTAAGCGCACTAAGTGACTTAGTGCCTATTGCTAGATAAAATTTTAATCAAAATCAAATTGGTGCGTTTTGTATAGTGGGTAACTCCCTTGGCAGTCCACCTAGAAGTTAGTTCGGTTTACCTATACATACATCATCAAAAATTAATTACAGTGCCATTAAAATCCCATTTTTGCAAAAACGTGACTTTGTGCCTTTTACTTGTAAGCCGACGATATGATGTTTTTATTATTGTTGTTATGGAATGTTCATTCTTAAACTATCACTAAAATGAAGTCATTCTGTCCTTAACAAACATGTATATTTGACTTAATTCTTAAACATTCGTAGAAAATTTTTTTTCTATAAAATTAAAAGGAAGAAGCTTTATTCACAGTGAATATGATTAATTTTTTATTCATTAATTTTCTGTTGTGAGGGGAAAATAATTTGTTGGGTTTGAATATAATTTATTTACGTTTACCTTTATTTAATTAAGGTATAGCAGAGATTAATTTTATTGTTTAAATCCTTATTTTACGTAATTATATTTAGCAAAAGTGAGTTTTGCAGTTTTGGGGGTTTTTAACTAAACTTATTAAGTAAATTAAATAATAATTATAATTTGTTTTTCTTTCAAAAATATTTTTAAATATTCTTTTTAACAATAAAAGTTTTGTTCCAATCTAAAAATGTGTAATTAAGTAACCGTTACTAAAATGATAAAATATGACAAAAAGTTCCTATAAACATATGTCTAAAAATGCGTCATAAGGGAGCTACGCCCCTTTGAAATTGACTAAAAAAATCGGTTTTTATTTAATAACTCAGGAACCCTTTGACATATGTTAACGAGGTTTTGCACGTGAATTAATCCTAATAAGGCCCATCTTTGTATGTCATTTTCACGTACTTATTTAAACCAGGGGTGTGCGAAACGGGGGGCCTTATCAGTTTTTTGTCCCAAACTTTTTTCTGTGTAAGTTTTTTGCAATTTTATTTTTGAAATATGATTCCTCAGGTCAAAATACATAAAAAAGGTACTCTTGTGGTAATACTGTAGGATTAACCGTTTTCGAGAAAAGTTCATTTGAAGGTGAAATTTCACGGTTCGAGGACGAAAAATTAAATACTAAAATGTCGAAAACCAAAATTTTAATGATGCAATGTTATTCTACATCAAAAACTAAGAAAAAAAGTTTCCATACATGTAGGTCGAAAAAACGCTTTTAAAGCTACCATAGCCCTTTAAAAATGGTGCATATTTAGGAGACCATAGCTCCATTAGGATTGATTTTTGGAAGTACCTGTATATGAGGTTTTTTTCTTAGTTTTTAATGTACATTCGCCCTGCATCATTAAAATTTTGGTTTGGACTTTTTAAGTATTTATTTTTTTATTTTCAAACCCTGGAATTTCACCTTCAAATGAATTTTTCTCGAAAACGGTTAATCCTACAGTATTACAACATGAGTACCTTTTTTATGTATTTTGATCTGAGGAATCATATTTCAAAAATAAAATTGCAAAAAAGTTACACAGAAAAAAGCTTGGGACAAAAAACTGATAAGCCCCCCCCCCCCGTTTCGCACACCCCTGGTTGAAATAAGTACATGAAAATAACACATAAAAACGGGCCTTGGTAGGATTAATTGACGTGCAAAACCTCGTTGATATATCTCTAAGGGTTCCTGAGTTATTAAATAAAAACCGTTTTTTCTAGCCACTTTTAAAGGGGCGTAGCTCCCTTATGACGCATTTTTAGACATATGTTTATAGGAACTTTTTGTCATATTTTATGATGTAGAATCATCTGTTAAAATTTCCGACGCTATTTCAAATACACCGTGTATATATAGCCAGTAATTATTACAAAAAATAAAATTATACAAGGTTTCTCACAGTTAACAAATATTTAAATTTTGTGGCATTATTAACAAAGGTAATCAAAATTAAATTTTTAGCAGTTAATCTATAGCTAATCTCTATAGTTATAGTTAATCTACCTACATAATAACTATAGTTAGTTAATTAAAAAGTTATGAAAAAAAGTTCCTATAAATATATCGCCCTATAAATTTCGAAACATAGTATCTCAAAAAAATTATTTTCGGTTCCTTGTACTAATCAACTCTGTACATGATGACTGGTAACATATACAAACATATTAATAATTTATTATGCAACTTATAAACTAATTGAAACAGTTAATTGAGGTTTATATATGTTTTCATTCATCATGTACACTGTACAGGGTGGGCCGAAAAATTGAAATCTGGAATTTCAAAACCATAAACGTAGAGAATAAGGACTGGTCACTTGTAGTTCGATATGGTTACGTATTGACTAAAAAGCGCTGGTATCTACGAGCGAGATCGGAAGCCTTCTAGAACGTAACTTTAATTTTTTCATGCAACAAAACACATATTTTTAAAGAAAGCAATTAATGTTATTTATTAATTTTATCAAATCAGTAGTTATAAAAGATTTATGTTTAATTTTAGCACATTTTTACAAATTATAATGCAAAAATGTCAGATTGTTAGAATAGAATAGAACTTTATTAAATAGAATATTCCTAATACACAATAAAAGTAATAATAAGTATAATTTATATAACTAGTACCTAAAAATAACATAAATTCAATAAAGAAAAAAAAAATATATATATATATATATACACAGATCAAGATATACACATATTATATAATAATATAATATAATACCAATATATTATAGTAGTACATTACATCAAACAGATTACAAATTTTTTCTTATGTAAGCCGTTAGATCAGATTTGAAGTTTCTTAACGAACTACTAGACTTAATATCTCTAGGTAAATTATTAAAACTAGTAATTATTAAAACTAGTAACTCCTTTATAGAATAAAGAATTTGCCGTGGATGAATACTTTGTATATCTTATCAATACGTCTTTTCTGTTACGAGTTGGATAATTATGACTTTCATATTTAAATTTAATAAAGCTGTTTAAATAACTGGGTAGTTGGTTATGTATTAGTTTGTAAATAAATATCATAGTTTTATAAAATAAAAAATTGTTAACTGAAAACCACTGTAACGTATTAAGCATTAAATGAATAGGTGTATATTTATTAACTTTTAACACTATACGCATACATCTATTTTGAAGTTTTTGTAATTGTGCTTTTTTGTTTAAATTTAAAAAGTACAAAACACTGGAGCAATATTTAAAATGTGGCTTTATAATTGAATTATATACAGTTATTTTTGTTTCCAAACTTAAATTTGCAGCAGATCTCGAGAAAAAATATATTTTTTTAATTGTTGTGACATATATCGGATTTAAATATTTAACAATAGATAGAGCAGTTTTAATTTGTTGAACTAAATTGATAAAAAACTGGTCAAATATTAAGAAAAACTAATAAACTTGATGTAATTTTACATTGCATTACATTATTCAACATTTCATGGTAAAATATATATATATTTTTGCTAATTTTGCTACAGTTTTCTTTACTTTTACAAACATGTGCTCATTCTAACACTTAATACGGAATATTCATACCGTATCTAGAGCTAGAATGGATTCATTCTGTGTTTGTGTATTTGCTTACATTCTAAAACAGTCGCAGAAAAAAGATATTCTTAAGTTTGCAGCAGTATACTTTAGTATTTGCTACATATAACTTGCATTCCTTTATTAAATATCACAGCATTGTAGAAAAATAAATAAACATTTGAATTGCATGCAAAATAATATTTTGCATACATGTGCATTAAACTGTCTGTCAGCTGTTGAAAATATAGCTAAAAAGTATTCGTACATTTTTGGATTAAAATAATATAAAGCAATCAATTCAAAATAATTCAATCAAATTGGAAAAAATGAATATTTGACATAATCTCAGCCACTTTTTTTATTTTGTTAAAGTTTTAAACCATGTTTCTATAGGTGTGTGTGTGTGTGTGTGTGTGTGTGTGTGTGTGTGTGTGTGTGTGTGTGTGTGTGTGTGTGTGTGTGTGTGTGTGTGTGTGTGTGTGTGTGTGTGTGTGTGTGTGTGTGTGTGTGTGTGTGTGTGTGTGTGTGTGTGTGTGTGTGTGTGTGTGTGTGTGTGTGTGTGTGTGTGTGTGTGTGTGTGTGTGTGTGTGTGTGTGTGTGTGTGTGTGTGTGTGTGTGTGTGTGTGTGTGTGTGTGTGTGTGTGTGTGTGTGTGTGTGTGTGTGTGTGTGTGTGTGTGTGTGTGTGTGTGTGTGTGTGTGTGTGTGTGTGTGTGTGTGTGTGTGTGTGTGTGTGTGTGTGTGTGTGTGTGTGTGTGTGTGTGTGTGTGTGTGTGTGTGTGTGTGTGTGTGTGTGTGTGTGTGTGTGTGTGTGTGTGTGTGTGTGTGTGTGCAACAGAGAAAACATTTATATAGTTCGTATAAAGATACAAGTCGCTTGCAAAACAAATTTACACTACGATATTTCAAGACAGCTTTAATATAGAGACTTGAAATTTGAAACAAATTTTTTCTACTACTTTTAAATTTTTAGTCGTAGTAAAGTTGTTTTGCAAGCGACTTGCATCTTTAGAAGAACTGTATGATGTATTTGTTATACTTGTATTAGATACTTGTGGCAAATATGAAAATACTTGAGAAAAACAAATATAACGCGCTAGAAAAAAACTGTATGATTTTTTTTATGTTTGCTTGAATTACTTTTTATGGTGCATTTAAACCATTTATAAAAAACAAAAAATAAAATTTTGAAGAAAAAGAAATACACTGAGAGCTCGTTACCGTAGTAAATACTACACGTTTTTGCTTATATGGAACCCCACGAAAGTTTCGTTAACATTCACTGGTTATTACAATTACCAGAACTATAACAACGTTAAATATTACTGTAACAACCCGTAAATGTTAATTAAACTTTCGTGGGGTTCCATGTTAGCAAAAACGTTTAGTATTTAATACGGTAACGAGCCCTCAGTGTATATAATTTTTTCACCATGATGTACATTTTTTCTTATTTTAATCTAAATACATAAAAGGAATTTATATTTAAAAATATAATTCCTGAGGTATTTATGTTATTACTTATCTATTAAATCGTATCCCCTTGTTCTTATTCCAGTTCAGGATAATATCAAAGAATGAATATAGAATGAATAATACAATAAAGAGAGCTTTTTCTTCTTTATATCATTGAAAACAAGCCGTGAGGTTATATAACGCATCGTATTTTAAAGTATACTACTCACATATTTTTTATATTATTATACATTTCTTATTTAATAGGCACTAATTAATAACATAGTTTGTTTTCCTCTTACAGTTTAAAAACGGCAATATTGCCAAAATATGAAACATTGAAATATTATTTAATTATATTCCATCAATCTATTTTCTAATCATCGTACAGAGTGATATTGATAGACTGTAGTTTCGGGCTGCTGGCCCTCTTCAGTACCAACAGTCAACCCTGTATGCTGATGAAGAAAACCTTCTTTGACTTTATTCACTGAATAAATAATGTCATGAGATTGCGTGCTATCTCGTCACCCCAGTATTGGTTTGTCGTATCTCCAAAAATCCCATTTGCGGGAAATTGAGTTTTAAGATGTTTTTCTAAATATCTTATAATTCTTATGATAAATCAGTTTTAACTTTTTTTCTTACAATAGTTTAATAAAAATACTATCCAAAAGGGTTTTTATTTAACAAATTAAAGGTTCCGTTTATTTTATATAAGAGAAATTAAATTGATTATTGGTTTGTCGTATCTCCAAAAAGAAAGTAAAAAACTAATTAATTGGGATCCTAATGACATGATTTTATATGTGGAAGAGTTCAGAAAGGTTATTATTGTTTGGAAATAAAGAACTTTTAATATTTTCTTGAAGAGGCACAAAGATATCTAAATTTAAAAAAAAGTGAGGTTATGTTTAGCATTTTTTCTAAAAAATACGTGACTGCACTCAATACGTATATAATATGTGATTGCAGTCAACAAAAACATATTATAAATAAATATAAAAGTTTTGTATTAATACTAAACCGCTACTGTAGAATTGCTACTCCAACATGCCAATAATGCATTGCAGAACAGTGGCAAATTCAGATAAACTTTCTAATGGAATATTTTTAGAATATGTGTGAAGAATGACAGCAGAAAAATTTTAAAATATAACATGCAGATGCGTAGCATCATTTTTAAGAAAAATCATGACATAAATTTCTTAGAATTAGAGGAATTAGGAATAATAATGTAAAGAGTACTTTAGTTTATTTTATACTTTACTATGCAAATTCATGAATTTGTGTAAATAAATTTGATTTAAAAAATTACAATAATAGTGTAAAATTACATAGATTTATATTTATTTACACCTATTATAATTACAATTAGACTGTAATTTTACAGAAAATTACATATTCCTTCTACACTGATAAAACAGTATATTTGTGTCAATAAAATATTCGGTTGAATATGGCCAATTGAATTATTTGGTTGTGACAAATAAATTTTGTTCCCATTAATAAATCATGTTGAAATTAAAATATTTGTTTACAAAAATTAAATATTTATCTGACTCAAATAAAGTTTGTTACTCACAACCAGATAATTTAATTGGGCATATCCAAATAAATCCTTTTTATCAGTGTATGAAAAATTTTACTAATCGGTCTATGGCAAACAATTAACATTTTTATTCGATTGATTCTAAACGCATTTTGGCCCGCTAACTAAAGCTAGTTATTTTAAAGCTTATTTTTTAAATATGACTTGGTCTTGAACTATATCTTCTTTTTGACCAGATACAAGTATTATAATCATTTCATATAAATAAAAATTTCTTATAACGGCCGGCTCTCGGCTTCTAAACACCCAGAAAACCAGCTTGAGAGTCTAGTATATGGCATCCTTAACTTGCTTTCATGTAGTGAGAAAAATGGAAGAAATTATTGAGACGTTCAAAATATTTCTCAAAAGTTGAATAAAAAATGGACGCTATAATTTTAGGTCTAAAAGCACTCATAATTATGTCGAAATGTTTATGCTATTTCTTGTTAATTTAAGGTCTTATTATTATATGTCCTATTTTTAATACTAAATACTTCCTAGTTTTAAACGGTAAATTAATAAACTATTTTAGGTCGATAATATACGCCTTTTTTGATAAAATTTAGGACTACCTAATAATGACCAAGTTTACATCGAAAATATATAGTTTATATTGGTTTAATTGAGAACATGCTATAAATAAACTATTTTAAGTCCAAAATATACTGCTTATATGTCAATTTAGCTCGCTAATAATGCTTCTATTTTTTGCACCAAATGCAAGCAAATATTTCAAAATAGTATTTATTTTGGTTCTTTTTTCTTAACAGACCTTTAGTATTACTAAAGTTTTCAGAATGGATGCACGCCGCTTTGAAAATTTACGAATTGTAATACCTTCTCAGGTCTTTCAAAAATCGCCGAAAAAAAATAAAATTTAATTATTTAGCTTCCTTAAGAAGTAAAGAAGTACAGAACAAAAGTAAAAGTGACCTTAGTGAATGCAGTTAAGTTTTAGAAGAATACAGGAGTGGCAGAAGAGAGCTGTTATGGGGAAAGCAGAGGTAGTGAAACAGTGAATAATAGTAAAAATGAGAGTTAAGTATATCACGTGTTTTATTTCTATCAAAAATATAGATCACAAATAAACTAATTCCAACTAAGAAGAAAATTGCATGATATTTTCGAGCTAATTTAGATCATAAATAGCATGCTATTTTTAACCTTATTTGGATTAAAAATAGCATGCTATTCAGGTGCTATTTTAGGTCGATATTTTCGATCTATTATATGTCGAAAATAGCATGCTATTTTAGGTTTCTAAATGGATCAAAATATAGGAATAAAAATGCGAGCTATATTATTAGGGCTAGTTGTGTGCATTTGGGGACATTTTAGGAATGTTTCTAGACCATAAAAATAGCTCGCATTTAGTGCACTAGTTTCGAGCTATTTTGGTTTTAATTCTTTGATCGAGTAATCAAAAAAATTAACTTTTCGCCCTTGTATTATAAATAACTATTGTTTTACAGTGTCGGTTATGCATTTTCAGCGCAAGTTTTAAGCACAACCATAGCATATCAAAAAAAGTATTCTAAGAATATTCCCAATGGGATAATTAGAGAATATTCTTAGGTCATCAGTGCTGTTTGGGTACTCTTCTAGTATAGTGCGGTAAAGAGTATAATAAAAAGGGGATTTTAAAATCCGTATTTCTTTAAAAAGGATTTGAAGCATTTATAAATATATAAAATACTAGAAACTGAAAGAAACAAAACTTTTAAGGATACGTATCTATAAAACTGTAATGTTGATATCTTGATATGGATTGGAGAAGTTCGGTTTAAACTTTTAATGAGAAATTTCCTCAAACAGAAAATAATTTTATATATTTACATGTGTATGAGTAAAATCTTTTCACAAGGGCGGACATATTGCAAAAAAGTACTCAAGCATATTAAATTATTTTTTTCACTTCTAGCTTTATAACGTACGGGTGATTCTGTGCCAAATAGGACCCAAGGAAAACTTTGACTTCTTTGATTTACCCTATTTTTGGCTCAAGTGTGCTATGTTTGTCTAAAAAGAACCTGATTTTTTTTCAGATTTTTTTGACATTTATTTTTGGAGTTATGGCCTTTTAAAGATGACAAAAATGCCCAACTTTTCTAAAACGTATAATTTTTAAACGGCTGTATCTCTATAACGGTAAGGTATAGAGACTTCAGATAAAGTGTATTTTAAAGTTTGTTAGTTGGAAGTTATTTTGATAATAAAGTAAATTTAAGTTTGGTGATTTTGGTGATAGTCACCAAAGTAACCAATTTTTGGTCATTTTACTCAAAATACGCCATCTTCGATTTTCTTTTTTTAAATATATGTTAAACTACAGACATTTCTCTAACAGTTGCCCAAATTTCAAAATGGGACCGCCATATATTAGTCTTTGGTAAATTTTTAAAAATATAGTAGCAACTCAATTTTTTATTTATTGGTAATATTATGACCACAGTTTGATGTACGTTGTATGTTAACTTTACCTCAATCAAATTTAAACTAAAATTAACTTTTTCGCAAACGGAATTATAAGTTAGTTGATTAATTTTTTTAATATAACTAGCCAAGACACCCGTTTTTCGTACGGAATTTTTAATAAATTAGACAAGGTATTATTTTTGCATTTTACAGAATGTTTTAGACATTCATAATATTCTATAGTTTGTTTAAATAAGCAATTAATTATAACTAGCTATATTTTGTAAAGCATACTATGTTTACTAAACATTGTTTAATGTCAAAAGAATCTATAAAAGGCAAATTCTTATTAAGCATGCATAGCATACGTACGTATGCTATATAAGTCAAAAATCAGACAAATCGAAGAAGTCTGTGTTAAAAATTGAATATTTTGTGTTTCATTTGCCATGGAATGAGCCCAAACGTTTTCAGCTGGAATTGTTTTTGGTAAATGTTGAGGTGGAGTAAGGGGGTAAAAAAAAATCCTAGCCGAATCTTTTGAATAAGGAACCTATATTTTAAATTTGAAGTCTTTAGCTCAAAGCGTTCTCAAGTTATAGTGATCACAAATTTTCTTGGACAGACAGATATACAGATTGACCGACACACAGATTTCTATTGGTAAACTATTGTTTTTTGTATATTAAACTACGAGAAAATAAAAAAAAATTAAAAAAATTTGCTAACGCAGTAGAAGAAAGTAAAATTTAAATTAGATTTCCCATTCGAAGATTGGGTATCACAGCTAGTATATATGTATGTAAACTCAATGGAGAATTCTCCCATTATATTAGACAGGGACAAAAGTTCTACCCAAAAAGGATAGAAGACATACATACACTCCCACTTCCACCCAACCAAACAAATGCTGTATTTGTTCTTTGTTGAACAAATACAATATTTACTTGGCCGGGCGAAAAGTGCATTACTAAAGAAATTACTGGCGCCATCTAAATTTTAGTAGAATTATCTTATTCTACAGATTCACATTAGCTACGTGCCTCTCACTGCTACACTTTCCGGCCAACCAAATAAATACTGTATTTGTTGTATGAAAAACAAATACAGTATTTATTTGGTTGGCTGGAAAGTGTAGCACAAATGAGATAGAGATAGGGTAGACGTCTTTTGTTTCATAATTCTAGTTGTAGAGAGCTCCATTTAAGGTTTTCCAAAACTTATTATTGCATTAAGAAAACTGATGTTAGTTTGATTAATTTCTAAAACTAAATTCCCGTGCGAATAACGTGTCCACTGCTAGTATATATGTATATCAGATGTAGTAAAAAATGTTGCAGATAAATATAAAATAGTTATTAAATATATCAGCATTTCCATTTCAAAAATACAGGGTAGTATTATTAAACTCTGCGTTAAAAAGTGGTTGGGAAATGAAATTTTGACTTTTATATCTTTAATATTTTGCCCAAGGCAATCCCATGGTCGTCCCATTATGAATTTTGGCACATGGTTAGAGAAAGATCTACAGATTATTATATCTTTTTATTAAAAAAATCAAAGATGGCGTATTCTGAGATAATCGTCACCAAACATTGGCGACTTTGGTGACCATCACCAAAATCACTAAATTTTATATATCTTTAAAAATTATTAAAACACAACAAAATGGCTTTAAAATATATATATTTTTAAATCTGTATCTTTTAGCCTTACTAAGATAGAGCTGTTTAAAAACAGGCTGTTTTAGTTACTTGCAATTTTGGCCAATTTCAAAAGGCCGTAACTCCATAAATAATGGCCAAAAAAATCTGAAAATTATATAATTTCTTATTAAGCATACGTAGAGCCAGTATCCGAAAAATGATTAAAAAGTCGATGTCCAAAATTGCCCTTTTAGGGTCCTATTTGGAGTGGAATGAGCCGTACCTTTATAAAGGTAATTATTTTTTTTATCATGTTTTCAAACAGACAAATCAGTTTTCTTTACCTATATGATCATTTTTTCTCCTAATGAGAGATAATTTTATAAACAATTGATATCCGTCATTTGATTTACCTTATTGTTCGCAAAAGGCTACAAATCTCGAACAGGTATACCCAAGACCTGCAGATATATCACAAGTAGCCTCTAACTTGTATTGTATTGTATCGTATTATATTGTGTTGATTTAAAAATATAAAAACGCTACCTTCTAGAACTGAAAACTTTTGGTGTATAAATTAGTTTATTCATTTATTTTCAAAAATGTCATTTTAAAAGGTTACTAGTTTTTTCGCGATTAATTATGTTCAACAAATATTTTAAATCATTAATGATATACAAATGTTTAAATTATAACAATAAATGTACTAGTAGTGAAAAAAATCATATATGAACTATGGTAGAGAAGACTACTATATCCCTCGATACTGCGCATTTAGGGATTTAATACGCTCGGCTATAAAAATGATTTTCTACCTTTCTGAGCCTTTTTTTTTTGGAATACATATATGAATGTATATTAAAAAAAACATCGTGGGTGTAAAATACACATACCAATTTACAGAAAATAAATAAATAAATAAATATTCTTAGGTTAAACAGGCGTTAAAATATTTTTATTCGCAACTGTATATGTAATACATACATTACATGTATTAATAAAGTTTGGGAAGTACGTGATTTTTTCACGCCTGTACCTGACCTGTAATAAAAAATAGAGACCAGTAAACTAATTATTACAGGTCTGAAATTTCCGCTAGATTGCGCGACCGATTAAAATATTATTATTAATGCTTAAAGCAAGATGGCTGAACTGCTGTTGTCATGATAAACACGTATATAATCTTATACATTTCGTTTAAAAACATAAATGTACAGTTTTAGTCAATGTTTTTTAATTTTGAGATTGAGAAGGATAGTGGGAGATTTAGCTCAGCGGTCAATGGCATCGATATAGCCTGACACTGATCTAATGATCGTGAGTTCAAACCTCACTGGCGCCGATTGCCTTTTTCAGTTAATTAATAATTGAAATTTGGCGAAGGCGTACTCCCTAGATATATTGGTTCGAAAGTCAATTAAAGCCGGTGGTTCCCTCTACTACTAGCCCACACAAGTCCTCGACTTAGGGGATGCTTAATTAAGTAGAATAGTACGAGGTTAAAAACAAACATAATAAATGTTATAAACAGTGCCTTGTAAGCCATCAACAAATGTTTTTTTATGTTATTTATTTGGGTTACGCGTATGTTTTATATGATTGTACTTTTCTTGTGAAATGCAGGAAAAAATATTTGTGGTAAATATGAAATGAACTAAAAAACTAGGTTTTATACTATTATTTTCTTCATTCGAATTCAAACATCTAGGTTTAAAAAAAAATAGTACTCTGTTTTTAAATACGAAAGTACGAAATGTGTTAAAAGACATTAATATTGATACAACTGAATTTGAAGTTATTCGTGTAGGAAAATTTGACGCTTCCAAAAATCGTTTAGTCAAAGTTATTTTCAATAAACCCGATAAAGCCTTATATGTCCTTAGAAATAAGACAAAAGTTTCAATCCCAAGTATCAGAATATTTCCGGATCAAACTAAAAAACAACAGGAATATTTCAAGTCAGTATTAGCACAATTACGGAATTTGGAGGAAAATGGAGATACATCTAAAACTATTAAATACGTTAATAATAAACCAACAATAGTAAACAAAAGCAATCAAGATCAAAATCGTTTAAACTAATATTGAACCCCAATATTCAATATAACAGCGATATTATCTATCTTAATATCCAGAGTGTACTGGCAAACTTTGATCAGCTGATTGATAGCGTTTTTTGTTACCATCCTTCAATTGTGTTACTAAGTGAGTCAAGGCAGACTGCAGATATTTTTGATACTGAGTTACAAATATCTCAATATATGTGCATCAGGTGTGATTCTAGTTCAAGACATACTGGTGGGGTATTACTTTACATAAGAAATGACATAAAATTTTCAGTTTACAAGGAATATGTTTTGGATACAACGTTGGAACGTAACTACTGGTCTAAAGTCATAAAAGTTAAATATTCTAATTTTAACCTACTAGTAGCATGTCTTTACCATTCACCTAGTTCAAGTAATGCTACATTTCTGAATAACTTGGATGATATACTTGATGACTTATTTTGTAATAATATGCGCTGTATATTGGTAGGTGACTTTAACATTGATTATGTAAGTAATTATTTTTATACAAATAAAATAAAACAAATGTATATGGGGTAACTCAACAAGTTAAAACATATACAAGGTGTATAAATTCTAGCTCTACATTAGTAGACTATGTGTTAACGAATTTTGATAATGTGGTAACTACAGTTCATGATGCGCCTAAAATATCAGATCACTCAATAATTTCAGCTAATTTCACTACCAGTGTATCAGCATTTAATAATTGTATAGAGTATAAGTTTAGAAATATAAATAGTAATAATTTGCATAACATTAATCTTGGTTTATTAAATTGTAATTTTTTGCTTAATTCCTCTAATGTTAATGATATATTTAATGATTTATCTGTGAATTTTGTTACAAAGAAAGTTAACCCAAATAGCTTACCATGGTATGATTTAGAAATAAGACAAAAAACTAGGTTACGTGATAGAGCTTACAAAAAATTTAAAATTATTAAAAATGAAGAATCTTGGAATGAGTATAAAGTTTTTTGTAATCAGGTCGTAAACCTAATTAAGCTTAAAAAAGAGCAATATTTTTGGAGTAAAATTGATAACTGCAGAAGAGACCCATATAATATGTGGAAGACCATAAAAAAGCTTATTAATAACAAAGAATCTAACAATTTTTCTAAAGGAATTAAATTTGATATTGGCGGCAATATTAGCACGGTACATTCTAAACTTGATTTGGCTGAAAACTTTAATAATTATTTTGTAAGAAGTATTGATGAGATAGTTACTACATTTAGTGATGATGCAATAATTGAATTTGAATTAAATACAAATATGCAATTAAATAATTTTAAGTTGATTGATTTGTCTGTATTAAGAAGAATAATAAATAGTTTAGATAATTCTTTTAAAGTTGATGATGTTTTAAATAATAAACTAATTAAACAAACTTTTGGTGTTATGGGACATGTATGGTTAAACCTTATTAATACTTCCTTGCAATATGGGTTATTTCCTGAAGATCTGAAAACTAGTATTGTAATTCCAATAGAAAAGATTCCAAATACAAATAACGCATCAGAGTTTCGTCCCATAAATACGCTACCCCATTCTGAAAAAGTTCTTGAACTAATTGTTTATGAACAGTTATTAGAATATTTCGAAAAAAATAATTTATTTTATAAAAATCAATCTGGCTTTCGCCCAAAGCACTCTTGTGAAACAGCATTACAGTTAACGATTTCTGAATGGAAAAGAAATTTAGATAAAAAACTATTTACTGTTGCTATTTTTTTAGATTTTAAACGGGCATTTGAAACTATTGATCGAAAGATTCTAATAAAAAAATTGAAAAGTTATGGTATTGGTGGTAGCGTATTAAAATGGATAAAAAGTTATTTAAATAATAGATATCAAAAAACTAAAGTTAATAATATATTCTCTTCTAAACTAGAAAATAATAATGGAGTGCCCCAGGGAAGTGTGCTTGGTCCTCTATTATTTATTATTTATATAAACGACATATACAAACATCACAACTGTGATTTTTTAAACTTATTTGCAGATGATACATTACTTTCTGCTAGTGGTGCAGACTTACTACAGGTGCTAAACAAAATTTATTTATAAATAATTAAGTTTACAATATATATAATATAGAATAACCTAACTAATAACAATAATAAAATAATAGTAATAATCCGCAAGATGAGGCACACTGAGCTGTTGAACAGCTTGTATAGTGTCTCGAACTTATTTTAGTCATCTTTAAATTCTTTATGTAGTTACTTAAGTAAAAATAAACTAAAGTTAAATATTTCCAAAACTAAAGCAATGATAATTACAACCAAGTATCAGTACAGTAAAATAGATTTAAACGCTATTAACTTAAATATTGATAATATATATATAAATACAGTTGAAGAAATAAAATACTTGGGTGTTATTATTGATAACAACTTAAACTTTGATAGTCATTTTAAATATATTTCCAGAAAAATTTCAAAAAAACTTTATTTCTTTTCAAGAGTAGCATCAAACCTTTCAACTCAAAGTAAAATTACAGTTTATAATACAATAATTCAACCGCATTTTGATTATTGTGCTACCATTTTATATTTTTTTTGATTTGAACAAAATAAATGCACTACAAAAATTGCAGAACAGAGGTATGCGAGTAATACTTAAGTGCAGCAGATATACTCCCATAAACTTTATGTGGTCAGCTTTAAACTGGTTTTCAGTTAAAGAAAGACTGTTTTATTTTACAATGATATTTATATTCAAAATAGTAAACAACCTAACACCTACATACTTTCAAAAATTTCTAATATATAATCACCAAAGTCATCAATTAAATTTGCGCGATAATAACAGATTGTATATAGAGCGAGTAAGATTGACTCAAAGTAAAAAATCGGTTTTTATTCAAGGTTTCTGTGAATATAATGAACTGCCTGATTTTCTTAAAACCTCTAGATCTTTAAATATATTTAAAAGAAATATTATCACTCATATAAGAGACTTGTAGGTAGTTTAATATGTGGTTTATTTTTATTTATTTTTACTTTTGTATACATTTAAGCCAGTATTTATATTTATAATTCCATATAATGTATGGTTTATAGTTTATATTTAATGTGTAATGTAATTTATTATCTATTTTTTTTTGTATATTAGGGGTTCCTATTTCCAATAAAGCTTATTATTTATAATAAAAACAGTTTCGAATAAAGTAGTATACAGGTGTTCCGGAAAACGGTACTTTTCCTCGACCTATAAATGGTCTCGGCGCTTCGTGTCTCGCTCATTAATAAATATCTCGGAAAAGTACTATTTTCCGAGTCGAGCTGTAACCTACTATTCATTCATATTTTCTATTTTAGTAGATATAATTTTTAGTAATAATTCCCATGTGTATTAAAAATGTATGAGATTTTAAATTTATGACAGTTTTTTAAAAACTAAAATTCAAATTTGATATTATATATTATATTATTATGTAATAAAACTTTTTTCTAATTGACCTTAATTCCGAAAACAACGACATAAAAATTGACGTGGCTTTTATATTAAAAAAAAATAAATAAATAGACAGCCATGCAAAAATGAAATTTTGATATTACTTTTATGTAACAAAGCTTTTTTATAATTGACCTTAATTCCGAAACCAACGAAATAAAACTTGACGTGGCTTTTATATTAAAAAAAAATAAATAAATAGACATCCATAAGAACCTACGTATAGGACGTTAAAAAAACCTTCTTTTCTTCTTCTGGAGTTGTTGGCCTTTGCCACAAGTCCAAACCGCTAGCCAGATTCACGTTTTTGTAGTCTTCTAGTGATTTTACGGTTTGAGTTTACCTATCTCAATATTCATGTTATTATATGGATTAATTTATTTAATGTCTTAACATGACAGATAACAATACCTCACAAACAATTTAAAATTATTTTTATTATTAATTCTAGCGCAATATTTTTTTAGTGGCCGTCTAAAACATATAGTGTGTCATGGCTGTAACTACTTGTTTGGCTCGTATTTAGTAAACCAAAACTATCCAGCAGACGTTTTTTTTTACGCTGGCACACAAATAGTTTAATAAATTAATAAAAAGTTTTATTCACATACAGTAAAATGTCCGTTTTGTACATTATAAAAAGTTGCAACGTATATGGGTAGTTTCAGCATTGCTTACTTTACATCTTACGCCTATTTTAACTTTTAAATGTATAAATTTGTCGATTATATTAAAATATATAATATTTAAATACTATTTATTTTTAGTACATAAAAAAGTAAAAAAACACATTATAATTAGTAGGGGAAAGTAGGGGAATGATGCGCACCTAAAGATAACAGTTACAGTCCTAATCATACTGGAATTTAATTAACCAAAACAGGAAACAAAAAAAGATTAATGTTCAAACCAAAATTAAAAGTTTTATTTACATACAGTAAAATGACCGTTTTGTTTATTATAAAAAGTTGCAACGTATATGGGTTATTCTCCCGTTAGATTAAACAGGGACAAAAGTTCTACCCAAAAAGGATAGAAGACATACATACACTCCCACTTCCACCCAACCAAACTAATTCTGTATTTGTTCTTTGTTGAACAAATACAATATTTACTTGGCCGGGCGAAAAGTGTAAAGAAATTACTGGCGCCATCTAAGTTTTAGTAGAATTATCTTATTCTACAGATTCACATTAGCTATGTTCGTTCATGCCGCTCACTGCTACACCTTCCGGCCAGCCAAATACTGTATTTGTTGTGTGAAACACAAATACAGTATTTATTTGGTTGGCTGGAAAGTGTAGCACAAATGAGATAGAGATAGGGTAGACGTCTTTTGTTTCATAATTCTAGTTGTAGAGACCTCCATTTCAGCATTGCTTACGTTTGATCTTACGCCTATTTTAACTTTTAAATGTATAAATTTGTCGATATATTAAAATACATAATATTTAAATACAGTATTTATTTATACTACATAAAAAAGTAAAAAAAACATATTATAATTAGTAGGGGAATGATGCGCACCTAAAGATAACAGTTACAGTCCTAAATCGTACTGGAATTTAATAAACCAAAACAGAAAAAAAAAGATTAAAGTTCAAACCAATATAAAACCTCAAGAATTTAACGATTTTTTATTAATGTTGCGAATGACCCTACTAAAAATTTACCTAACGATAATATTTCTTATGACCAATATCTTTCACCACTTTACCGAATTTTAAATTTAAAGAAATTTCATTTGTAAATATGCTAGAAATTACAAATTCAATTAAAAATAAAAAAAAACAGAGACCCTTATGAAATTAGCACTGAACTTAAAACAGATTAAATATTTAATTTACATACCACTTAAAAAGATATTTAATGAATGCATAAATACTGGTATTTATGCATTAAATTGCCCAAGGTATGTCCTATTCAGAAAAAAGGTCCCACTAATAAAGCTAACAGCTAACAATTTTAGGCCAATAGCAATACTTCCAGTTTTTTTTTTTTTTTAATTTTGAAGGAGAAATCAAATAGTTGATCATTTTGAAACAATTAAATCTTTTTACAAACATCAATATGGATATAGTAAAAAAGGATCTACGACCATTTTTATATATTTTAGATTATTATTTTATTGAGAAAATGTCAAAAAAAACTACGGATAAAAAAGTTTGGGACAAAAAAGTGAAATCCCCCCCCCCCATTTCGCACGTCCCTGGTTAAAATTACCAAACAAAAATTACATGCAATGATAGCCTTTATCAATGTTAAGTTATGTGCGAAAATTTGTTATTGTGGTTTAAAGGGTCCCAGTAATATTAAATAAAAACTACTTTTTTGATGTACCCTTAGGAGGGTCGTAGCTGCCTTAGGACTTATTTCCGGACCAACCTTTATTGGAATTTTTTTTTCATATTTTTTAACGTAGAATCGCCACTTAAATTTCTGAATAACCCTGTATACTATTCACAGTAAATGGTATAATAGATTATTGAATTTTACCAAATACAATTTTTTTTTCAAAAAATGAAAAATTAAATAAAATATATTTATTTTTATATAGATTTTTGTTTTCAAAAAAAAAAAAATTAAAAAAAATGAAAATGTTTTTTTTTTATTTGGACTTTTAGTATAACTCCCAATAACTTTTTTGTTTTTGGGGGGATTATTTTTAAAAACAATAAGCATTTTACCACTTTTCTTCATTGGACAGATGCCCAGATGGACATTTTCAAAGTTTCTATTTTTTTTTATGGAACACATTAAAAACGTTTTTTTGGCGATTATGGGAAATTTGAAACATCCGTATTATGTATTCATATTTAAATGAATTGCATTCCAATGAAAACTTTCTACTGCTTATTTTTACAGTCAGTTACTGTTGGGAGCAAAGTTTTATTATAAAAACTACACTTTTTCGAGTCAAAAGTTTCGTATAATACCCAATAAATAAATATGTATGCATTAAAATTATGTCGCAGGTTGTTTTTCTGTTGAAAAACTTCTAAAAGTTAAAGTAGTATATTCCCAAGTAGAAGTAGAAAAAGATTTTGTATATTTACACGTGTAGGTAGTAACTTTTGTAAAAGAAGGACAATAAAAACCGAGTAAATATCTACAACTTGAGATAAAGCCCTTATGTAGTCGTAACCATACCTATAAATATAAAAAAAGTTTCTATGTGGACTTTTTCTAAAAAGAGATTTATGAACATGTCAATAAAACAAATAAATAGTCATATAAATCACCTCAGAAATACCGATTAGGTTTAAATTATTGACCGAAAAAAACAGCATAAGTCCCATTTTTATCTAACTACTGTAACTAGGTGACTAGAACGTTCTCAGGTCTGTTGGCTTGATTTGTCTTTGTCTTTGTCTTTAGTATTTAAATCTACTTTAAGCCTAAATTGTGCACATTTTAAAATTCGAACTTATTTGTAATACATATATAGGTTCATGTATAGTGCGCGTAACTATTTTTTAATCTAATTGTAACTATGACTTGTGTAAACTATCTGTAAAACCAATAAAATCTTATTCTATTCTATTCTTACACACAATAAAGGTTTTGTGTTAAAAATATATGTATGTGAGGCTGTATTTATGGCCCAAGGCCCAAGACCAGGCTATAGCATTAACGCTGCGACAGATTTTCATATATAATTACACAAGAGGCTGAGAATTATGCGGGAAAATTTCGCTGTCTGCTGTCTGGAAATACTTACGACATGGGCGATGTCTCTGGAGTAATTATTTCCTTTGATGGCAACTTTGAATGAAAACATTGATTTTTTCCCGATAATTCGAAAAATTATGTGTAATTCGGAAGATTATTTTTCAACGATTTTTGAAACGAACATTTATATGTTTTTCATCGCAAAATGATATTTATCTTTTTTTTAATATTTTTGCAGGCATATTCTTTAATTTGGTTAATTTAATTAATTGTCCATTTTTAAATTGCAAATGATGGTTCTGTCAATATTTCAGTCACTTACTGCAGTACTGACTAGCGCTTTATTGCGCTAGGTTTGTTCATAAAAGTCAACCTATAAAAACTCCCATTACATTTTATAAAAAGAATATTTTTTGGTATTTTTTGGTAAATAATAAAGTAATAACAATAATTATAAATAGTAATATATTCATATTTAATTATTAATTAGATTTAGGTATGAAATCTTGTTCTAAAAGAGAAATACTAAAAAACAAAATACTACAGCGATTCTCACTAGAATTCTTTACAGTAGAAAATTCCCGATTTAACTGTAATATGATTGGACAGAAATAAACACGTGGTCAAAAATATTGTTATTTTTGGTTGATAAAAACGTTAAAAAATAATCATGAATAAAAAAACAAAACAAATCAAATAAGTACAAAATACAGGGTGTATTTGAAATAGCGTCGGAAATTTTAACAGGTGATTCTACATGATAAAATATTCCTATAAACATATGTCTAAAAATGCGTCATAAGGGAGCTACGCCCCTTTGAAATTGGCTAAAAAAATCGTTTTTTATTTAATAACTCAGGGACCCTTTGAGATATATTAACGAGGTTTTGCACGTGAATTAATCCTAATAAGGACCATCTTTGTATGTAATTTTCACGTACTTATTTAAACCAGGGGTGTGCGAAACGGGGGGGCCTTATCAGTTTTTTGTCCCAAACTTTTTTCTGTGTAACTTCTTTGCAATTTTATTTTTGAAATATGATTCCTCAGGTCAAAATACATAAAAAGGTACTCTTGTTGTAATACTGTAGGATTAACTGTTTTCGAGAAAAGTTCATTTGAAGGTGAAATTTCACGGTTCGAGGACGAAAAATACCTAAATGTCGAAAACCAAAATTTTAATAATGGAATGTTATTCTACATCAAAAACTAAGAAAAAAGTTTTCCATACATGTAGGTCGAAAAAACGCTTTTAAAGCTACCATAGTCCTTTAAAAATGGTGCATATTTAGGAGACCATAGCTCCATAGGATTGATTTTTGGAAGTACCTGTATATGAGGGTTTTTTCTTAGTTTTTAATGTACATTCGCCCTGCATCATTAAAATTTTGGTTTTCAACATTTTAGTATTTAATTTTTCGTCCTCGAACCGTGGAATTTCACCTTCAAATGAATTTTTCTCGAAAACGGTTAATCCTACACTATTACAACAAGAGTACCTTTTTTATGTATTTTGACCTGAATAATCATATTTCAAAAATAAAATATCTAAAAAGTTACACAGAAAAAAGTTTGGGACAAAAAACTGATAAGCCCCCCCCCCGTTTCGCACACCCCTGGTTGAAATAAGTACATGAAAATAACACATAAAAACGGGCCTTGGTAGGATTAGTTGACGTGCAAAACCTCGTTGATATATCTCAAAGGGTTCCTGAGTTATTAAATAAAAACCGATTTTTTTAGCCACTTTTAAAGGGGCGTAGCTCCCTTATGACGCATTTTTAGACATATGTTTATAGGAACTTTTTGTCATATTTTATGATGTAGAATCATATGTTAAAATTTCCGAAGCTATTCCAAATACACCGTGTATAAAATTTACACAGGCACATAAAAAAAGGTCATATTCTGAGTTCGAGACAAACAGTTCTATATGTTTTTGGGGTCGCTCAATCCGAGTCTGGAGTTGGTTTGACTCGATCAGGTCGCATTTCGTTGCTAACCTCAAAAAATTGACGAAAGTTGAAATATCTCATCACTTATTTGAGGTTAGCAACGAAATACGACCTGACTGCATCAAACCAACCCCAGATTCGGATTCAGCGACCCCAAAAACGTATAGAAATGTTTGTCTTCCGGGAAACCAGACCTTTTTTTTGGTGTTCCTATGCATACATATTAAAAAATTGTTTTGTTTTTCGGAACCTAAAATGGATAAATACATTAAAACTTTTACAAAAAAAAATAATAGTAATAATAATAAATAAATATTTATTTTTATGATTTAAATAGAGAGTTTGTATTACGTTTTTTGCTTATCCAAAGTGATTTTTTGTTTTTAAGGACAGGAAACATACATGTTTTTAATTTGAAGATTATTTTTTATAACAAAATTTAAAAAGTTTATTTTTAACTTAATTTTTTTTGCGTTGGATAATTCAGTTAAAAAATATTTATTAAACGAATTTCCAAAGAAATATAATGATGAAATCGGATTTTAAAATGTGGGGAATAAGTTTGTAAACGGCTTTTCACTTTACACAAATATAATAAATTAGGTATTTTTCAATAGTCTTTTATGTATATTCATGTTCACTAATAAGTTGCTTTTAGTATGAGATATAATTAATATTATAAATTACTTTTATTGACAGTACCTATACACAAAACGAGGAAAATTTATTTGGCAAGAGAAGAAGATAATATTAATGATGTAGTATTTAAATTTAATTACATATTTTTCCATAGAAAAAAAAATTGAAATGTTTTTAATTTTTTTTTCGGCCTCGAATGAATACCAAAAAACCTACTCAAGATTTTAAGGGGTCAAGAATTTTATTTATTGCTATATTCGTTTTCAGCGCCCAAAAGTACGTAGAATAAATATAGTTTGGTTTATGAAAAACTAACATTATTTTTTTTTTGTATTCAGTTGAGTGATTGAACTTAATTATTTATTTTTAACTTTACACAAATTAACTTTAAATAAGTATGTTTATGTACTTGAAATTTTAGCCTTTAATGAAATATACCTACTTTAAATTTCATATGTGTATGAAAACTTGTTTGTGTTGACATAAAGACCTAATAATACTAAGATTTATACCGTTTAAAAGGAAAAAAATACATGAACGTCGCGAAGCGTCGTTTACTGTATTTAATGTTCTTTTTTCTTGCAATTTTGGCGAAGGCGCATACGTTTAGTTGTGTATTATTTTATTCACAGCGCCTGCGCTAGAATAATATAAGATAGTTTCGAATTTAAAAAAAATCAAACATCGTCCTAGTCAAGAAACTCTTGGATATAAATTTGTTTCATAAAAAATAAGCAACTTTTTTTTTAAATGTCAGTCCGTCTATCCGTCTGTCTGATGTCACGATTTTTTTGAACACGATAACGCAAGAACGAATACTCCGATCGACTTGAAATTTTTAGGAAACCTTCAGTTCTATAAGGAGAAGATCTCTATTTTTTTGAAAGTAAGCCCCACAAAAACAAAAAAGTTATGCAGGGTTATCTTTAAAAAAAAAAATCAAAAAGAGCTGAAAGAAAATTCAGATTAACGTTTTTTTTTAGGAAAAACTACTTTTATTATAAGGACCAATTCTACCAAAAGAAAATAAACTTTTTTACTTTTATATTTTAGAATTCTAAAATTAAAAGTATTGAAATACACATTTTTTTCAGAATTCAAAATTTTTTTCGGATTTTTTCACATTTCTAGATGTTTTCGAAGTTTTTAAAACTTTTAAGAACATGTTAAAAAAATATCTGTCTGTCTGTCTATCTGTCTGTCGGTCTGTGAACACGATAACTCGGGAAAGACAAATCGTAGCGATATGAAATTTGGAGGGTATATTTGCGTATAAATTTGTCGATATATTAAAATACATAATATTTAAATACAATATTTATTTATAGTACATAAAAAAGTAAAAAAACATATTATAATTAGTAGGGGAATGATGCGCACCTAAAGATAACAGTTACAGTCCTAAATCGTACTGGAATTTAATAAACCAAAACAGAAAAAAAAAAGATTAAAGTTCAAACCAATATAAAACCTCAAGAATTTAACGATTTTTTATTAATGTTGCGAATGACCCTACTAAAAATTTACCTAACGATAATATTTCTTATGACCAATATCTTTCATCACTTTACCGAATTTTAAATTTAAAGAAATTTCATTTGTAAATATGCTAGAAATTACAAATTCAATTAAAAATAAAAAAAAACAGAGACCCTTATGAAATTAGCACTGAACTTAAAACAGATTAAATATTTAATTTACATACCACTTAAAAAGATATTTAATGAATGCATAAATACTGGTATTACTAATAAAGCTAACAGCTAACAATTTTAGGCCAATAGCAATACTTCCAGTTTTTTTTTTTTAATTTTGAAGGAGAAATCAAATAGTTGATCATTTTGAAACAATTAAATCTTTTTACAAACATCAATATGGATATAGTAAAAAAAGATCTACGACCATTTTTATATATTTTTACTTAGATTATTATTTTATTGAGAAAATGTCAAAAAAAAACTACAGATAAAAAAGTTTGGGACAAAAAAGTGAAATCCCCCCCCCCCCCATTTCGCACGTCCCTGGTTAAAATTACCAAACAAAAATTACATGCAATGATAGCCTTTATCAATGTTAAGTTATGTGCGAAAATTTGTTATTGTGGTTTAAAGGGTCCCAGAAATATTAAATAAAAACTACTTTTTTGATGTACCCTTAGGAGGGTCGTAGCTGCCTTAGGACTTATTTCCGGACCAACCTTTATTGGAATTTTTTTTTCATATTTTTTAACGTAGAATCGCCACTTAAATTTCTGAATAACCCTGTATACTATTCACAGTAAATGGTATAATAGATTATTGAATTTTACCAAATACAATTTTTTTTCAAAAAATGAAAAATTAAATAAAATATATTTATATAGATTTTTGTTTTCAAAAAAAAAAAAAATTAAAAAAAATGAAAATGTTTTTTTTTTTATTTGGACTTTTAGTATAACTCCCAATAACTTTTTTGTTTTTGGGGGGATTATTTTTAAAAACAATAAGCATTTTACCACTTTTCTTCATTGGACAGATGGACATTTTCAAAGTTTCTATTGTTTTTTATGGAACACATTAAAAACGTTTTTTTGGCGATTATGGGAAATTTGAAACATCCGTATTATACCATTCCAGCGCTTACGTTTACCGTAGTTAATTAATATGTATTCATATTTAAATGAATTGCATTCCAATGAAAACTTTCTACTGCTTATTTTTACAGTCAGTTACTGTTGGGAGCAAAGTTTTATTATAAAAGCTACACTTTTTCGAGTCAAAAGTTTCGTATAATACCCAATAAATAAATATGTATGCATTAAAATTATGTCGCAGGTTGTTTTTCTCTTGAAAAACTTCTAAAAGTTAAAGTAGTATATTCCCAAGTAGAAGTAGAAAAAGATTTTGTATATTTACACGTGTAGGTAGTAACTTTTGTAAAAGAAGGACAATAAAAACCGAGTAAATATCTACAACTTGAGATAAAGCCCTTATGTAGTCGTAACCATACCTATAAATATAAAAAAAGTTTCTATGTGGACTTTTTCTAAAAAGAGATTTATGAACATGTCAATAAAACAAATAAATAGTCATATAAATCACCTCAGAAATACCGATTAGGTTTAAATTATTGACCGAAAAAAACAGCATAAGTCCCATTTTTATCTAACTACTGTAACCAGGTGACTAGAACGTTCTCAGATCTGTTGGCTTGATTTGTCTTTGTCTTTGTCTTTAATATTTAAATCTACTTTAAGCCTAAATTGTGCACATTTTAAAATTCGAACTTATTTGTAATACATATATAGGTTCATGTATAGTGCGCGTAACTATTTTTTAATCTAATTGTAACTATGACTTGTGTAAACTATCTGTAAAACCAATAAAATCTTATTCTATTCTATTCTTACACACAATAAAGGTTTTGTTTTAAAAATATATGTATGTAAGGCTGTATTTATGGCCCAAGGCCCAAGACCAGGCTATAGCATTAACGCTGCGACAGATTTTCATATATAATTACACAAGAGGCTGAGAATTATGCGGGAAAATTTCGCTGTCTGCTGTCTGGAAATACTTACGACATGGGCGATGTCTCTGGAGTAATTATTTCCTTTGATGGCAACTTTGAATGAAAACATTGATTTTTTCCCGATAATTCGAAAAATTATGTGTAATTCGGAAGATTATTTTTCAACGATTTTTGAAACGAACATTTATATGTTTTTCATCGCAAAATGATATTTATCTTTTTTTTTAATATTTTTGCAGGCATATTCTTTAATTTGGTTAATTTAATTAATTGTCCATTTTTAAATTGCAAATGATGGTTCTGTCAATATTTCAGTCACTTACTGCAGTACTGACTAGCGCTTTATTGCGCTAGGTTTGTTCATAAAAGTCAACCTATAAAAACTCCCATTACATTTTATAAAAAGAATATTTTTTGGTATTTTTTGGTAAATAATAAAGTAATAACAATAATTATAAATAGTAATATATTCATATTTAATTATTAATTAGATTTAGGTATGAAATCTTGTTCTAAAAGAGAAATACTAAAAAACAAAATACTACAGCGATTCTCACTAGAATTCTTTACAGTAGAAAATTCCCGATATAACTGTAATATGATTGGACAGAAATAAACACGTGGTCAAAAATATTGTTATTTTTGGTTGATAAAAACGTTAAAAAATAATCATGAATAAAAAAACAAAACAAATCAAATAAGTACAAAATACAGGGTGTATTTGAAATAGCGTCGGAAATTTTAACAGGTGATTCTACATGATAAAATATTCCTATAAACATATGTCTAAAAATGCGTCATAAGGGAGCTACGCCCCTTTGAAATTGGCTAAAAAAATCGTTTTTTATTTAATAACTCAGGGACCCTTTGAGATATATTAACGAGGTTTTGCACGTGAATTAATCCTAATAAGGACCATCTTTGTATGTAATTTTCACGTACTTATTTAAACCAGGGGTGTGCGAAACGGGGGGGCCTTATCAGTTTTTTGTCCCAAACTTTTTTCTGTGTAACTTCTTTGCAATTTTATTTTTGAAATATGATTCCTCAGGTCAAAATACATAAAAAGGTACTCTTGTTGTAATACTGTAGGATTAACTGTTTTCGAGAAAAGTTCATTTGAAGGTGAAATTTCACGGTTCGAGGACGAAAAATACCTAAATGTCGAAAACCAAAATTTTAATAATGGAATGTTATTCTACATCAAAAACTAAGAAAAAAAGTTTCCATACATGTAGGTCGAAAAAACGCTTTTAAAGCTACCATAGTCCTTTAAAAATGGTGCATATTTAGGAGACCATAGCTCCATAGGATTGATTTTTGGAAGTACCTGTATATGAGGGTTTTTTCTTAGTTTTTAATGTACATTCGCCCTGCATCATTAAAATTTTGGTTTTCAACATTTTAGTATTTAATTTTTCGTCCTCGAACCGTGGAATTTCACCTTCAAATGAATTTTTCTCGAAAACGGTTAATCCTACACTATTACAACAAGAGTACCTTTTTTATGTATTTTGACCTGAATAATCATATTTCAAAAATAAAATATCTAAAAAGTTACACAGAAAAAAGTTTGGGACAAAAAACTGATAAGCCCCCCCCCCCCCCCCCGTTTCGCACACCCCTGGTTGAAATAAGTACATGAAAATAACACATAAAAACGGGCCTTGGTAGGATTAGTTGACGTGCAAAACCTCGTTGATATATCTCAAATGGTTCCTGAGTTATTAAATAAAAACCGATTTTTTTAGCCACTTTTAAAGGGGCGTAGCTCCCTTATGACGCATTTTTAGACATATGTTTATAGGAACTTTTTGTCATATTTTATGATGTAGAATCATATGTTAAAATTTCCGAAGCTATTCCAAATACACCGTGTATAAAATTTACACAGGCACATAAAAAAAATGTCATATTCTGAGTTCGAGACAAACAGTTCTATATGTTTTTGGGGTCGCTCAATCCGAGTCTGGAGTTGGTTTGACTCGATCAGGTCGCATTTCGTTGCTAACCTCAAAAAATTGACGAAAGTTGAAATATCTCATCACTTATTTGAGGTTAGCAACGAAATACGACCTGACTGCATCAAACCAACCCCAGATTCGGATTCAGCGACCCCAAAAACGTATAGAAATGTTTGTCTTCCGGGAAACCAGACCTTTTTTTTGGTGTTCCTATGCATACATATTAAAAAATTGTTTTGTTTTTCGGAACCTAAAATGGATAAATACATTAAAACTTTTACAAAAAAAAAATAATAGTAATAATAATAAATAAATATTTATTTTTATGATTTAAATAGAGAGTTTGTATTACGTTTTTTGCTTATCCAAAGTGATTTTTTGTTTTTAAGGACAGGAAACATACATGTTTTTAATTTGAAGATTATTTTTTATAACAAAATTTAAAAAGTTTATTTTTAACTTAATTTTTTTTTGCGTTGGATAATTCAGTTAAAAAATATTTATTAAACGAATTTCCAAAGAAATATAATGATGAAATCGGATTTTAAAATGTGGGGAATAAGTTTGTAAACGGCTTTTCACTTTACACAAAAATAATAAATTAGGTATTTTTCAATAGTCTTTTATGTATATTCATGTTCACTAATAAGTTGCTTTTAGTATGAGATATAATTAATATTATAAATTACTTTTATTGACAGTACCTATACACAAAACGAGGAAAATTTATTTGGCAAGAGAAGAAGATAATATTAATGATGTAGTATTTAAATTTAATTACATATTTTTCCATAGAAAAAAAAATTGAAATGTTTTTAATTTTTTTTTCGGCCTCGAATGAATACCAAAAAACCTACTCAAGATTTTAAGGGGTCAAGAATTTTATTTATTGCTATATTCGTTTTCAGCGCCCAAAAGTACGTAGAATAAATATAGTTTGGTTTATGAAAAACTAACATTATTTTTTTTTTGTATTCAGTTGAGTGATTGAACTTAATTATTTATTTTTAACTTTACACAAATTAACTTTAAATAAGTATGTTTAGGTACTTGAAATTTTAGCCTTTAATGAAATATACCTACTTTAAATTTCATATGTGTATGAAAACTTGTTTGTGTTGACATAAAGACCTAATAATACTAAGATTTATACCGTTTAAAAGGAAAAAAATACATGAACGTCGCGAAGCGTCGTTTACTGGTTTTAATGTTCTTTTTTCTTGCAATTTTGGCGAAGGCGCATACGTTTAGTTGTGTATTATTTTATTCACAGCGCCTGCGCTAGAATAATATAAGATAGTTTCGAATTTTAAAAAAATCAAACATCGTCCTAGTCAAGAAACTCTTGGATATAAATTTGTTTCATAAAAAATAAGCAACTTTTTTTTTAAATGTCAGTCCGTCTATCCGTCTGTCTGATGTCACGATTTTTTTGAACACGATAACGCAAGAACGAATACTCCGATCGACTTGAAATTTTTAGGAAACCTTCAGTTCTATAAGGAGAAGATCTCTATTTTTTTGAAAGTAAGCCCCACAAAAACAAAAAAGTTATGCAGGGTTATCTTTAAAAAAAAAAATCAAAAAGAGCTGAAAGAAAATTCAGATTAACGTTTTTTTTTTAGGAAAAACTACTTTTATTATAAGGACCAATTCTACCAAAAGAAAATAAACTTTTTTACTTTTAAATTTTAGAATTCTAAAATTAAAAGTATTGAAATACACATTTTTTTCAGAATTCAAAATTTTTTTTCCGATTTTTTCACATTTCTAGACGTTTTCGAAGTTTTTAAAACTTTTGAGAACATGTTAAAAAAATATCTGTCTGTCTGTCTATCTGTCTGTCGGTCTGTGAACACGATAACTCGGGAAAGACAAATCGTAGCGATATGAAATTTGGAGGGTATATTTGCGTAGCGAATATCTCGGCGGGGATTGAAATTGGGGTATGTGGGTAGGGGAGAAGGGGGTCAAAGGGGCCAAAAAAAGTTAATTTTTGGTATTTTTTTTTTTAATTTTTATCGTTCAATTATAATTTTGGCATGTATAGAAAGGTAATAAAATTTACCATAAAAAAGGTAAAAACATTTTTTTCGTAGCACCAATACTTCTGGAGATATTAGCAAAATAACAAAATACACGGCACTGTGAAGTCTTTTTATTAGTTTATAGGCAAAGCCTTGTATTTTGCAAATTTTAATAATGATTTATGTCCATTTCAAGCAAAAAAAATTGTCGGCCACCAGTTACGATGCGCAGTACTGCTTAGACAAACGTAAGTATGCGCAGAAGAGTTTATTAATATATACGAATGCTTAAAAGTGTTCTGGCAAAGATATACAAATATGTTATGTGCAGTAACGATTGGTGGAACATATTTATGCGCAAAAGTGTTTAATAATACATACAAATACGCAAAAGTGTTTTGGCAAAGATATATAAATATATCATGCGCAGTAAAGATTGGTGGAACATATTTATGCGCAAGGTGTTTAATGATACATACGAATACGCAAAAGTTATCTGACAAAGATATACAAATATATTACACGCAGAAGGGATTGGTGGAACATATTTATGCGCAAAAGTGTTTAATAATACATACGAATATTCAGAAATGTTCTGGCAAAGATATACAAATATATCATGAGCAGTAAAGATTTGTGAAACATATTTATGTGCAAACGTGTTTAATAATACATACGAATGCACATAAGTGTTCTGGAGTTGCTAGAGGTGAGGAAAGGCATTTCCACTATTCTGTTTGTCTAAAATATAAAAGTTTTCAAACGCTTTTGCGTTTCAGATATTTTTTTTTCCATTTTTTTTTTTATTTTTTATTTTTCTTATTTCGCAAAAATAAAATTTAATAAAAATAAATTGAAAAATTTTAAAAAAATTTTTTTGAAAGCATTTTATTTTATTTTTTTAATAAGTTTTGTATTTCAAAAAAGAATCTTAAAAAAAGAATCGGAAAAATAGATTTTTCGGATAACCCATTTCACTACCTTTTTGGGGCTTCTAGCACCTAAATGATCCCGATCCAGGACCTGGCGATTTGCAAATAGCTTAATTTTAATGTACTTTAAGACATATATAAAATAAAATAAAAATGTTCACCAGCTCTTAGACTATAGGGAGTGGGTTAAAAGTGACTACTGTATATAAGTAGTAGATATTGACTGTAGTAGTGTAGACTTGTAATGCATTTAGAAACCTACTTATGTGGTTCGTTCCGTGACAGATTTTTCTACAAAATCCACAACTTATAAAAAATTTAGACAAATCCACCGAAATAGATTTTCCAGGATTATCGCCGTATCTTTTGTTTCTAACTTATTTGAAAAAAGTCTTTTAGCATGAAATTTAGTAATTTTACATAATCCAGTATAATCTGGGTATCTTTTAAGATCTTGTAAACTCGAGAAAAAAATAGGCCCAATGATTTAGAATTCAGATCTACGCATAAAAGCACTATATTGCAAACAGAAGCTTAGCTGAACATTTTACTGCAATAAGATATAATCCACCTATTATTTCAGATTTTAGGCCAGCTAGCCTGCTATTGTTGTGGCTTTGTTATATAGCCCGGTCCAAAAGTCGCCCTCCCTCTTAACTTTTGAACGGGTTAATATATCGAATTTAAATTTAAAACTCGTAAATAAGACAACTTAAACTATCTTTTATCATATATTTGATATTTTTAGGTTCTAACATTAGGGCAGGGGGCAAGGAGAGGATTTTTTTTTAATAGAAAAGAGAATCATTTTAAAGCTTTTTAAATGCTCTATTTACCTATTTATATTTTTATTGAAATTTTTTTGAGGGTTTAAAATATGGTTGAAAATAATTTTTTTTGTCCAATTTTCTTTAAATCACAGCTCTCTCCGACTATAAATTGAAACTTCATTATTTACTTGTATAGTTCTCCGCATGAAACAAAGTCTACGACTGAAGGGGGAGGTATTATGCGCGCTTTCTTCTTTCCGTCAAAAGCGTTATAAGGTGTACGTCCCTTGACCGGGCGTCTCACTTGCACACACATTCCACACATATTTCCCGTAGCCACAGATCCGTGCGTCAAAGTAAATGGGTCCAATAAAAAAGATTTAATATTTCCATTATAACGAAGGCTTGTTCCCAAACGCTAATTACACACACTGTATTATATTTTCTAGTTAGAGAGCTTTGAAGAGTATAATTACAACAGGTTATCTATCTGGTTTAATCTGCACTCGATTAGCATAGGGCAATATACGCCCTGAGTTTTTGCCAAGAAGTCATTAGGTGAGAACCATTGGGTTATAGGTCACCATCACATAACTCCAATCCCTATACCCAGAAAACCAAAATAGCTCGAAACTAGTGCACTAAATACGAGCTATTTTTATGATCTAGAAAAAATCCTTAAAATGTCCCCAAATGCACACAACTAGCCCTAATAATATATCTCGCATTTTTATTCCTATATTTTGATGCATTTAGAAACCTAAAATAGCATGCTATTTTCGACATATAATAGATCGAAAATATCGACCTAAAATAGCACCTGAATAGCATGCTGTTTTTAATCCAAATAAGGTTAAAAATAACATGCTATTTAGGACCTAAATTATCTCGAAAATATCATGCTATTTTCTACCTAGTTTAGCAATATATTTTTGATAGAAATAAAACAGGTAATATACATAAAAAAAGGTTATTATTTTTAAACAGGATGATCAGAATAGGTACAATATATTTGTTTGTGTTCCAGACTTGTACCACAATACACTTTAGATAATTTTTGTTGAAAATTTTAATTTTCATATTCATGTTCTTCCTCACTGGCATTACTTTCGCTTTCAATATTATTTAAACAAATTTTCTATATAGTTTTAACTTTCATTTTCACTATTATTCACTATTTCACTACTTCTGCTTTGACCCCAACAGCTCTATTCTACCACTGCTGTATTCTTCTAAAACTTCACTGCATCTACTAAGGTCACTTTTACTTTTGTTCTGTACTTCTTTACTTCTTAAAGAAGCTAAATAATCAAATTTCTTTTTTTTTTGACGATTTTTGAAAGACCTGAGAAGAATTTAAAATTCGTAAATTTTTAAAGCGGCGGGTATCCATTCTGAAGACTTAAGTAATACAAAACGTATGTTAAGAAAAAAGAAACAAAATAAATACTATTTTGAAATATTTGCTTGCATTTAGTGCGAAAAATAAAAGCATTATTAGCGAGCTAAATTGACACGATATAAGCAGTATATTTTGGACTTAAAATCAATGTTCTCAATTAAACCAATTTAACTATATATTTTTGACATAAAATTGGTCATTATTAGGTCGTCCTAAATTTTATTAAATAAAGGCGTATATTATCGACCTAAAATAGTTTATTAATTTACCGTCTAAAACTAGGGAGCATTAAGTATTAAAAATGGAACCTATAATAATAAAACCTTAAATTAACATAAAATAACATACATATTTCTATATTATTATGAGTGCTTTTAGACGTACTATTATAGCGTCCATTTTTCTTTCAACTCTTGAGAAATATTTTGAAGGTCTCAATAATTTCTTCCATATTTCTTGCTATATGAAAGCAAGTTTAGAATACTATATACACTAGACTCTCAAGCTGGTTTTCTGGGAAATCAATTCATGTAAAAATTAAATATTTTAACTTATACGATGTGACATAGATATATTAATAGTTAACTATTAATATTTACAAAATTTTCAAGTTTTAAGTGTATCTTTATAGTTTTTTTTCAATAAAAATGGACGAGGAAGAGTAAACATATACTCCAGTGAACAGAGGTGTCTCAAAAAGTTCCTTTTCCTGTACTCCATATTGTAAAAGAAATAAACAAAAAAGTTATTCAATTTTTAAATGGTAAAGTGACTTATGGGCCTTTGTAGTACTTGAATGGAACCTAACTAAATTTCTAGATAAAAATCATATTTGAAAGAAAATGCTGCTTGTAACCCAGTGGTCCTAACCTCAATAAATATCAAGGCCGTTTGCGATGACATAGTGCATATACGCCTTCTGTAAAACCGCATGAATATTTAAACACATAAATTTAATGCGGATTAGAAAAGCGAGACAATTTGAGCATAGAAAGCTTACAGTTCGGGAACAAGATATTTTATTACCTATATTTATCCGATACTTCCAAGAAATTTTACGTTTTTATTAATCAAAATTATCTGTTTTTACTGTACAGTTGGATCCGAAAAAAAACAAGATTGAAAATTTAGTTGTAAATTCAATAATTACAATACAAGCAAAGCAGTTGTCATGTTGACAATATTTGTCAAAATTACTTAAAATAATTATAAAGTAATTAGAAATGCGTTAAAAAGTGTTAAAAAATCTCAAACTATTAATATATTGGAATCAGGATGTAAGAAAGTTATTGTGGCTAGTGATCTCTATAGAGACCTTTAATTGTGGCAAGGTTATTTAGTGTTTCGGAGAGTTGTGTTAAGATCATAGAAAAAAGAATAATTGTTAAGATCATAGAAAAAAGAATAATGGTTAAGATTGAAGAAAAAATAGATGGGGGAGGAAAGGGCGTGCAGACTCGGAAAGAAAGTAGATATCAAATGAAATACAGGATGAAAATTTACTTAATTATTTGAGAGAATACCATTTACAAGAAGCGGTGCATGCTATAAACAATACAAATTTTCCTGGGTTGAAAACCATCGCCCGTCGCCGCATCGATAGTTCCAAGATTAAAAAAGCGAAAAAAAAACCTCCGGAAAAACTTTTTTTTAAACAAAAATCATAATTTTCATAAATTATATGTTTGGTTAGTAGAGTTCAAATTTTAATTTTTTCATAAGATTTACTAAATATTGTGTTTTAATTTTTGATTTGATTAAATATTCTAAATGTTTTTTAGTTTATTATTTATTATTATTATTTTTTTAATATTCAACATTATTTGCATGCATTTTCTGTAATACTTCAAAAAATCTGACAATTAATTGTCATTTAATTAACCTAACCTATTTCTTAAAATCTTACTTAAACTATAAAATAATTAGTAAAATTGACATTTTAGCATATTTAAATCTTGCTTTTTTTGTGGGTCCAACTGTACGTATTTTTTTTTGGAATAAAATTTGCGTCAGATTCGATAAATATGATTATTGTCATACTAAAGAAGAAAACTAGGGTCAGTTGTTACTTTATTTAGTTTGTTTTCTTGTCTTTTGGTGATTAAAATAGATTGACCAGTTGGTTTATTAAGGTTCTGTTCAGAAACTCAAACCGGACAACCACCAAAAAATAAAAAAAAATAACTAAACATAGCCACAACTGATAAATTAACTGTATCATTAAAAAAGTCTTTGTGCATAAAAAATTTCAAGTTGATCGGATTATTCGTTCGAGTTATCGTGTTCACAAAAAAATGTGACATCAGACAGACGGACAGGCAGACGGACAGACGGACAAACATTTAAAAAAAATGCTTATTTTTTATGAAACAAAGAAGGGTATCGTTTTAAATAGGAGTTTTGGGCTAAATAAGAAAAATATGCTTTTGTTCAAAAAATTGCAAAATGATGAAAAGAAATGATAAAAAACTGTGTTGTTTGTTAATAAAGAACAAAATGAAAAAACAAATTAAAAACTCAGGAATTATTTGTTATCGTAAACCCGACAACATCGCATTATTCTTGCGCTAAATGTGATATGATATTGAAAAAATGAAATATTTTATGTTAATCTAAAAACCAACATAAATACCTACATTTAGGTAGAATATATATTAAAAACACTACAATATTAATTAAATATATTTATTTTTAAATAAATATATTTAATTAATATTAAAAGTTGGAAAGAAATTAATTTAACATGTTTTAACATTAAATTACTTGTCTTGGGTAACACTGTCCCATGGAACTACATGTTTTAGGTTATCGTAGAAACTGCTGGTTTGCTCACAACGTTATTATAGAATAAATACCTCAAAAATAACTCCATAATCGTACTGAAACATAAGAAACTAGTCACATAAGTCCAGCCTAATTACACATTGAATTACAGTATATTGAATCCGTGAAAACTAATAAAACACAATAAAATATTTTAATATTACAGTCAAGAGCAGTGAACACAACACAGACTCTTTCCTTTGACCCCACGTGCAAAGTTATTTTTATTTTGACGAGATGACATTTGACACTTGAAGTTTAATGCAATGTTGCCAAATCGTACATTGACAGATGTCAAATTCTTAACTAAAATAATTAATTAAAGTATGTTCCGGGATCTAAAAAGGGCTGAAATTTTGACTAAGTATTTATTTTATATCTATCTATAAGCTTGTAAAGTCTTATCGTTGCATGAGATTTAGCCCAAAATGCGATACCCTCCTTTATATCCAACAATTTTTTGTCTAGGATGATTTTTGATTTTTTTGAAAATTCGAAACTACCGTAAATTATTCTAGCGCAGGCGCTGTGAATAATATAATAAACGCGTTGTTTATGCCTCGGTTTAAAATTTTTTATCATTTTAATTGTCATTGATTATTACATGTGTCGTTATTGTATTTAAACTATTTAACTCAATTATTAATTATTTATTAGATTATCAATTAGATACATGTTTTATGTATGTTTTTTAATGTTAACTCGTGCATGTAAAACTAATTTTATTAAAAAATATAGAAGCCATGTAAATATAATTATATTAAATTAAAGCAGGGATTATCATATTAAATTGAAACAAGCCGTGAAGATATGTAATGCTTCTATTTCCGTAGTATATAATACTCTTAATAGGTATATCACGTCATTTTGACAGTTCGGTCGATTCAGGGCCGTAGCGAAGAAGATTTTGTGATGGGGGGGGGGAGAAGGTCAAAAATTACAACTTTTTTTAGCCTAAAAAATAAAACATTTTTTCTCGTGAAATTTACAACTTTTCTATTTTGAATCCCTGCAAAAACGACTTTTGTACGTTGAATCCATAAAATATACAACTTTTGTTTTGCATCAATAAAATATACAACTTTTCAAGATGGATGAGGGTGGACGCTCTCCCCCCCCCCCCCATAGCTATGGCCTTGGGTCAATTGGTCTTGTTCCAAAGGCAACCCATACCAAATGTTTTTACGTCAATGCAAAATATGTCCCTGGATTGTAATTTGTCTTCATTCAACGAGCACCCACACCCAAATTTATCTTTCTAAGTCGAGGCCGTTAAAAGAGCAAAATATGACATTGAATTATTATTTGGACAGGGGTGCATATTATTTTTGATTTAAAGGGCACCCGCACCAAATTTCGTGTCTCTAGATGGAAACGTTTAAAAGTTAGCAAAATTTTCATGATTCTCAGTATGGGCGTTGGAAGGAGTAGCGGCTTTGAAAGAAATATAAAGTCCGTGGGAAGATAGTATCCCAAATACACCTAAAGGGTTAAAAGTCAGATAAACGTGACCTTGATCAATTAAAAGGGTGCAGTCAAAAAAGTTTTGTTTATTTTTTATTTTTTTTTCAAAACTGGTACAAATATTTCTTTTAACTAATGCTAGGTGTTCTGAAAGTTTGGTGGTTGTTGGACTGTTCCTTCTATTCAAAAATAGTAATGCTCTTCCTTCCGCAGAAATTGGTTTTCCTAACAAAAATTCAATACGATTGGATACTTCATTCTTGAGTTATCGCGCATATATAAAATGGGCCACCCGGACGGATAGAAAGACATACAGAGTCGATAAAAAAAATTGTTTGCAAACATTTTTGATCTAGGATAATTTTTGAGGTCTTTGGAAAGAAAACCATTGTATAGTACTTTTCAAGCACTGCGTGCAGTAAATAGTATAACAAGAATTACTGGAGAGTAGCATGCGACTTATCAGAAAAAAACATTTTTTTAAAAATGGCTAATTTCATGACGAAAAAATTTAAATTATACTTTTAAACCAATTTTAATTAATATAAATAAAAATTTACAAAAAAAGATCTTAAAAAATCTCATTTTTTAGCACAAAAAATTGAAAAATGGTTGTTGTTGTTGTTGTTGTTGTAAAAATATAAAAAATGTATAGTCCAATAGAGAATTTTATATTCTTTAAAACGATGTATTACACGACCCACCTTTCCATTAAAAAAACTCCCCATGCCCCCCTGCCCATATTTTAATTTAACTATTAAATATATGGTAAAGGATAGTTTAAGTTGTCTTAATTAGGAGTTCTAAATTTGAAGTCCATATCTCAACTCGTTCAAAAGTTAAGAGGGGGGGTGACTTTTGGACCGCAATGTATATATAATTCTAAAGTCTAGTATTTAAAAGTTTTTAAAAAATAGGGAGACAGTTGTATAAAACACGTATAATTACTATTAATTAGTCCCCCCAAAAGAGAAATCTCAAAAATCTTATTGAAAATCTCAACAATCTTAGATTTTTAAGTCGAATCTCGGGCCATATAAAATCTCGAAAGTCAGTGTGCAACTTGGAATGATCTGTAACGGAGTAAGACTTTGTATAACATTGGATATCAAAGTAAAATGTTTATTTATTAACGGTATTATGAAATTGTATTTACATTGTAGCAATACAACATAATCCTAATAGCAAAATTACAGACAGACCTAAGCTCAATTTATTTTAATTTAATTAAAGGGATTCTTGTGGTAAAGGACTAGATATTGTTTTATAAAATAGAGCTAGGCGATCATAGCATAGCATATACAGTTTGTATTTTTGTAGTATATTACATGAAAAGAGTTGTAAATGAGCAATTATGCACCTATAGAAAAAAAAATGGCCCTGGCGAGTACGTAACTCAAGTAATGTACTATACTTTTTCCACGACCAAGACTAAAAACATAAAAAAGGAATATTTCCCTGAAAAATTCCATAAAAACATAAACATAATTATTTATTTATATTATTAAATAAAGTTTCCAAAACTTTTAGATAGAATTAAGATATCTCTTCAAAATAATGCTACAAGTTCATATAAAATTTTTGGCTACAGCTCCCCTAGTCAGAGATATTTGCCCCCAAAGATGAAATAGAAAAATTATATTTTTTGGATAACTTTTTTACTTTTTAATATTTTTTAACAATTTTTATAGGGTTGTTTAAGAAACTTAATGCGCATCGAACCATTTTAACAAAAGTTTCAAAACTTATCAGAAAAGTAAGGGGCGGGCTTCCGTTATGGTTCCAAAAAGTTTTTTAGGGTTACAAATGTTATACTTTTTATTTTTTTTTTCATTCTGTAAGAAATGTTGGTCAAAAATACATTTTTCACCAAAATTTATAGGCAAAATTCGATAAAATGAAGCGTTTTATTACAACAAAACGGTCAAAGATATCAAAAAACAGTATGAAATAAGAATTATAGAGAATTTATTAAGCTCTATTTTTGTTAATAACAATATTTTTGATTCGGTAATCCGTTACTAAGATACAAGCGTCAATCATGGTCCGTTTTTCTTAAAATCGACATTTTATCAAATAAAAATTTTTGGTCATAAAATATTAGTTTTATCATAAATAAATGGAATATGAAAAAAAGTGTGTTTGTCGGAAGTCAAAGTTAAACCATCGTGCCACACACAGTCAATATTTACTTAAATATTTTATGGTATTAATTTTTATGTCAAATTGTGCTTGCAGTTTAATAAATACGACATTTTAAGGGTTTAACATAAAAATTAATTTTATTTAGCTGCGCCTAGTACGCCCTAATACTTAAAAGTTTTATTGCCTTTTTAATTTATAATAAAATTAAAATATGGATAATAGCTGAAATAAAACTGAGTTTTGGCAATGAAAAACTCTAAACCGGGATTTTTATGAAAATTATTATATCTTATTAAGATAAACTATAAGTTATTCGTAAATACAACTTTATAAAAATAACAGATTCTACTACTACACTGAGAAAATAATCGGATCGGATTTTATTACTTTTGTCTGTATTATTAATAGTAATAATTTATTAATAATAAAAATTTTGGTATTATTTACTATTGTTATTATACTGAAAACTGTAACATACTTAAAACTAGATCAATAACACAAGTTTAAGTACACCTTATTATAATTGGGCCGCGTTAAGCAGAAACCTACCAACTTATATCGTGAGATGACAGTAAATTCTTGAACTTTTTCCCTAATAACTTTTAAACGTTTTCACTAAAACACTGAAAATTAAACATTTGTTCCACTTTTATCAGAACATGTACAAAATATGTAATCTTTAATTCAATTCCTGTAAAACATATTGGGTAAAATGTTTCGTAACCTACTGTCATTTCACAATGTGGGTTGGTAGATTTCTGCTTGGCGGTAGTATTTATTTATTGGATATACAAGATGCCCAGAAAAAGAAATTAAAATATATACATCCAATAAAAAAATTACAACACATTTTATGTTAGTATATATCAGAATTTGTCTAGTAAAAAAAAAAACTTAAAAAAATTAAATTTATTTGCCTAAAAACCAAATTAATCTTTCAAAAACGCTAAAAAAATATATGTATTATTTTTTTCTGGATACCCTGTATAGTCAATAAAAAAAATTATAGTGATATTTATGTGCGGACATATTGGGCTACACGCAAAATATTTTAAGACAATAAAAAAAAATTGTGCCTGTCATTACGCCTAAAATGAAGCAATATTGTGCATTTTCCAACTTAAAAGGGCACAGCGCCGCCATTTTGAAATAAAATATTCTGATTCGTTGTTAGCGACCTCTAGTTTTTTTTTAATTCTGAAAAAAAAACAGGGATGATACTCTTACCCAAATGAACAAATTTAAGGAGTGGGACCTCCAAATTTTTTAATTTTAAGTTTTGGTGGGTCACCCTACTGTATACGTTATATGCATGGGAAAATTTCATTTCACAAAAACTGGTACTTGATTCCATTTGCATGTAATTCGCATGCCTCAATCTATCAACTATCTTGTCTAAGTTTAATTTTACATATTAATTAGCAGAATTCAAGTGCATAGGAACAGACATTCGTTATAGAATTTGTGAATAATAATTTTCAGTATTAGAATACGTTGGTTTTGGGAAATGAGCAGCATCAAAGAAATGTTAATTCTCGACGTTTCAAGTTTTCCAAATTACATTTTAGGGACTATCAGAGTGAGCTTGAAAGCTTTAGACATAATGACAGCCTTCTCTTCTCGCTCAACTACTTCACAGAGTGGTAGGAACAGGAGTACTATTGATTGTTACACACCAAAAAATGATCTCGGATTCATTCACATAGACCATCATTAGAAAAAAAAATATATCTTGCTATAAAATACGCCAAAATTTAACTTGAAATACCTATGCCAAATATCCATCAAACTATCACTCCTAGCAGTAAAAGCTAAAATTTTCTTAAAAACATATTTTTCTTTAGAATCACACTTTCTATAGAGAATAAAGCCCTGTTTAACGAAACCCTTTCTTACAAACACAAAAAAGGGCGTTTAAGATTTTTGCCGATTCACCTTGGTTCATAAGAAATAACCAAATAGACATTTATACTAACAATAAACAACCAATTGGACATGAATTTTTTTGTAACGTGCTTTATTTATGTTTTTATGTTATATATACGTCAGAGACTCGGGGCTTTAGCCCCATTAGCTACCCCTCTCTTTTTTGATTGATTGTGGTTACATAAGGTTTGTTTTGGTTCTCGAAAATCTCACTTCTAAACTGATTCGGACCCGGCGCAATGGACAGCAGTTCAATACGTTAGGCAACATAAATTTAGGTCTTCAATACCAACCCAAAAAGAAAATTCCCTAAAAATATTATATTTGGACTTTATCACAGTGCAACAAAAAATGTGCATCTTATGCAAAATTATTAAAGAATACATAAAACAGTTTATTAAACACAAAAACAAGTACAAGTACAAAAACAAGTATAAAATACAACGAGGTATTATCAATGACTGTCAAATTAAGGAGTAGGTCATAAGTTCCCTAGGAAACTTTAGGCCTAGATACTGTACACATAACTGTGTTATAAACATAAAAAAAAATAGTTTTTTACTTAAAAAAAAAACAAATATCTTACCTTAATGTAATTTAAAATATAATCTAAAATGTTATTTTTCCCTAAAATATGCATAATTTTATTTTAAAACATTAATAATTTTACTTTTATCTCCTTCTGTAGAACTTCTCTCTTTATCTAATCTAAATAGGCGGCAGTCCATTGCAACTGTGCAATGCTCCGTCGCAACTGCGCTCGTTCTGAACCAGTTCAGAACTGCGATTTAAGTGAACCAAAACAGACCTATTCACTAAGAATTTGTTACCTAGTAAGTACGGAACGTTTTTGCACATGTGAAACCCTACGAATGTGTAGTAAACATTCACTGATTGTTACAGTAATATTTAACGTTGTTATATTTCTGGTAACCAGTGAATGTTTACTAATCTTTCGTGAGGTTCCATATATGCAAAAACGTTCAGTATTTACTACTGTAACGAATTCTTAATTTATGTATGAAATTGTATAGTCTCAAATCCAGTAAAACTTTTTTATTAGTGTCTAGTTTGCTTTCAAGAACAGGAGTACTTTCTTCTATTAGTTGTCATTCTTGATTCTGCAGGATCCCTGATTTCCAAATATTAGCACACACAAAGGCTTTATTGGAGTTTTCAAAGCGATCGTCGATTTAAATAAACTCAGTGATTACTTTACGTCGAGCAAATAAAAGGCACAATGCAAACCGTATCAAAAATGCAAAAGTACATTTACATTTTTAAAATTAACTATTGCTTAATTGACTAGAAATTGCATAGAAATCCGTGCTTAATAATAATTGAAGACGTTATTGAATGTAGGTGCTAACTGGAGTTAGAAATATTTACTAACGTTCGTATAAAATTTTTAAGCTACGGTTTCCTCCAAAAGTCGCAGTCGCTGACGACCGCCACCAGGTCGTTACGACCCTACCTGTTTTCATCGGTCTCGCCAGTCGCCATTCTGTTAGCTGGCCATTTTATAAAGAGTTGTTTTTTTGTTTGCAATTTTATACCTTTCAATCAGAATGAATATCTCTAAAAAGTCGGTTCTTTTAATTTTTTTTTGAATTATCAAGCGGAAAAATAGAATTTCCTCTTCTTATTAACATTTCATTATTAAGAAAATACTGCTGCCAACAAAATAATACTTTCCCCTATAGCCCTAGGTTTATTAAAATCAAAAACAAAACAAAATTCAAAAAAAAAATAAATAAAAAAAAATTCAAAAAATTTACGTTTTTCAATTTTTTAAGTTTCCTTTTTCGTAAAACGAAAAATAAATTGAAAAAAATGTTTTTGAAAAAAATTGTTTTTACCTCATTTTAACCCCTTAATCCAATCCGATTTTTACCAAAAACAATCCCAGCCTAGAACTTTGGATAATCAACCTATGGTCCAAATTTTAAGTCTTTAACCCAAAGCGTTCTTGAGTTATCGTGGTAACAAATTTCCCGGACACACAGACTGACAGACCGACAGACAGAATTTTCGTTTACGGATATCATATTTTTTGGATATAAAACGTCCGGAAACGTAAAAAAAACAATAAATATTTTTCAAAATTTTTTTTACTAACTCAAGACTTTCCTTGGGGAAATTAAAAGGGCAAAAGTTGATGAGATGTTTCAGCTGAGAGAGGTGAAGGGATTTCAAGCAATTCTAATTGAGTGAAACACTAGTCACAGTACAATATGACCTGTTTCACCGTCAAATTCGTGACGAATAAGTCGTACGTCTGTTCCCGGAGCGGTCAAGCGATCGGCGACCAAACGAACGGCGACCGGTAGTTAGTAGCTAGGAAAAAAGGGACATTTAAAATACTTTGGAGATGTCTTAACGACTCGGTCGCGGCTACCCGGACGCAGTCGGCAGCGACTGCGAATTTTGGAGGAAACCGTAGCTTTACCACGATATACGAACCTTTTCCACCCACTGCAGTGGTAGATTTTTTAAGTTTAATAATAAATATTAAGCATGCAATTATGATATTAAATATTATAACAACTTTTCCACCAGGTAGAGTGATTGTAACGTAAACGTTTAAAATTATAATGATTATTATAACTATAATGATCATTTAAAATGTTAATTTTGTTCTATATTGTATATTAATTTAACTTTGTTTGCACTACATAATTAATTTTTGTATTTTTATTATACAAAAATTGTGTGTTTATAGAAAAATAATTAAAATTTTAAATATATTATTAAAATATAATAAACGATGTAATATAGGCTGATTATGATATTTATCTGATGTAAAATTAAAATGTATGGGTATATTTACAAATAAAACAATGGAGCGTGTGATTAATAAATCATACATTTATCGTATTATTTGTTGCTTTGATTTTAAATTTGTCAAATAATAAAATATACCTTTTTTTTAACTGGATGGATGCTACTAAAAACAAATATAAATAAAATTAAAATGATAAATTACCGAAATCTATAGCTGATACAAACTATGTATGATATAAATAAACAGCAAAATATATGTTATAAAATATAATTACGTTTTATGATTCCAATACTAAATTTATTATTATCGTAAAATTTAAATTATGCAGATTTTACAATAAACAAGAATTTTGTGGGTACCTGATCCTTTACATGGGCTCCATTCTTAAAATCGTAGCAATAACTGAGAAAAATATTACGTTTTATTAATGGAATATAAGGGAATCATATTTTAAATTTTACTTCTACTTTTATCTAATATATTATTAATTAATGTAAATATTTTAGTTAGGAATTTTACTTTAACATAAAACCTACTTAGTTTGGACTTTAAAAATTAGCTTTTTCTTAACCCTAATTATTTCAATTTATGTAGGAAATAATTCTTAATATTAAATGCATGAAAAAAAATCTACAACAATTGAGAAACGAGGTTAAAATGTAATAAAAAATATCAAATTTTAAACTTGGGAGAATTTCACATACACTTAAAATATACACCAGTAGTTAGAAATAAAAGTATTACTCAGTGCTGCTAAACCAAAAAGGTCAAAATCTCCGAAATTTTTGTTCAAAATCTCCACAAGATATCCGAAAAATCTCCGCAAAATCTACTCTGTATGTGTTATTATATTAACTAAAATCATAAAGTAATTGTCTATGAAAAAAAAAACAGCTTTACCCAGGGCTGCAAAAATTTTGGATGACTATTTTGTGTCCATGAAAAAAAAAAAACTTTACCCCTGCAAAAATCTTGATGACTAAAAAAAAAGGTCCTCACCTCTAAAATATAAAGAGCTTTGCCTCTTTTTTATGTGGAAATTCTTAAACGGCATGAAATCTCATTTAGATTGATGAAATCTCATGTAGATTGATGAAATCTCATGTAGATTGATGAAATCTTATGTAGATTGATGAGGAAATTCATATAAAACTTCATCACGAATTACTTTTTACCTAATATTACGAATTTTTTATTTTTAATTTCACTATACCTGGAATTTCCGCAAAATCTCCACAATTCTTAAATCTCCACAAAGCTTTAAAATTTCCGCAATTTGGAGAAATCTCCACAGTTTGGCAGCACTGGTATTACTGCATTATTATACTATTCACAGCGCGTAGAATAGTATTATACGGTAGTTTCGATTTTCCCAAAATCGCCAAAAAACGTCCTAGACAAAAAATTCTTGGATACAAATGTGATTCATGATACGGGGGTCTTTCCTCGACCGGCAGTATAACCGAACCGCGATGACGTGAATTAATTCTAATAATGTTTTATTTCAAGCTGGGGAAAACAGAGAGTCGTCTACAAAGGTAAACTACCCTCAAAATTATGTACACACCACCAAAAATCTCCAATTAGGTTTTAATTGAGGGTCACTTGAACCTTTGTCCATATTGTCTTATTTCTGCTTTTGTACTTTTAGTTGTACGTACATGACCAAAGTCTAAAGCTTTAGCTACTATCATAGTAGCCATAATGGACACAACAAAAAACACAGAGAAAAAATCTAGGAAAAGTTACTGGCACTAAAATTGGTGCACATATATTATAAGTTTTTTTCACATATCTCAAGTAGCGGAAATCTTGGCATGCACGTCGGGAACCTGGGTCAGCCAATAAAAAAGTCTGTAGGACAAGAAAATTGAAAAAATAAACATTAACAAAATTGGCGAAGGAAGAACTGTTGAAAACACCCGGGCTTAACTAATGATATTTTTTTTTGTTAACAAACAGGCTTAATTATAATAAAAAAAAATTGTAGGTAAATACCATATAGGTTGCCAAACTTTGAATGTAATTTTCTGGTTTGTAAAAAAAAACTCGGATTTTTTGGCAGGTTTTAATGCGTCACTTTATTATATCGCTAACGTTTCACCCCTCTTTGGGGGCTTTATCAAAGCTGAAAGATAACAACTATTGTTAATAACAATAATAATGATAATATATAACAAAAATATTTTTTGCCTGTATTGAATCCCATTTTCAGGTAAAATATGTAAATTTTCTTACCTAAAAATTATGTGAGCGTAGTTATATATATATTATAAACTTGAACATTATGGAAAAGGAACCTTTTACAACATAAAAATAAATAAATATTACATTACAATATAAAAATTGGTTTTGACACCATGTCGAAAAATTTGTAGGTTAAAAGCGTCGTTCGCAGTAAAAAACATGTAACATTTTTGTGGGTCGAACCCAGCATTAGTCAATTCTCTGTGGTAACATCGGTCAAAAGGTACGTATACCACATGTTTTTTACTGCGAACGACGCTTTTAACCTACAAATTTTTCGACATGGTGTCAAAACCAATTTTTATATTGTAATATAATATTTATTTATTTTTATGTTGTAAAAGGTTCCTTTTCCATAATGTTCAAGTTTATAAAATATATAACTACGCTCACATAATTAAGAAAATTTACATATTTTACCTGAAAATGGGATTCAATACAGGCAAAAAATATTTTTGTTATATATTATCATTATTATTGTTATTAACAATAGTTGTTATCTTTCAGCTTTGATAAAGCCCCCAAAGAGGGGAGAAACGTTAGCCAAATAATAAAGTGACGCATTAAAACCTGCCAAAAAATTCGAGTTTTTTTTTTTTACAAACCAGAAAATTACAATAAAAAAAATTGGTTTTACTATCCTACCCGTAACTATAGACATGCCCTTTACCTTAGGTTTCTTTTTAACTATGTGTATTAAATTTTTCCTCGATATTTCCTATATATGATTAATGGCCCATAAAGCTCGTTTAAGTCAATACACTTTTGCATCTAACCTTTATTTTGAGGTCAACGTCTTTATTTGTGTGCTTATGCCTGAAAAGACTCTGCAGGTTCGGGGGTAGCATAAAAATTAACACTAGTTTAAAAAAAATCAGAAGTTTTAAACTAACAACTTTCATTAAACGAATTGGAAATTATTACTGGTAAGGTTGTAATTATTACTGGCAATTAAGAAATTCATTACTTATGATTATAAATTTAAAATCATTACATGCATACAGTATTAATATCTAATACACAGTAAAAATTCTGCAATAATTTAATGTTTAATAATTTAATAATTATCCAGTTTGAAAATTCATTCATGGTTCTGAACGTCTGAACTTCTTATAGTGAAGTGGTTTATTATAAAATAATTAAAAAAGGCTTATAATCGACTTCACGTTAATTTTATTATTGAAAACAATTAGTGTGACCGCGGTTTCGCTATAATAGATATAGCATCTACGGACTTAAATACATATAATGGGACATCTTTAACATTCTGGTCATAAATAACACTAAGGACATTACACAATTAATAAATTAGGTTACAGATTAACTAATAATAGACTAATAGTCCAAATGAGACTTACTCCAAAATAGCAGAAACCCTTTGGAGGTTTTTATTAATTACTTTAAATACCCCATCATTTATTAATAGTTTGTTTTTTAAATTTTTATTCTACCAAATTGGGGATTTTTTCTTAAAAATGAAATTAAGCATGTAAAAATTAGTCTGGCCTATTGTGGTAATGTTTTGATTCGGGATACTAAGGTCACCCAACCCTGTAGTTTTCGTAAGTATTATAAATCAAGACTCTCGCAAGACATAACAAGAATTCAATCGCGGAACCTCTCGCTAGACGGAAAAAGAAGTTAGTCGTCGAGAAATTGTCAAAAAAAGATCAATCATGTCTCGAAAATCGAGATCTTGTCTAGAAAATCGAGACTCTCGACAATCGAGGCAAAAAGTTTCGTTTCTCGACTCTCGTATAACCCTGGTTTTATATTATAACCCTGTTTTTATATTCTTGGACATAAATTTTCGTCTGTCTTTCCGTCTGCCTGATGTCACGATTTTTGTGAACACAATAACTCAAAAATAAATAATCCGATTGAAAAAGATCCCTATTATTTTTTAAAGTAATCCCCCCAAAAACAAATGGTGGGTTAAACTTTTAAAAAAATCGAAAAAAGCTGAAAGAACATTTCGATTAACGTAACTTTTTCAGGAAAAATTACTTTTATTATAAGAATCAATTCTACCAATCTTGAAAGTAATCCCCCAAAAACAAAAAAGTTATGGGGAATTAAACTTAAAAATAAAAAATAAACTTCCATTTTTATTTTGCTTTCCAATTTTAAAAATTTTCATTTTTTTGCGTATTTTTGCGTTTTATGACGTTTTATGTCCATATAAATCAATTTCTAGCAAAAAAAAAATTGTCGGTCGCTCGATCAGTCGATGGGTCGTTCTGTCCTGGTGTATAGGGTAACTGAATCTGATAATTATCAGATTATAATAAAAAAATCTAATGCGCAAAAGTGTTCTGGCAAACATATACAACTATACCGATGCGCAGTACGGTTTGGTAGAACATATTTATGGATACACAAAAGTTTTCTGGCAAACACATACAAATATATGCGCAGTAGAGTTTCGTGGAACATATTTATGCTCCAAAGTGTTTAATAATACATACGAATGGGCAAAAGCGTTCTGGTAAACATATACCAATATACTATGCGCAGCACTGTTTGGTGGAACATATTTATGCTCAGCAGTATTTAATAACACATACGAATGGGCCAAAGTTGTCTGGGTAACATATACAAATATACCATTCGCAGAAGTGTTTGGTGAAAATATATATGCGGAGAAGGGTTTAATAATACACACAAATGCGCAAAAGTGTTTTGGTAAAAATATACAAATATACCATGCGCAGTAGTGTTTGGTGAAACAAATTTATGCGCAAAAGAGTTTAATAATTCATACGAATCACAAAAGAGTTCTGATAGACATATACAAATATACTAGTGGTTATGCGCAGTACTGTTTGGTGGAACAATTTTATGCTCAGAAGTGTTTAATAATATTACATACGAATGCGCAAAAGTGTTCTGGCAAACCTAACAAATATACCATGCGCAGTAGTGTTTGGTGGAACAAATTTATGCGCAGAAGGGGTCGTCCATAAAACACACAAATTGACAAAACTTCATACACTTCCTATCTCGTTTTTCGCGTTATTAAAGGCTGTAAAGATTTTATATTTTGGCTACCCCCCTAATACCCCCATAATTAGAGCACCGGATATGCAGGTAGGTAGGTATAGCCGGCGTAATTAAAATACTGTTTCTATTTAGTAAAGAAATACAAAAATATTACTACTTACGTGAGAATAAGTTATAGACATTTTAAAACTATAATTTTAAACAGAACCGTTAGTAAACAGAATTTACAGTATCTTCTATGCAATTTATGAACAAAAACCTTAAAAAAAAACTATTTTATTAGAACATTTGCATAACAATATTGAAATTGTCATAGTTGATGTCAAACAATTTTAACCTTAATAGCGCAAATGTTGATTTTAACAATTTTTTTGCAGTAGCAACGAGATGTTCGGTTTCTAGGAAAATTTCTTGCGGTCTGAAATTGTGACTATACCCTAACAAACCTGCCTATTCAGTACTCTACCCTAAACGGGGTATGAAGTGTATGAATTTTTCAAATTTGCGTGATGTATTTTATGGACGACCACAAAAGAAAATAAAACAAATTGTTTTAAAGTTTTTTTTTTTTTTTTTTTTAAGTATTTGGGAAAATACAATATACCATTAACTGTGAATAATATATAATGGAATGCGTAGCATTACATATCTTTACGGCTTCTTATCTTTCTGCTTTTCAAAAAAAAATAAAAAATAAATTTGGTTTCCACAGTGAAATGTTCCCCTTTTCTCCCATCAAACAAGGTCTTTTTTGACCTAAGTGAACATTTATCTACTTTTTTAATCTATCAGACATAACAAGCCACTATATCAACGGTTCGTAAAGTATAAAATTGACTTATAACCTTTTTCTTATAAATAAGCGAGAAGGATAAATGGATCATGTCAAAGAAGATCATATTCTTTAGTTAAAAATATACGACGTAACGAATTTATGACTCTTTATAAAAGCAATCAGTCATGACTGATGAAGCATACATGCTTGAATTTATAATACAAAAAAATGTAATGTTTTATAGGTATTATATTTTTCAAAAGTAAATAACAGTCATTTAAGATATTAATGAGTTAAGTGAGGAAAATAGTCTCAGTGGGTTAATTTTTGAGTGGGTAATCACACTTGACTCACGCGTTCCGTACAATGTTTTATCCAACCCCTTTATTTTGGTGAAAATAGGAGAAAGGGGGGACAGTGAGTCATTGGGAACAGTGAATCGTTGACCATAACTCTACCAATATTAGTTTTAAGAACGCGGCTTTCTAAGGGTGTATTAACCAGACTTTTCTCTTGATACAGGATCAGTGTGTTGGTGCAAAACGGCGGCTGCCCAAAAATGAGTATAAAAGTATTTTTTTCGATAATTAATTTTGCTTTCCCATTTTGAAAAATTTCAAAATTTTAGGAAAGCATCGTGCAAATTTTTTCAAATTTTTTTTCGTATTTGTATATATAACAATATATAACAATTTCGAGCAAAAAAAAAATTGTGGTTCTATCCGGGAAATTTTTTAAGCACGGTAACTTAAGAACGCTTTAAGCTAGAGACTTGAAATTTGGCATACAGGTATGTTACTCGCTCGGAATTGTTTTTAGCAAATAGGGAAAAATACATTTTTTTTACAAAAAATTGAAAATATGGTCTATAAGGGTTTTAAAGGTTTTAAGTTGCTGAAATTTTATCTAATAATAAAAATTCACTCCACCCCCACGGGGAAATTACGAAAAGCTTTGTATTCGTGCAAAAATTTTCAATTTTTTTTTGTTACTTATTTTTGCGTTTTGTGACGTTTTATGTCGATATAAATCAATTTCATGCAAAAAAAAATTGTCGGTGGATCGGTCGATCGGTAGGTCGATCGGTCGTTCTATCCGGGAAATTTTGTAACCACGGTAACTTAAAAACACTAGAGACTTGAGATTTGGCACAGATATGTTACTAAAAATTTCACCCCTGGTATATTGTTTTTTTTTCAGGTAGCTGAAAGTAAATCTCATAATAAAAAAATCTAAATTCACCCCCTGAGGGGTAGGGGTAGTTTTCGTGAAAATTGGTATATTGGAGTTTTTGAGGTTGCTGAAAGTGAATCTGATTATAAAAAAATTCTAAACACACCCCCTCAGGGGCGGGGGGTAGTTTTCTTGAAATGGACATATTGGGGTTTTTGAGGTCGCTAAAACTGAATCCTAAAATATATATTTTTTTAAATCCACCTGCTGGGTGGAGGGGCGGAGAGTAGTTTTCGTGAAAATTGGTATATTGGGCTTTTTAAGGTTGCTAAAAGTGAATCTGAGAATAAAAAACTCATTTCACGCTCGGAGGTGAAAAAAAAAAGCTCTTTTACTGGGCAGTGTATTTTAATTGATTTAGTTAATTACTGTAGCCGTGAACCAAATGACTGTCAAAAAAATAATTGTAAAAAATAATGGTCCATTCAGTTTTAATTTAAACCTTTAAATTATGTTAGCTTAAAGCTCAAAGAAACTTATGAAAAAAAAATCTGAGTAATTCTCACAAATTTTAAAAATATGCACTCTGAAAAAAAAAACAAAACAAGTGATCCACTGTAACCCCCTTTTCCCTATACATTTTACTAAAAAAAAAAAATAATAATGAAAATAAAGTAATAAGAGTAAATAAAAAGTCACTTTTTTATTATTTTATTATGTTAAATGGCTGCAGTAAACGATGTATTTATAATGAGTTGTTGAATACAAATATTTACTGAGGGTGTAGGTACTACTAAGTACTAACAAATCGATGCCCCCAAGCAACAAAGCCGTAACTCATATATTGTCATTTTTCATGACAGCTAAATTTCTAAAATATATTTTTTTGTTATTTAAGGGTGGGAAATAATTGAAGTGGAAAAGGAAGGCATGTGATACATCATTTCAAAGCTTATAAAATTCTCTATTAAACTGTATAAGTATTTATTGTTTATTTATTGTTTGTTTCTGATAATATTCAAGTTTAGAATTTCTTACTTTAGTGTTTTTAGGTAAACTTTTGGTTAAAATGGCCTGTGGAGAAATCTAAGTAGTACCACCATGTGTGTACCACCATGTGTGTCTTTTTTCAAGGGATTTACTTATGAGAATAACTCAAAATAGGTCTAACTTGAGTTACGTCCTTGTTGCATGGGAGTGTCGAAATAGTATATTACGCACCGAGTACGCGAACCTAGTTTTTAGTGCACTCGATGTGCACTGAAATGGTTTGCGTCGGGGTGCATATACTATTTTTCATACGACCTAACACCTAAACATCCAAAAAACGCAAAAAATATCTTAAAATTAGTTTGTCAATTTGAGGTTATGTGTTTGACGAATACTAATTTTCTGACAGCAGATGTAAAATCAGCTGATTATTACTTCCTAACCTTTGTCATACGCAACGGGTGAGAAATAGGCACTAACTACTAACTAGGTCGTAATATTTGCGATATTGAACCATATACTGTTAGGGAATACGAAGAAAAAAATCACCAGTTTATTTTTAATTGAAGCCACTATGTATATGTTTATTTTATGTACGTCTGCAATATACTATCTGTATATCTGCAATATTTTATCTATTTGCAATTTCTGAGAAAATTTGCAATATTTATATTTTTGACAAAATTTCCTTAAATGTCTGTTTTGGACTCTGTGTGTAAAATTTGATTATTTTCTGGAAATAAATGGAATTATTTATTTATTTATTTATTAATAAAAAAAATACATTTCCCAAATAATATTTCAAAATGTATACCACTACCGGTAGCGATGTTGATATTTTTGTAAAACTCTATTTTATGATAAAATTAAAAAATAAGCTTTTACATAGCTTTAAATATTGTATGATAAATCATATACACAGCCAATATTTTTATTTCGCATGTTTAATATTGTTATTTAAAATTTTACACTTTTCTGCCTTCCTGGTTTCATTTAACTGCTATTAAAACCACTATTTTATTCAGAGGAAGCCAGTTTTTTCCATTAAAATAATTATATATAAAACTGTTTATTAGCTAAAAATGATTACGCCATATAAATAAATAAATTCATAAAAAAACATAAAAAATACATTAAGGAAAAACATCACAATAATAATAATTATAAAAATAATTAATAATAATTCTGGTAAATATAACCTCCAGTTAATGAAGAAAACAAGCAGTGAAGATATGTAATGCTACGCATTTCATTATATACTAACAATATTTCAACTAAGATAATAAAATAAGCCGGGCCGAAAAATTTTTTTCGGGAAAATTCAGGGTGACTAGTAAATAGTATATTAAAGTACTAGTTTCATAACATACGTTTTTAGCGCACCAGTACAAACGAGCCGCTTGCGGTGAGTTTTCTAAAGTACTAGTGCGCTAAAAACGTGTTATGAAACGAGTGCTTTATACAATTTTTTCTATTTTGCTCGAAAATTTTAAAAAACTTACATTTAAATTGACTTAGGGATTTTTGTTTCGAATTGGCATTACAGTTTTCGCCAACTTTAAAATTCTAAGAACGAATATTATTTTGATATATTTTATAGTCATTTCTTCTCTTTTCCACTGCAAGTAACCAAGCCATAATTTTAACACGGTAAAATATAACCTAAACACAAAATTTTGTAGAAAATTAAACTTTAAACCGACGTTTACAATTCACGGCAAACGTCAAGAGATAGACTTTTGTCTGTTGCCAACCTAAAGGAAAAAAAAAGTAGAGATCTCTTATAGGTCTATAAGAACACGCAAAATGCGTGTGATTATGAGCTTATAAGACTCGCAAAATAGAAAAAAAAAATTTTATTATGTTTAAAGTAACTCACCTGTAAAAATTGAGATTTATAAAAAAATGTTGAGTCGGGCCCCTTTGGCTTTTAAGTTTTTAATTTTTCATTTTTCAATTTGTATTTTTTAATTACACAAAAACCTTGACAATGGAAATTTTTAGAATGAGAAAGTAATTTAGTATAATAAAGGATAATTCAAAAAAAATTCTATCCCTGTACAAAATATAGGGTTTTTGGTAGGGGCTGAAAATGTCAAAAAATTACCCTTTATGCTAATCTGGTCAAAAAAACTGTTACCTAGAACCTATAGACCAAATATATTTAGAATTCCTAAATAAGCCTTTTTTAAAGTTCCACGGTTATTTTGGTTAATTGTTACACAGGGTGTCAAAAAAAAAAAAATATATATATATAGACCTTCAAATTCCCAGTTTTTAAATTTTTAAATATTTAATGTGACTATCCTGAAAGAGTCACTCTTTAAACTTCGGACACAAATTAAGTTATATACTATCTAATATATAAAGAGCCTCAGGCCATAGGCCCTAAAGACTCCACTGACCTGCTAAGCACATGTCTAAATATTTTATGTGATGTTACTGAAACTTTAAAACCTACCTGCTCATACACTAAAACAATATTATTACTAAAAAATATTTAATAATATGTAGGCCCTAGGGCCTTAGGGCCCCACAAAGATAATGTTTTTGAATGTTTTTATATTAGGTTTGTTTAAACTAACTACAAAAACCTAATATTATACCGAAAATTATTTAAAAAGTCGTAGGGCCTAGGCCCTATAAGCCTTATATATATTTTTATTAATTTTTGTGGTGCTATTCTGGAAATATTTTAAGAAAAAATTATTATATTGTATAGTAATATTAAATATTCACTGGGGCCCTTTAGGCTCTAGGGCACGGTTCTTAATAAATATTTTTCAGATAACATATTACTTTTTGTCAGATTTTAAAATTGTGACTTTTAGAACAGTCAAATAAAATATTGAAGTAAAACAAAAGTAAAAGTACTTTGGAGGGCTGCAGCCCGCGAATGTGATACAAAAGACAAACTCTTAACAAAAGTGTCACTTTTAACTTAACATTTCTCACCGAAAAATGTTACTTTAGAATACAAGCGTATAAAAAAGAACTTTTACTTTCAGTTTCTGATGTTTCGTAACTGTTCACTACATACAGACATCTTCTGGGAATATACTGCAATAGAATAATAACTAATGATAAAACATACATTTAAACTCAGTATAAGAATAACTATAAATAAAATATAAATTTAAACTTAGGTACACTATACTTTTGACAAAAAAAAAACTAAGGAACCCCCTATATCGTATCGATTAAAACTTCTAAATTACTTAGAAGTAACGCGTGTACAATTGTTTAACATAATGTAAAACATAGATGCTTGACGTATGGGTCAAATGCGCATGCTTGACTAATAACATTTTACAGTATATACACTGTAAAATTATTTTTATGCTATATATTGCGTAAAACTTATTTTTTACATAAAATATTACATATATATATATATATATATACTCAGATAGCGGTTAAGGTGAGCTCCGTTATACATAGAGTGAAAGGTGGAGTCCTTGTGTATATTTCGTGTATACCACTATACACATAAAGTACAAGACGGGATCCCATACATGTAGCGGTTAGGTTGAGCTCCTTTGACGTGTATTACCATACCTATCGGCAAAGCAGGCTCCGTGTATTGGGTATTTTAAGCAACCTGGGCTCCTTGCGGTGTTGTCATGTTTTTTTAAATAAAATATTGATTAGGGCAACGGTGAGCAGCAATATGTTTACGTGGTCGCACCTACACTGAATGGCCGCACAAAGTCGCCCTTTATTTGGTATTTTTAATAACGTTTATTTGATATAGGGGCGGCGGCAGGGGCGCCAAAAAATTTTTTTGTGTGGAATCGATAGATTTTACGTGGCCGCACCTACACAGAATGGCCGCACAAAGTCGCCCTTTATTTGGTATTTTTAATAACGTTTATTTGATATGGGGGCGACGGCGGGGGCGCCAAAAATTTTTTTTTGTGGGGATTCGATAGATAATACGTGGCCGCACCTACACTAAATGGCCGTACAAAATTGCCCTTTATTTGGTATTTTTAATAACGTTTATTTGATATGGGGGCGGCGGCAGGGGCGCCAAAACATTTTTTTTGTGTGAAATCGATAGATTTTACGTGGCCGCACATACACTGAATGGCCGCACAAAATCGCCCTTTATTTGGTATTTTTAATAACGTTTATTTGATATGGGGGCGACGGCGGGGGCGCCAGAATTTTTTTTTTCGTGTGGATTCGATAGATCTTACGTGGTCGCACCTACACTGAATGGCCGCACAAAGTCGCCCTTTATTTGGTATTTTTAATAACGTTTATTTGATATGGGGACGACGGCGGGGGCGCCAAAAATTTTTTTTTGTGGGGATTCGATAGATGTTACGTGGCCCCACCTGCACTGAATGGCCTCACAAAATCGCCCTTTATTTGGCATTTTTAAGCCAATATGGCGGACGACTTTTATGATTTCTGGCCGATTTGAACCAAAATCGGTATCAGGGGGTTTTCGGGGTCGTGAATTACGAATTTATTGTTAAAATTAAAAAAAATCAAAATGGCGGCACCAATATGGCGGACGACTTTTGTGATTTCTGGCCGATTTTAACCAAAATCGGTATCAGGGGGTTTTCGAAGTCGTGAATTACGAATTTTTTGTTAAAATTAAAAAAATCAAAATGGCGGCGCCAATATGGCGGACGACTTTAGTGATTTCTGGCCGATTTGAACCAAAATCGGTATCAGGGGGTTTTCGGGGTCGTAGATTACGAATTTTTTGTCAAAATTTAAAAAAATCAAAATGGCGGCGCCAATATGGCGGACGATTTTTGTGATTTCTGGCCGATTTGAACCAAAATCGGTATCAGGGGGTTTTCGGGGTCGTAGGTTACGAATTTTTTGTTAAAATTAATAAAATCAAAATGGCGGCGCCAATATGGTGGACGACTTTTGTAATTTCTGGCCGATTCGAACCAAAATCGGTATCAGGGGGTTTTCGGGGTCGTAGATTACGAATTTTTGGTCAAAATAAAAAATCAAAATGGCGGCGCCAATATGGCGGACGACTTTTGTAATTTCTGGCCGATTCGAATCAAAATCGGTATCAGGGGGTTTTCGGGGTCATAGATTACCAATTTTTTGTTAAAATTAAAAAAATCAAAATGGCGGCGCCAATATGGCGGACGACTTTTGTGATTTCTGGCCGATTCGAACCAAAATCGGTATCAGGGGTTTTTCGGGGTAGTAGATTACGAATTTTTTGTCATAATTACAAAAAAATCAAAATGGCGGCATCAACATGGCGGATGATTTGTCTCATTAATTGCCAATTCGAACCAAAATCGGTATCTGGGGGTTTTCTGTGCCATATATTAAAAAATTTTGGTCAAAATGGCGGACGACTTTTGTGATTTCTGGCTGATTCGAACAATGGCGTTTATTGTATTTATTTGAAAGGTTTTTAAAAACAAAACAAAAATACTTTTTTTTAATCATTCTTACTACAAACAAAATTATCAAATGTTTAAGCGTTAAAACAAAAAAAGAATCAGTCAAAAGCATTAAGTAGTTTTCGAACATTTGAATTTAAAAAATGGCAATTTTTTAGGTGTCCCGAATTTATTATCCGGCAGTGTATCTTAAAATACAGATGTTTATGAAAACAGGGTATTAAATGTAGTTTTAAGTTTGATCATATCTTTATAAGTATAAAATTTTGAAATTGCAAATTTGAAGTTTTTAGCCCAAGGAGTTCTCACTTGATCGTGGTTACAAAGTTCCCGGACACACAGACAGACCAACAGACAGACCGACACGCGATTCGTCATATTGACTACGCCATTTTGAATTTTTAAGTTATGGACATTGCTACATCAACGTAATCAAAGGAAGCATTTGATAAATTTTTAGAAAGATCAAAACGAAATAAATTTTTTGAACATCCTACAGGCGCGACTTTTTTTTTAATTTTTTTGTTTTTTTATTTAAAATCAGCGGTATTGAAAATAGTCGTATGCAAAAATTAAGAATTGTGTCCCTGTTTTATTATGTGCTGGCCCATTGTGCTATGGGCCAAAGAAGTCTATAGCTCAAAATGTCCGCGAGTGATCGTGGTAACAAAGTCCCCAGACAAATAGACAGACCAACATACAGACCGACACGCGATTTTTTTATTTGACATAATCATCTTTTTTGGATATAAAACTTCCAGAAACGTAAAAAAACAATGAAAAGGTTTTCCTAGGGGAAAGTAATTGCATTATTTTACTTTTTTAATAAAAAACAATCAGAAATCAAGTATCAATATCCGATTTTTAGCCGAACCGTGACCTTGAACCTCCTTCTCCCGCTTTTTTCTACTCTATGTTGTAATAATATTATGTAGATAATCATAATTTTGCTCAATATTTATTTATTTACTTTGTATTTGATTTAAAATATATAGTAACTTTTTAATACTTACATCTGGAAGCTTGACTTGTGGCCAAAAGCAATATTCTCTTACTTCTTTTCGACATATTTAAAAAATTTCTTTACGTTCTTAGACAATTTAACAACAAATAACAGAGAACCATTGCAATAGTCACGTGACTAAAAAGAGAATGTCGATGCATCGCTAGATCAAGCTCCATGGAGCTCAACTTAAACGCTAGAGCAATAGATTTTCCAAAGATATACATTAACCACGTGACTAAGGAGCCCAACTTATCTGCTAAAGGTATTTAGATAGGTATTCAATATATTTTCGAAAGATATACATCAACCACGTGACTAAGGAGCCCAACTTATTTGCTATAGGTATTCAAAGTTACTGGGATCTCAATTCTTGGTTTATAAAAGCTTATTTGGGGCTCTCCATGCTTATGTAATACTTTTTGCAAGTAATAAACAATAATTTCAGTCAGCCTATTATATAAAATAGTTTTTTTCCTCCGAGCCGAGCCGAGAACTCAATGATCCCATCCGAGAACTCAATTATCCCATCCGAGAACTCAATGATCCCACCCGAGAACACAATGATGCACTAAATAGCAAAATAAATGATCCGTATTTTCATATTACTAGTTTAGGCAAATAAAATAGAGTGTTGTTTTCTTGTTGCATTATTATAAGCCATCAAAGATTCACTTTTATTTATATGAGTTTACCATAACCGCTAGGTGTATAAAATATACATATGCTGCATTGCCAAGCGTAGTGGATTCCAGGTTGACCGCTGAAGGTATCCAAAGCTGTATATTAAGGTTTACAATTGCCGCCATCTAATAATATACACGCAAACTAAAAAAGTATACATATTCATGATAGCGACCAAAATGGAGTCCAGCTGAAACTTTAGAGAATGAATCTACACCTTAAAATAAGATGTTTGGCGATATTTTTAGCGTTTGGCAAAGTGGGCTCCGTGTATCGGAGCTCACCTTGCCGCGGAGCCCACTTTAGCCGCAACTTTAGCATGGGAGGAGCTCACCTTGTACGCCATAAGAATATATATATATATATATATATATATATATATATATATATATATATATATTCTGTAAATATTATTTTGCACTATATGGTAAATTTTTAAAATAGCCATAAATATAATATACCAGTATAAACCTAATATATTAGGTTAATACTATTAATACCGTTAATAGTATACAATATAAACCCTTTATGTTTATGTTTCCTGATCTAGTGATGTGTTTATTTTCTTTACTATATATTCTTTCTAGTATTTTTCTTTGTCCGTTATTTTTTCATAATTAATTAATTTTTCTTAATAAAATTTTTCCTTTAGGTGAAAAAACAACCCTGGGCGCCTTTTTAAGTAGAAAATCATGTGAAGGGTTTTTATTTTTTAAGGATATACAAACTTTGATATTGGACGTTTACGGAACAAAAAAGTGTTTCTGGATAATAAAGAAATATTCTTAATTTTTATGCCCCTCTACAAAAATAAAACGGATTTTTTATGGGGTAAAAATTCTAATCAAATGAGGTTAATTTCCAAAGACTTATTTTTTTCTAGAGCATTCCTCAATATGTCCGAGTTCAGGGTTTATATTTTTGAAAAAAAGTACAGGGTGTCCCAAAAATAATTATGTATCTCAATATAAGTTAAAAAAATGCATTAAATTATAATAAAATGTCAATTTTGTAGCAAATAAATAAAAAATGTTTTCAAAATGCATTGTAGTATGTTATATTATATAATAAAACACAGTATATAAAGTTAATTTCAAAAAAAAAAATATTTTAATTTTAAAAATCTAAAAAAAAAAATCTGCAACGCCCAGTTAGAAAAACAAACACATTTATTAATAAAATTATGTTTTTTGGCAAAATATCATCTCTTTTATCGAAATAAACTGACTTTTTTACATTTTATGGGATGGTTATGGTTATGGTTATGGTTATGGTTATTAGGGTGGAGGGTAGCTATCTACACGCACTTAGGCCACTTAGCTGGGCCCATTGTACTACCTCCCTTTGGTCGCAGCAATTTAGCCTCTCAGCCATCCAATTCTTTGAATATATCTAAGAAGATGTCTGGGAGTGATGCTGCTTATACCGGCCATGTCGAGCCAGTACTCGTCTAGCATGGACCCTCTTATTAAGGCTAACGCTGGACAGTGACATAACACATGTTCCATTGTTTCCTCTTCCATGTAGCATCCTCTACAGATGGGGTCGACTGGCTTCCCCATGATGTTAAGATGCTTATTTAGTTTGCAGTGACCTGTTACGATGCTTGCAAACTGTCTTAGGTTATCCCTTTTTAGTTGCATACAAAAGCGTGCTGTCTTGTCACACGGAGTGGGAAGGGCTGCTCTTGCATGTTTACAGAGCCTGAGCCTGCTCGTGCCAATCTATCAGCTTCTTCATTGCCTACATTTCCATTATGCCCCTTTATCCATGAGAGTGTAACAGTATTAGAAACTGCCGCTTCCTCCAGGGATTGGTGACATTCCAAAACTAGCTTTGAAGTAATTTTGAAAGACTTGATTGCTAGTATGGAAGCTTTGGTATCCGTAAGCTTAGTTATTCTTCTATTACTGATTTCCCTTTCAGAAATAGTTCTCGCAGCATTTGTTATGCCTATGACCTCTTCCTGAAAGACCAAGGCATGCTTGCCAAGGGAAATGCTTATTTCTAACTCTAGATCAGGGCAGAAAACTCCTGCACCTGATCCTTCAGTTGTCTTTGAACCATCAGTGTACATGACAATATCAGGTACGCTGTTAGTTTCTTCTTTAGTGGAAGCATAAGCTTGGTATGATCTATTAAAGATATACCTGGGAGCAACTAGATCGGTCTGAGATTCAAGAATGGGAGCTTGTGACACAAACCGTTCAAGAATAGACTCATGTCCAGTACATTTTATGGGATTTCTGATTTTTTTTGGACATCCTGTTTTTTTTACTAAAAAAATAAATTGGTACTTACCAATGAATTACTAAAAAAAATTACACATGAGAAAAGTTTCTAAGTAACCTTTTTTTAGCTTCATACGTCAACTTTTACAATGTTTTTACCCTGGTAAAGCCATTTTTTCATGTAAAAGGGTATTTTTTTTAATATTGCCTTATTAATCAAAAATAATTTCCCTTCTTAAAGTTTCCTGACATCAAGGTTTTTATATTTAAATAATAATAAAAAGGCTTAACATGCCTTATCTCTCAAAAAACCGCCGGGGGCGACCTCTACATATTTTTTTTTTAAATCTGAGAAAACTTAGTAAAAAGTGGTCCTTGGGACCGGCACATATGTAAGTTAATGTAACATGACACCACATTGATCTCACGGTGTCCCGGGTGCAAATCTATAAGTGACACCCCTTAAACCTCACCCGGGCGTAACGTGTTAATAATTTTCCTCTAATATAGTACATTAAAGTACTAGTTTTATAATAAGTTTTTAGCGCAAAAGCACAAGTTTAGAAAATAATCCGCTTGTGGCGCGTTTTTTAAAGTACTAGAGCGCTAAAAACGTGTTATAAAACGAGTTCTTTATACAATTTTTTCTATTTTGCTTTAAAATTAAAAAAAACTTGCATAAAGTTGATAACTGATTTAGGGATTATTGTTTTGGGTTGGAATTACAGTTTTTCACAATGTTTAAAATTCTAAGAAAATATTGATATTTTGATATATTTTATATATAATAGTCATCTCTTCTCTTTTTCGCTACAAGTAACCAAGCCACGATTTTAACATGGTAAAAAATAACCTAAACACAAAATTTTGTTGAAAATTAAACTGTAAAGCGACGTTGACATTTGAACGGAAAACGTCAAGTGATATTATTTTGTTCTGCTGCCAACTCAAAAGAAAAAAAGTACTAACCTCTTGATGGCATATAAGAACACGCAAAATACGTGTGATTATGAGCTTATAGAAAAGTAAAATAGAAAAAAGGAATTAAGGGTATCGGTAAAAATAGTTTTTATTTTTTTGTAGAATTTAATCGTAATCTTCTATACGTAAATTTTAATTTTTAATATATTAACTATATTTTTAAAAAAAGATTTTAGTATTTTTTCTTTGACGTAACGTTTATTAAATTTTCCTGCTGAAAATACCTACACAAAGTAAGAACTGCCTGTTCTTGTATATGAGACAAGATAAAGTAGATAATAAATATGCATGTATCAGTTTTAGTTCTTAGTATGGATAAAAAATAACTTTTTTTTAACAATAGTTGTAGCAAGGAAGGAACGCTTCTTGGATGTATATATCTAGATGATGGTCTAATATGGGACAAACACACAGATTTTGTAGCTACAAATCTCACAAAAAGTTTATATGTTCTACGTGGCTTGGTCAGAGTAGTGTTAGTTGATGTGCTGAAAACATTTTACTATGCTAGTATACATAGCAAATTGAATTATGCCATTATTGCATGGGGTCATGCCACATCGACTGATCAGCTGTTCCGCTTGCAGCGTAGAGCTGTAAGAGTCACGTATAAATGCATAAAATATAGAGAAGATTGTACTCAAAGTTATCGTGATTTAAAATTTTTAAACTTTCCGTCAATGTATATACTTGAATGTTTATGTCAAATAAAAATAGAAGTAGTTATACTAATCATAATGAAATTCATGCATACCCGATCAATATCAATAGATCAAAGAATGGGATTAATTAATCATCAACCTACAACGGTTAAAGCCCTACCAATAAAACCATTTAAAATATGTATAAAGAATTATTTAATTGAAAAATGTAATTATACCATCTGTGACATTATTAACATTAATCGGAATAAATTCAGTTATGACTCCTCAACGTTAAAAATAAACACAGAAACATAGGCTTACGGAATAATTTTGCCGAATTATGAGGGAAATTTTTATAAAGTTCACTAAATCGAAACATTTGACGACTAATTTGTTACACACAACAATATTGAATATACATATTAACTATAAATATGTAAATATATCGGTGTTTTTCGAAGAAAATAAAAATGTAGAATCGACGTGGCGCCTATGCGAGCACTGGAAATTCGCCGATGACTGATTATTAATAGCCTTAAGTATATGTAGTTGTTGACACGTGTAAGTTTCTCAATAGCACTTAATAAAAATCTAATCTAATCTAATCTAATCAATAGAACAAGTCTGGCAAGTTCAGTATCCCTGTTAGCTACCCCTACAGTTTTACGAGGAATTCGAAGCTTATCCATTATACTCCTTTTTTTTTGTGTTGTCTTTTGTTTTTTTTTTTTTTCTATTAAACCATTATTAAATTATTTATTCGGCTAAGTTAATATATAAGTTTATAAAGAGTTTATAAGTACTTATAAGTGCAAACTAAATTGTTTGGTAGATTTTGCTATAACAGAGAGAGTATAATTGTATAATTCATACTATAATCAACCAATAGAAATTAAGAATTTGTCTAGTTACTAGTTTTATCACAGCTATAATAAAAAAACAAAAGATTTTTTTACCTTTAGATGTCAAAACTAGCCTTATTGGGTTTTTTTTACTAAAACTATAAATATTAATATAAATGAGCAAAAATCGTTGGGGAAATGTTTAAAACGAGAAACTAGAGGCTAAGATTAAGTTTAATAACTAGGAGTTTAACCAACGATTAAAATAACGCATGTAAATGTTGTGAATAAAACATGATTAAATGGATATGTTTTGTAGATCCTTTTATATATCTCATTTTTTTTTCGTTTACTACCTTAAAATCTAGTATCAATAGAACGCTAAAACCGAATATAATGCCAAAAATAGTCAATCAGGCAGATTCAAAATTCATTAACTTAAAAATTTTTCGTTGGCGGATTTAGATGCAGCTGGTTAAAATGTCAAAATAGCTATTTTCTACAAGTGCGGAAAGAGGCCCTTTTCCACACCGATTGCATTTGCCTGAAAGATGCTTAGCGGATTTCAGGCAAGCAATCAATCACGGAAAAGCCTCTTTACACATGCGTTAGGAACAATATTTTTCCTACGTGCAGGGTTAAAATAAAATATTCTTTTATATTTTATCAAATAATTTTTCAATAAGAAAATCAATTAACAGGTAAAATATTTAAACATTTTTATAATATTATGAATAAATATAACAAGAATAACACTACGTAATTAAATTTAGAAGTTAAACAATATTTGTGCGTGCGGAAAAGGCTTTCTTTCCACACGCATATGCGTGCGGAAAAAGTGATCTTTCCGTACGCTCGTAGGAAAAGAAATTTGTAGTTGTATTTATTTATTTCCACTAATGCAAATGGATTAGCTTTAAATAAAATACAAATACAGAATAATAACCTAGTTTAATGCGTTTATAAGTTATCGTGCCTACAAGATTTCTTGGGCAGAACGACCGACAAAAATAAATCGACCGACTGATAGACCGACCGTCACCGACCGTCAATTTTTTTTTGCTCGAAATTAATTTATATCGACATAAAACGTCATCAAACGAAAAAGTGCGCAAAAAAATTTTTTTGCACAAATACAAGGCTTTATCAAAATTTTAAAAACATTAAAATGGAAAGCAATACCTGGGACCAAAACTGAAAGTGTACCAGTCGAAGTACAAGTATTAAAATACATTGTCAATTTAGAATGCAAAAAAATATAGGGAATTTTATGTAACGTAAGCAACGGATTCTCTTGTGACGTACATAAGCAGCAGATATTTCATCTTTTAATACATAACTCAGCAATTGTTAAAGATTTAAAACATTGTAGCCTGATTAGTTAAACATTTTCAAATGCATAATTTAGTTTTAAAAAGTAACGTAAGCAACATTACATAAAATTATTAATTTTTCATAAATTAAACTTATTATACTAACTATAAATATATGTTTTGTTACTTTGTTATTTATTAAAAATAAATATTGTATTTAAATATTACTTCTTTTAATATAATTGACAAATTTATACATTTACAAGTTAAAATAGATTTAAGATGTAACGTAATCAACGCTGGAATTACCCAAATTCTAATTAATAAGATCATTTAATTTAATTAATTAAATTAATTATCTTATTAGTAACTTCAAACTGAGATTATGGGTTTAATTCTAAATGCGTCAAATGCTTTTTCATTCAAGACGATAATTATAGGCACTTCTTTCCAAAACCCTAAAGAGACATTAAGGTTTTCCCCTACTAGGCGTGTTACAAGTAGTCTGTAATAATATACTTTACCACTAATTGCTACTTATTATAAAAGTTCAAAATAATTGGGCTGTAACACAGTGTTCAAAGTATCATTATACTGGTCTGTAAACAATTTTTAGCCGAACTTTCATATAACCCAAGTTTTTTTTTTCATAAGTTAATTATTTAGGCTTTTAACATCTTTTTAAGAGAAAATTAAAAAAAAAATCTATCGATTGGTCTTGCAGGAAAACGATTTTCATTGGTTTTAACAAACAAAAATGATATATTTAAAAATTATTTTAGATATTTAGATTTTATATACGTTTGAGCTAAATCGCTTTTTAAGGGAGCTAGCGTACTTTTAAAGGGTATTTTTAGAATATTTATTACTTCATATCTCAGGAACGGTTTAACTTATCGACATGAAATTTTTATTGTAGTATAGAACCATTTATTGGTTTGGACTTTTTTTGGTTTTCAACATTTAACGTTTTATTAAAATTAACTTTTTGGCCAGGGCCGTAGGTAATGGGTGCCTTTAATTTATCTATAAAATAGCTCCGTCCCTGGTTCAACATTAATTTTTTTATGTCATAAAATGATAATGTTTATTGGTTCCATACTACAGTAAAAAAATTAAATCATAAGTTAAACCCTTCCTGAGTTATGAAGTGAATAATATTCTAGAAATGCCCCTTAAATGTGCTCTAGCTCCCCTGAGAAGCCATAAAAACTTTTTTCCATACTTTTTGATGTAAAATCTGATCTTATAAATAATTTTTAAATCTCATATTTTTTTCTCAAAACAAATGAAAATCGTTTTTTTCTCAAAAACGCATCTATAGGTTTTTTTAAATTTGGTCTTAAAAAATTACAAATCTCTAAATAATTAAATTATGAAAAAAAACTTAGGTCTTAGTTGAGCTAAAAATAGTTTCCAGACTACCATGATCATATTTTTTTACGTGTGTAACATCCGTTATTTAAATCGACTGAAAAATATTTTTTTTCGATCTAATAGAAAAGTTACTACAAAAACAAATGAAGTTTTCAGATCTCAAAATAACCTATTTCTTAGCATTTTACTTTTCTGGTCGTTACCATGACAGCAAGCGCAAAATTGAAATTTGCGCGCTAGAGTGTAGGCATGTTGTAAAACAGCTGTGAAGTATATGCTACAAGATGTTGTATTCCGCCATTTTTTTTTGATATATTATTATTATTTATTTTGAATCAAATCTCAATTTCTTGTGCTAAATATTTGTGTGTTATATATTTTTTGTCTTGAAGGAATTATGGAGAGTGACAGTGATGAGGATTTTACTTCTAAACCACCAGATTTGCAGAAAATTGTGAGTGCTGCGACCTTGTAAGGTTATAAATTTACTGCCTGAAATTTATATATTTATTTATTTTAGATCGTACAAAAAATGTTGTTTTTATTACGAGCGCAAAATGTAATTTCTGCTTTCACGTGATTGCTGATCTCGGCTAGACGCCTCAATCAGCCACGCTCAAGAAAAAATGAGTAATTTTGCGCTCTTAATACAGAAATAACTATTTTTTTGCATTTACGGGTTTAGAATGTCATGAAACGTTGAGAAAATTTGAAAAAATTGGGTGTCTGTCTGTCTGTCTGTCTGCTTATAAACCTTTTAACTTTTTAACGAAATGTCCGATCTAAAAAGGATTTTTACCAAACGATTCAGGACTTTTGTTATATGCGTCATATCATATATAGTTAACACTAGCGTACGGCAAGGGGGGCAAAACATTGTACAAATTAACCTTATGTTTTTATCAGATCAAGTGTTTTTTTACTTTTATTTTTATATTAAACTATATTTGGTGCTAATATCTAGTTACTTGACTAGGTATTAAAACTCTCTAGTTCTAAAAATGACTATTGATTTTTTTTTTGCCCCAGTCTATATACCAGTCCTGCATTTTTTAAACGTGGTGCCGCCACTTTTACAGGGATTTCAGGATTTTAAGCTAAAATATAGTCGTTCCAGCCATGATCAACCTGTGCCGTGTATATCCTGCCGCCTATTGAATATGTATGCTCTAGTTGTTGGATACAGAAACTGATCTACATTTATTTACATAGAAAATATAAACGGGGATACTTTTTCAGGTGCTTTCAGATGTTCAGGAGTTCATTTTAACGGGGTTTTTAACGTTTCATAACCTTTCAGACACTGTAGAGTCTAGATAACCTCATGAATAACATTTAAATATTAAATCACTTATAAATTATAACTTGTAATTTACGAAAATATTTCTTGAATACATTTATTTTAATTCTTATTAGACGTCATTAAATATTAAAGTTCATTACTATTTTTATCTATTTTCGTTTCATAATTACGTTTTTGTAGTTTTGGTTTGCGTGTTACAATAAGCTTAATTGTAAAACAGTTTTATTATAAATTATTATGCTTGTCGTATCCTTATGTATAAATAGTATGGCAGTCGTGAGATATAGGATATCGAAGAAAAACAAATTAGTAGGTTTCCTACGTTTCGTGCATGTATTTGCACTTCATCTGGGCTATAACAATCAGAGATAAAATTCTTATTAATACTATAAATTACAATACAAACGAATGAAAAACAAACATGTTAAAAATAAAATTAAAAATAAAGGAAGAACTCACCACTCTCAGTAATTAACCTTACTGCTGTAATGGGGTCCACTACAAGTTGTATTACAGGTTCCATTTTTTGTTTTTTATATTTTTCCCTAGTTTTTCTATATATTTTAACTATTTTAAAGTTGTCAAAAGTCCAAACTAATGCTAATTCGCTAAATTTAAATTTGTCCACAAAATATTTTTCACCTATGATTTTAAAACAAACGAGGGCTAAAATAATATGTTTTTGGCATTTTCACCTTATTATTCTCAAAAGTCTGAGGTAATAGAAACATTTTGGAGCCAGATTCGGTCTCAGCGTCCCAAAACTAGTTAACAAACATATGACTGAAATTTGACATGTATAAAAAATTAAAATATTTTTTAAATTCTAATAATATTATTTAAATTAAAATTGCATATAAAAATGATGTGAAACTATATCTCGGAAACCAAAGCTAGTAAAAAACTTTTTTTAATGTTGGGTGAGCATTGTTGACTGAAATAAATTTAATTCGATATCAATAATAAAACCAAAAAACGATTGATCGGTGTTAGCTAGGATACCCGGTGGTTAATTTATATTAAAATTTTATAAGGAAGCTCTATTTAAACTAATAAATGTTGTGTTCTGGCTATACCTATAGCATACAAACTAGCGGCTATAATATAGTCGCTATACTAATATTGATAATAATCTAGTCAACATGAAAATAAACTGCTTAACATGATTGGCTACGTATGTACGCTGTATAATTATTATACACCTAAGTTGGTAATCAGAGGAAATATGATTTTGCAAGATCTAATAGCTTAAAGCTACCTAATAGATGTAGGTATGTGTACATACTCCAGAAAAAGAACCATGTTTGTCCGTCACCTGACCTCAGGTGATCCACAGGTCGGTGATCTGACCTTGTCACTTTTCGTTTGCTTTGAAAATAAAAAAGTTTTAATTTTTGCAAAAAAGTAACACGAGTTGTTACATAGAAAAACAAGATTTATTGAATCAATGATACGGGTCTTTCGATATGTTCAAAGCCATATTCTCTTATTTCAACCATAGCATTTCTTTGAACCAAATTCAATGTACTTGAATGAAGAGCATGGGTTTTTAAATAAAGATCCGCGCTCTTCATTCAAGTTCAACGAAATTCTAGCCTAGAAACAAGAAAATATGGCTTTGGACATATCGAAAGACGCGGTTATTTGGTTCGAGGAATCCTTTTTTCTGTGTAGTATTCTCTAAATATCTGAATTTAAAATTCATATTTTTTACTTATAAAATAATTGAATCAATATTAGGTAGCACTTCAAACACATTTGTGATTTTTTAGTGCCAAACTGAGAGAGAATCATTGCCATGTTAACTTAACATTGTTAAGACATTTAATTTTTTACTGCATTCAAATTTATTTGTTATTACCTTAAACTTTACTACATTAACAATAAACATATCTTTATTGTAATGGGTAAAAAATAAATAAACTGAAGGAGCTTCAAAAAAAAATTACTTTTTTTTAAAAAAGATTGCATACTGACAATATTAGGAACCCATCTCCCAAATATTGCCAGGGTACTGAAAGTAATAGTAAGGAACAAACTAACAAGAAAATATTGCAGCACAATATCAATTTCAGCTGTTTTGCTTTCCCATTTTGAACATTTTCAAAATTTCGGAAAGCCTTGTATTCGTGCAAAAATTTTCAATTTTTTTTGTGTATTTTTGCGTTTTATGTCGATATAAATCAATTTCAAGCAAAAAAAAAATTGTCGGTCGGTGGTCGGTCGGTCAGCGGTCGATCGGTCTGTCCGGGAAATCTTGTGGGCACGATAACTTAAGAACGCTTTAAGCTCGAGACTTGAAATTTGTCATACAGGTATATTACAAAAAGTTCTCGCTCCGGATTGTTTTTGGTGAACATTGGTGTGCGGCAAGGGGGGAAAATGGGGAAAAATAGATTTTTTTTACAAAAATTTGAAAATTGCTGTATGGTGGTTTTCAAGGTTTCTGAAATTGAATCTAATAATAAAATTTTTCTAACTTCACCCCCGCGGGGTGGGGGGTAAATGTTTTTAAATATTTTTAATTTTTCATCAAAATTGGTATATAGGGGTTTTTGTGGTCGACGAATATGAATCTGATAATACTTTTTTTCTAATTTCACCTCCTGAGGGGTGGGGGTAGTTTTCGTGAAAACTGATGTATTGGGGTTTTTGAGGTTGCTGAAAGTGAATCTGATAATAAAATTTTTCTAAATCCACCCCCTGAGGAGTGGGGGGTAGTTTTCGTGAAAATTGTTACAATGGGATTTTTGAGGTTATTGAAAGTGAATCTGATTATAAAAAATTATAACTTTACCCCTAAAGGGGTAAAGGGTAGTTTTCGTTTGGACTAAAAAGTATGAGACTGTATGAAAATTGGTATATTAAGGTTTTTATGGTTGCTAAAAGTGAATCTGATAATAAAAAATACATTTTACGGGCGGAGGTGAAAAATGGGAAAGCTGTTTTACTGGGCAGTGTATTTATATACAATTTGTGCCCTTAAATAACAATTTGTCGTTTTTACTAATCCCCACGCATCATCATGTACGTATCGATTACAATTTCATATCGGCCTAGCGATTTCCTTCGAATAAAAAGCAGAACCAAAATTCAGAACTCTCTGATTTCTTCGTTAGGTTCTTTTCTTGTTTTTTTTTTGTTTTAGTCATTTTTTAGTTGTCAAATACTTCACATGGCAATATTAGGAACACAGGTCCTTAAAGAACAATCTCAAAAAATAACTTTTCGCCCGGAGTCCAAGCAGTCCCCATATTTAAAATCACTTATAACATTATTTTATACCGATAATTTTCTCTTATAACTCTCACATATAACATCGCCCTATGGTATCATTTTGTTGTTCGGTCCGTTCCTGGGTTGCTTCTAACAGTTCAGGAAAAACATCCGTCATGTTTCGGTTTTTAGATAATTTCATGAATTATATTCACAATGGCAAGAGATAATATAAGCGACTAAGGGCATAATACATAAGAATGCGATGCCGTGATTGGCTTGATGTGCCGTCATGAATATTGTAAGCCAATCACGGTATGGCATACTTTCGTAGTATGTTTGTTATGCGAGCCTCTGGATGTGCCTTAAACCCAAAAACTAGTACGTTTAGCTGTCAAAATTATTTCGTAGCAAGGGGAACCCCTGTTGTTTACCATAAAAGTATGGGAATATAATACTTTCGTTCAAATTAAAGTAAATTTTAACAAACCTAAAAGACTAACCCGGGTCTAAATGGACCCCCAGAAAAAAAAACTTTAAATAAAATTAAAACTAACGAATATTGAGGTAACCAACACAGTATATTAAATAAATAAAACTATAAACGGAAGGTAGACGGATGGTCAATGCCTAATTTTTAATATGTGTATAGTTACGTAAAAAAAAACATCCCGGAGGTACAAATTAACTCCTGTCCGTCGGATGAAGGTTAAGTAAAACACAATATGGACCAAGAAAGTGTATGTTTGTTCTTGCCCTGCAATAATCGATGCTACCCAGCTTGCAGTAGTCAGTACATAACAATTTTACAAGTTTTTATAGTGGAAGAGCACGAAACATTAACCTATTTATAGGCATTTTTTCGATATAACAGATATATTGGCACCGAGGACGAACTAACAAGTTTAAGAGGGCGTGGCCAATATTAGGAACATCGCAATAATTAGCTCACCTTATAGGTATAGTATAGTGTTCTCGACTGATTTTTTGCCTCGACTCCGTCTCAGCAAAAAAACTTCAGTCTCGAACACTTAAGACTTAGTTCGCATACGTGGTGCATATACTATTTATTTATTTATTTATTTATTTATTTATTTATTTATTTATTACATCCAACAGTACATGACCAATTACAGGATGAGTCACAAAAGAAAAAAGAGATAAAAACAAAAAAAATTAACATCTAAAAATAAATTAAACACTATGAGCAGCAAGTACTAAAAATACAATAATCAAAATAGTTAACAGAAGGTACACTGAAAGTGTACACTGAAAGTGTACAGTACAAAATTACAAATATGCGCAATTAATCCAAGTTTAATTGGCGATAAACGGATTTAATACTGCTTATAGAGCAGGAGAAAATATCAATTTTAGACTGAATGGTATTATAATTTGAGCACATTTTATATATTGGCGAGTTTTTTAATAAGTTAGTCCTAGGCTTTGGTAGGTAAAAAGTATCATTTGCACGTGTCTTTGCGGGTACATGTAAGCTGACGAGTCTTAAAAGTTTAGAGCAGTCTATTCTGTAATTCAAAAGTTTGTATAAAAATAATACTAAGGAAAGTGCCCTTCTATTTTGAAGACTAGTCGAGTTAAATCTGCGCAAGAGAAGTTTATTATCAATACCTACCGGCGGGTAAACACCATCTACTTTAAAAGTTACAAATTTTAAAAATTTTCTTAAAATGTTGTCAATGTTATCAATTTGATATTGATATTTAGGGCACCAAATAATGCTTACATATTCCAGTTTAGGTAAAACAAAAGTATTAAAAAGCGTAAATAAAAGTGTTCTATCATTGAATCCATAACAGTTTCTGATAACAAAACCAAGGCTGCGATATGCTGAAGATACTATATTCTCAATGTGTAAGTTAAACTCTAATTTACTATCGAATGTCACACCCAAATCCTTAATTTCAGTTACCCTCATAATAGATTTATCTTGAATTTGATAGTCGTGTTTAGCTTTCTAGTAAATGAGATTATTTTGCATTTAGAGACATTAAGAGGCAATTTATTTTTTTCACACCATTGAATTAAATTATTAAGAGCAATCTGGAGATCTATACAATCTAGTATGCTATTTATTGTCAGGTAGAGCTTTGCATCGTCAGCAAAAGCCAAGCCGTACACAAAAACAAGATTAAATATTGTGTTAATAAATATAAGAAAAAGAAGGGGTCCCAAAATAGATCCTTGTGGAACTCCTGAGGTAGCCAAGAAAAAATAGGATTTTGCACCGTGACATTGGACATATAGGTACCTTTCTAGCAAATATGAAATAAAAAAATAAATAAGTGGAATGGAAAAGCCCATATCATACATTGCCTGTAAGAGAATAGGGTGTTTAAGTACATCAAAGGCCTTAGAGAAATCAGTGTGGATTACGTCAACTTGCCCCCCATTGTCAAGAGTGTCAGAAATATATTGGGTAATACAGCAAAGATTTGTTGTAGTTGACCTTCCCTTTAAGAAACCGTGCTGTTTTTCAGATAGCAAGTGTTTTATGTTTGCATAAATTAATTTGTGGAGAACAATCTCAAACACCTTGGCAAAATTGGATATTATCGTAATGGGACGATAATTTTCCACATATTTTTTGTCTCCCTTTTTAAAAACTGGAACAATTTTTGCTAGCTTCCACATCTGAGGGAATTTACAACATTTTAAGGACATATTAAAAAGACAGGTTAAAGGAAAGGACAGAACCGGGGCACAGTCCTTAAGTAAAAAGGACGGGATATTATCAGGCCCAGCAGTAAGTTTCGCTTTAAGCCGTTTTAAAGCAGACAGTACATCAGATTCCTGAACTTTGGTTATAGTAAAAAAGTTATTATTGCAACTTTCAAATTTAAATTCCTCAGGTTTACTTGGCTCTCCATAGGATTTTTGAAAAAATGAAGCAAAAGCATTTGCAATGCTTTGAGGGTTATCATGCTCAATATCGTTTTAAAAAAGCAAATCAGGAATATTACCCGAGGACCGCTTCGAGTTTACATATGACCAAAATTTATTGGGATCACTTTTTATATCACGTTCTATATTTTTAAGATGGGCCCTATAAGAGTTATGTAGGTCATTTTTAATTTTTGATCTCAAAATTTTAAAGTTTCCAAATATATTATTTTTTGGAGTTTTCCGATAAGATTTCCAAAGTTTATTTTTCGTTTTTATATCATTAATTATGTCTTTAGTATACCATTGAGGATATTTTCGTTTATTACTTATTACTTTGGGTACATATATGTCAAATAATGATATAAGTTTATTATGAAAGGATTCACAGGCTTGATCAACGTCAGTTATATTATCTATGAAAGACCAGTTTGTGGAAGCTAGTACTCTATACAAATCAGGAAAATTAGCCTTTTTAAAATTATACCTTGGTACTTCTGTAGAAAAGCTGGAAGACTGAATTTTTTTGTTTACTAAGGTGTTAATATATATATTTAGCGCTGGATGATCCGGAAGGTCCTCTTTCACTAAAATGTCATTTGCTCTTACAACTTGACATCTTTTATTAGATAATATGAGATCCAATAATCTGTCATTATCGTTAAGTACGTAGTTTTGTTGTAGCAAGTCATAAAAATTTAGGAACGTATTAAAAGCGGTAATCCTTTCAGTTGTAGATCCATTTGATAGGGAGCTATAAAATTCGGGAATATTGAAGTCACCCACAAAATACACGTCTGTCTCACTTAAGTACTCCAATGATTCAAGGCAATCATATAAGGTTTCAAAATACTTAGCAGCTGTATTGTTAGGAATATATAAGGCAAATACATAAAACGAATAAAAATGGTAAGTAAACTTGACTCCAACAATATCGATTAAAGGTACAACTTGACGTATAAATGTGAGATCTAACTCAATCATACTGAACATATCTATACGGCCCGCAATCAAAGCTCCACCCCCTCTGGTCTTATTATGAGCAACTAGATCTCTACTTCGAAAAAATTAGAGAGGATTTCAATTCGTTTACTTTATCTATAAAAATAGGACAATTTGAATCCCATGCAGCGTGATTAGTATCTAAGTTTGTATTTTTGTCTTTATTATGATTAAAGCAATTTACACATTTTAAATTGGTTGATTTGCAGCTATTAATTAAGTGGTTAAGCCCACATCTTGGACAAAAAGGTTCAGAACTTTTACAGTCCTTAGAAACGTGGTGAAAACCACTACATTTAAAACACCTTGTAATATTAATAGCATCAAAAACACTGCAAGAGTCATAGCCTAGGAATAACTTACCCTTACCAGTAGACATAATATTGTTATATGTTACGACATCTATCTGCAATATGGCTTGATAAATATCTGCTCGCCTTTTAATAGATTTAACTTCATTAATTTTACAATAAAAACTGTCACTAATTAAACCTGGATTTTGATGTTTAATATATTTTATAATATCAGCAGGTTCGAATTTTTCAGTCATTCCAGTTAATCGTATCTTCGGGTAAAATTGATTTGTCACTTTAATTTCGTATTTGTCTCCTAGCTTCTCAGATGCAAGTTTTTGAAATTCCGAAACATCCTCACATCCAATAATTAAACCTCCATTTTTTAGAGTTTTTACACCAGAAAGTTGAACATTGGCCTGAATAGGATTAATGTTATTTAATACATCATTTTTTGTGGCTATATTTTATTGCTCCTGGTCTTTAGGTTGAATTATTAAAGCAGGTTTAGGTTTGGCAGCAGTAGAGTACAGTTTTTTACCAGGGTTTTTCAAAATATTGCTATTTGGCACATTAACTATGTCGCTAATGCTTCCCAGGAACTCAGATTTAAGCGAGGATACGCAATTTTCAAACTTTAATAAAGTTTCATTGAGTTTATCTTCGATTTTCTTATTAAAGGGATTTTTCATGCAGTTTGGACATTTCCAAATTAAGCCTGCCACCTTATTTATAGATTTAAGTATATCAGCAGGGAAATCCACACAGCTTATATGGAAAAAAAACTGACATTCATCGCATTTGATTGTTTTTGTTCTGCTGTTAATTGAAAGAGTACAAACACAGTTCAAGGTCCTATCATCCGTCATTTTAGTACACCTATATTTTAGCAGTTTAACAGTAAATATGCATTTTCAAGCGTTGCACTACACTATTTTTTATGTAGAAGTTGAAGATCACAGCTTTTATAGTACTATAGAACAGAAATAACTAATTTTTAGTGATTTATAACAGTCGAAAACGTGATATTTCTCCGCAGCAACGACATACACAAACGCACATCACGGTGGTTTTCTACTGCCTAAAGCTAGTAACTCCAAGTATCAGTTAAAAATAAAGTTTAAAAAATATTTTGACATAGCTGTCAGTTTGACAAATAAGTTGAAAAAAGTTAGTAGTTGTCTCAAAAATTTTTCATTATTGACCGTCGTCAATAAACAATGCTTAACAACGGTCAATAATAAATGAGTTCAATGATTTTATTGGTTGCCAAGGTAAACAAGCCTTGACAACGGTAGATAATATGTAAGCTAACGCTTAATTAGGTAGTAGAAAAAATAAATTATTTGACTGATTTAAAGATTACTCATTTTTTTCCATTTGATTTAATTGAGTTCCAAAAAACAAGGTTCTTTTTTGCCGTATATACATATATTAATGAATACGGCTTAACTTCAATTAACACACCGTATGTGACACACGTAATATTGCAAGGACTAATATGATTAAGGAAGATCCATATTTTATTACGATAAGTGGATTGTGTTATGGGTCAGAAAGCTTTTAGGCTGTTAATCTGAGTGCGTTTATTTAAACAAATCAAAATTTGCTTCTATCCAGTTATCGAATCCAAAATAAAAAAGATACCACTGACTTGCGACCGAAGCAAGCTCGTATTAAAGTAGACCTGAAATACTGCTGCAAACAAAATAATCCCTTCCCCTATAGGCATAAGTTCATTAAAATCAAAAACGAAACAAATTAAAAAAAAATCAAAAGAAAAATTATTTTTTTTTTAACTTTTTGAAATTTTTTTTTCAAAAGAAGTTTATTTTTTCGTAAAACGAAAAATAAATTGAAAAAAAAATTTTTTTTACCCCAATTTACCCCCTTACTGCAATCCGATTTTTACCAAAAATAATCCCAGCCTAGAACTTTGTATAATCAACCTATGGTCCAAATTTGAAGTCTTTAGCCCGAAACGTTCTTGAGTTATCTTGGTCATAAATTTTCCGGACACAGACTGACAGGCCGACCGATAGGCCGACCGACAGGCCGACCGACAGACAGAATTTTTTTTGGCGGAATTAATATTTTTTGGATATAAAACGTCCAAAAACGTAAAAAAAAATAATTTTTTTTTTCGATTTTCGCAAGGCTCGTTGGGGAAAGTAATAAACCCGCATAGATAAGAATAGTATCTTAATCAAAACTAATATCATTTAAGCCAAGTGAATTTTAACTTTATATACAGTTGTAAATATTATGTTTAATAGTTAAACCCAAAATATTTATTTAAATAATGATTTTTGTATACAAAATATGCCATAGCATATTATAAAACAACTATTGTGACACACTGCCAGGTTAGTTCGACAGCCAGGTTAGTTCGACAGAATTTAGCTATAATTATAGTTTAATGGAGCTCTCTACAACTAGAATTATGAAACAAAAGACGTCTGCCCTATCTCTATCTCATTTGTGCTACACTTTCCAGCCAACCAAATAAATACTGTATTTGTTTTTCATACAACAAATACAGTATTTATTTGGTTGGCCGGAAAGTGTAGCACTAAGCGGCACGAACGAACATAGCTAATGTGGATCTGTAGAATAAGATAATTCTACTAAAATTTAGATGGCGCCAGTAATTTCTTCAATAAAAATAATACTCTTCACCCGGCCAAGTAAATATTGTATTTGTTCAACAAACAACAAATACAGAATTTGTTTGGTTGGGTGGAAGTGGGAGTGTATGTATGTCTTCTATCTTTTTTGGGTAGAACTTTTGTCCCTGTCTAATCTAACGGGAGAAATCGCCATTACAATTCAACGAAATACTTTCGTAGACCCGTCCTTTAAATTAATAAATACTTGGTTTAAGTTAATAATACTTTTTCATTGAAAAACTACATCTTTTCCTTTTTGTCGTTTCACACTTTAATGGAAAATAAACCAAATTAATGGAAAATAAATACTTATATACTTATATAACATGTTAACAAATTAAGGCAAATGTCCGATATTAAACATGTCCCAGTTATCGGACACTTTTTCACGTTTTAACAAAAAAACGAGATATTTAAGTAACATAATTAAAATAATCAAAAAAATATTTTTTATCCGAAATTAATCACAGCGCCTGCGCTGGAATAATATTATACGGTAGTTTCGAATTTTCAAAAATCGCCCTAGACAAAAAAATTATTGGATATAAAGTTTCATAAAAAAATAAGCAATTTTTTTTTTTAAGGCCCGTTCGTAATATATAATGGAATACGTAGCATTACATATCTTCACGGCTTTATATATCATAAGTATCATTTGTCATTTATATCGCATTTATAAAGCTCTAGTAACAAACAACCCGTCATGTATCAGGAGCCATGAAGTGCATAGTCTTTTTCAAAGCAAGGCACTGTGGGCTGAGAAAAAAAAAGATGGACGAAAATCTAAATTTTTGCATACGAGTATTTTTGATTTTTATAGTGAAAAAGCGCCACTAGGGTTGTTTATTTTTTTATTTTTTTTCGATTTTCTTCAAATTTGGTATACAGGAAACAAAAAACAACAAGAAAATAAAGTAACGAAGAAATTAGAGAGTTCTAAATCTTGGTTCTAGTTTTTATTCGAAGAGAATATATGAGATTGTAATCGATATGTACATGAAGTTCGTGGGGCTTACTAAAAAAGACAAATTGTTATTTAAGTTTCAAATTATATCTAAAAACAGCTGACATTGTTATTGTGTCACAATATTTTCTTATTATTTTGAAAATTTCTTGTAAGTTTATTCTTTACTGTTATTACCAGGTGGCAAAATTTGGGACATGGGTTCCCCTAATATTGTCAGTATGTATTCATTTGTAAAAAGAAATAATTTTTTTTTGAAGCTGCAGTTTGTTTATTTTTTAACCATTAGGATAAAGATATGTTTATTGTTAATGTGGTAAAGTTTCAGGTCAATACAAATAAATTTGAGTAAAAAATAAAATGTCTTAATATGGCAATAATTGGCCCACCTTACCTAAAATGTTAATTTTGTCACACATTAACAACAAGGTTTGGACTTCATATCCACAACTCAAAAAATATATACACACATGCACATTAAATTCCGGACACCTAAAAAATTGACATTTTTTAAATTCAAATATTTCGAAAACTAATTAATCGATTTGACTGATTTTTTTTTTGTTTTAAAGCTTAAACATTCTCTACTTTTGTTTGTTTTAAGAATGATTAATTTTTTTTTCGTTTTAAAAACAACAAATAATGTACAACTATGTTTTTTATCCCATCTTCTAGGACTTGCATGGTACGCCATTGCAATTGTTTATCAAATTATTAAAGTCTTTCTTATTGCCCTATTTTTTTCTTCTACTCAAGTTTTTTAAACCCAATTTATGTTTTTAATAAACTTGATTAGAAGAAAAACGTAACTCGGTTAAGCTTCAAATTTAAAGCACAGCATCAATCAAATTCATGTAGTACTTTTTAAGTTAACTGAAAAAATGACAACTTTCAGGAAAATCCTGATATCTCCTAAACTAGAAGTAAAAATGTAAAAAAATAAAAAGAAAATATTCAATAAAACTTCGGCAATAAGAAAGATTAACTTTTAGGATAATTAGTGCAAGCCCCCTAAGATTAACAAATAATATCTGTAATTATCTAATTATCAATATTTTTTGTATGAAAAAAAAAAACAAATTATTTATACAATTACATATTAAATATGAATTAAATAAGGTACTTTTATATTTTTAGAGCGTGTATAAATATTTGAGTTTTGTTAGCACGAAATGGTTCACTTGAGTTTAAAAATTGAATGTCTTAGTATAACTAATACAGTTAAGTATATGTCGTGAGGTGAAAAGAAAACGATTTCGTATGACATTTCCTCATTAGCGTTTAATATCGTTAAATTTTTTTATTTATAAATGAAACTCTCTGGAAAAAAAAGCGGAAAAACCTCTTTCCGTAGCCTGCAGAGCTGTCACTGGAGATCTCTTCCTTATAGAAAAAAAAAAATAAAACGTAGAAGAATATAATATTTTTACTTTATTATTAAACTTTATAAACTTTTTAAAAATTATTATTAAAGAAACCTTCGCATCGTGTCCCAAATATGAACACGATAGGGTTAAAAAAGTTACGTACTACTATTACGTACTACTCGAATTTAGTTTAAGTTTAAGTTTAAGTTCTTTATTGACGGGACACCCCATTGTACAAAAATATAACATAAAATAAATTTAAACATACATAAAACAAATATAAATAATAATAAAGATAACAATAGAATAGCTAGAAAAAAATAGGCTTAGAAAGTACACTACAAAAGTATGATATAATCTTAATTTAAAATAAATAATACCAAATAAAACAATAAAATAGCTAATAAAATAAAAAATAGGTTAAGAAACATAAATCTAAGCAAAAATAAATTTTATATAATTCTTCTTAATTGTGTTTTAAATAAACTGGTAGATAAGTTACAAAAGTCTAGACTCTCAGAATGTAAGTTAGCAGTTCTTAGAATCCTTCGGATTAGACTATTTTTACCGTAGTTGGTAGTATGAAAAGTCCAAACCTCACTGGCGCCGATTGCCTTTTTCAGTTAATTAATAATTGAAATTTGGCAAAGGCGTACTCCCTAGATATATTGGTTCGAAAGTCAATTAAAGCGGGTGGTTCCCTCTACTACTAGCCCACACAAGTCCTGGACTTAGGGGATGCTTAATTAAGTAGAATAGTACGAGGTTAAAAAACAAAAAAAACTACAATGTTGGGTATATTAATTGATATTAATTCTAGAAGTAAAGGAGAGTCAATTTTGTTGTTTAATAAATTATTCAAAAAGCTGAGATCTGCCATTTTTCTATAAGGTACATTATATTCTGTAAATCTGTAGAATTTTACGCATATAGAAGCCTTCTATTGGAAGATTTTTTCCCGTGAATAAATGTATTTTTTTTTAATTTTTGAATATCGCCAAGTAAATCTCGAAAATCGAGATGCATCGTATCTGAAAAAGAATTATTATTAATTCCTTGCACTAATTACCTCTAGAGCCCTAGAGCTCTGTAGATGATACATTATTATTTTATTATTATTGTTATTATAATTATTATTATAATTATTATTAAATGGTAACATAAAAAAGCCCAATTAATTGCCCCACTTAGTTACGCTAAGTTACGCTATGTTCGAGTAATAAATTGGACTTTCTGTAAGTTACCAGTCATCAAGTACAGAGTTGATTAGTACCCATAAAAAACTTAAAATACTATTTTTGTAGATACGAGGTTTCGAACTTTACAGGGCGATATACAACTCCAATTGGCTGCTCCACTTAGTTTATAAGTTACGCTATGTTCGAGTAATAAATTGTGGTTTGTGTAAGTTACCAGTCATCATGTACAGAGTTGATTAGTACCTCGCTAATTTTGAATACAAATTAATTAAGTTTTAGTGACTTTTCAACGCGGTTTGCGTTAGTCATGTTAGTAGGAAGTCTACACATTATTAAATCATTGACAGTTAAATCTGAGGTGCTCGGCTTCGGATGATAATGGGCTTTTTTCATCAGAAATAATCACAGTCTATTTAATAGTTCTTTATTTTATACTGTTTTAGCTTATTTGCATATTCGGACTTAAAATGTAATGAAACGTTGAGAAAATGTGAAAAGTGGGTGTTAAAAAAATATCGTTCTGTCTGTCCTCTGACTATTAACCTTGTAACTTTTAAACGAAAGGTCCGATTAAAAAAAATCCTTCACTGTGTGATTAAGGACCGTCGTTAAATGTGAAACAAACATGCAAAAACCAATAAATTCATTTTTTGCATATTTTTCTCTAAGTATCGATTCTTACTATAGCGCATCATATACAAGCAAAAGCCGATAATTACATGACAGATGAACAGTTTTTGCCAGTTTCAGGATCTTAAAAAAAAATGGTATTACGCTGTACAATTTTTTTGCTAATATCTCAAAATTAGATGACATGGATTTATCGGTTTTTGCATGTTTGTTCCACAAATATGGTTAACATTGGAAAATGGGTGAAAAATCAATATTTTTGGCGATAAGGGAACGTTCAAGTATTAAGTAAAAATTTTGAACATTTTGGACCCCCCCCCTGTAACTATATTTTCCTATACTATTAACATGGGCGTAACACTTCAAAATGACCCCCCCTCATAATACTATTCTAATAATAAAGCCTCAAAAAAGTTAAACAGAAAAAAGTTTGGGGCAAGAAAGTAATAAGACCCCCATTACATAAGCCTCTGGTTAAATTTACTACATGCAAATACCATTGGCTGATAGGTCTTATAAAGCACAGATCACATAATAAATTTCGATGCTATAACACAAAGGGTTCCTAAGTTATTAATAAAAACTGGAAGTTTTGGTACCCCTTTGAAAGTGCGTAGCTCCCTTACGAGTCGTTTTTGGACATATATTTATGGGAACTTTTTTTATTATTTTGACCTCTAGGACACATCCTTTAAATATTTCCCTTTTCTTACGGAACACCCTGTATAATAAATTAGAAAAAAAAAACGATATATTTGCCTAAATTACTTCTTATGGTTTGTTTATCAAAAAAAAAATTAGGGATAGGAAACAAAAAGAATTAAAAAATAACACGGTGTATATAGAATCATTTTCGTTTTATGTCGCGACATATAAACTTCAAGCAAGGAAGAGTTTTATTTAAGTGCAGCGTTGACTTCAAACACGTTAGGAAATTTAAATATTTTTCCGAGGGAAAAAATACATTATGTAGCCATTGTAATCTTTATATTAAAATGCCATGTAATTTTCGCGAAATCGATATGAAAATTCATGAAAATTCTTATGTTAACAATATATTTTATAGCGTTATGTGCGGTACAAATTTCACAACGTGGAATATTTAAATTATAATTATTTTTTATAAATTTTACACGAATCTATAACCAATCGGTTTTTTTTTGCATTTTTCGTCACGCTTTTTATAAAAACGAGGCTACAAAATATATACTACATTTATGTGTCAATATTTTCTTATATGACCACAAACTTAGATTACCTAAATATTCAAAAGGAAATAGATGCATTTTATTTTACTTTCCCCAAGAAAAGCCTTGTGTTAGTCTGTTGGTATGTCGCGAAAATTGAGTTGTGTTGTATTTTTAATAGTGAATGTTATTTGTTAATACATATTTTTATGTATATCGCCACCATTATTATTTAATACTTTACTTGTGATATTAAATAATGCAATGTGTGTATTCTATACAAAATGTTATTATACTAACATAGAGGCTGTGTTTGTACATTTGGATCCCCACGCAACATGTGTTTATTAATACTGTAACATTAGGTAAATTATATCACAGTTATAGTTTGGTATACTTTAAGTTGTAGGTGTATACTTTAAGTTGTAGGTGTTCTTGATCTAGTTTAAGGTATGTTACAGTATTTAGTAAAATAACAATGGGTAAATAATACCAAAGTTTTGATTAGTTAGAATACAGCGAAAAGTAAAAAAAGGATCGATTATTTTATCAGATTGTGGTTGCAATCTTTAAATTATTACTAATCAAAATTTTGGTATTATTTACCAATTGTTAATTTTTATGAATACTGTAACATACTTTAACAACTAGATCAGTAATAAACTTAACAACAACTCAAAGTATACCATACTATAAGTGTGATATGTTTTACCAAATGTTACAGTACGTTTTACTATAACATGCTAATATTAATAAACACATGTTGTGTGAGGAATCTCTATATTAGTATGACAACATTTTGTATACAATACACACATTGCAGTATTTAATCACAAGTAGAGTATTAAATACCAATGGTGGCGATATAAATAACAAATATCTATTTACAAATAAAATTTAGTATTAAAATTGCAATGACATTTTCTGAGTGTGACCACGATATCTCGAGAAAGCTTTGTGCTAAATAATTCAAATTTGGAAATATAGGTTTTCTATCCAAAGTTCTCGGTTCAGATTGATCTTAGTAAAAACCAAAGTGTGGTAAGCTTATAAGGGGTAAAAAAAAAGTATTATTTTGTTAGTAGTTGTATTTAGTATTATATTCAAAAGAATCCCTTGGGTTAAATAAATTTAATACATTGAAAGTTATACTAGACAGTTTTTACCAAAATAAATAAAACTAGTTTAGAAGATCCTAGGAGCTAAACGATTTTCTATAGACTTATTTAATACTTTTAGTTTAACCATACATACGTAAATACTTTATCTCGTTTTTTTATCTCATTACTTTATCTGCACAGTATCCACATTAATGGTACACACGTCCCCCCAAATGGAAATAGGTTAAAAAAAATAGCAAGATTATGTGAATATTAATTATGTTAGCAAAGGGTCTGTAAACTTCAAAACCTCTGAGAACAAAATCCCAATGAGCGCTAGTTCTTAAATAGTCGTAAAAGTTCTTCCGCAGACTGCATGCTAAACAACAGTAGCAAACTGCAATTTCTTTTGCACAATTCTAATAGTGTTTTTGTTGCTGATTTCAATTTTGTTTGGATCAAATTTATATATGTTTCTATTTTTGTAAAAAGTCATTTCAATATTTCAAAAAAATTAAAATTTGTCATGTTTGGAGGCTCATATTTAAATTATTATAGCTGCTGCAAAAGTTTTTTCTGGTTTAAATTAAAGTTACATTAATGCTCTATAAAATAATTACGAACACTGTCTGAAAATCATTTTAAAAGTTCAGTTGAGGAATAGCTTTTGATGACTCTGCAATTATGTTTAAAAGAAGGTGAATTTATCTTTGTTAAGTAGTTTTTTATAAATTTAACGTCAAATGTATTATATTAAATATTTTGTCAAGCCTATGTGTTTGTCAATTTTGTTAAATATGACATACACTGCCCAAAATAGTCTTAAACAGCAACACTGCATCGTCATTGCAGATGTCTTGTAAACTAGTGTTTAGTTGGACACCCAAAGTGAAATCCATACACTTTTCTTTAGAATTTTATAGAGCAAGCATGTAACTTGAATTAAAATTATAGAAAAACCTTGTAGGTGATAATAAATTATTTATTGTTTACCTAAAATTACATTTTTTATTTCAAATTTCGACAGGGTATTTCTCAAAAACGGAAAGAGATAAAGATTTGATCTAAATAGAATCAAAATTAGCAACAAAAACACTATTAGAATTGTGCAAAAGAATTTGCAGTTTATTGCTGTTGTTTAGCATGTAGACCGCAGAAGAACTTTTACCACTAATTACCAACTAGTGCTTATTAGGATTTTGTTCTCAGAGGTTTTAAATTTTACAGACCCTTTGCTCACATGATTTATTGTCACCAAAGTTTGCTTTTTTTAACATTTCCATTTGGGGGGACGTGTGGGTATCAATATAATTCTCGGGACACCTCAGAGATAGTTAAGCATTTTTCTCGCCATTTTGTTTTCGCATGAACCATTTCTTTCATGCCCAAATTATAAACCAAAGTTATAATTATAAAACTCATCACTATTTATCAAATTTAGTCCATGTACATCGTTTTTAATTACATTTAAAAATTAATAATTATTAATTTTATTATTTCTTTAAGTGTTTTATGTTTATAAACATAAATGTTGATGGAGTACATAGATTCGTGTTTTATAACAGCAGCTGGTGTTAAAATAATATCTACTTAAAAAGAGTGTGTAAAATATAGGATAAAAAGTGACATATTTTCCATAGTAGTGTTATAAACTTTATAGATGGGTAATGGGTATAATCTGAGATGAAAGCAGATGGTTATTAGTGAAAACCTTAATGGAATATATCACAGATGTTTGGAGGAGGTCTCACAAAACGCTGGTGGCCTGGCCAAATATATTGAGAAAAATGGCATCTGAAGAGGTCTAGATTACCGAAATATATGTGGTGTAAGAAGAGCATAAATCGCAGTTAGTAAAAGGAAAAATGTGAAGCCTTAAATGTAAAGGACCCACTTTTATAAAGTTATTATTTACTTAAAAGTTAATTTACTAAAAAGTTTATAATAATAATTATTATATACCACGGTAGAATAGACAGCTTTTATAGTCGAGCGTATTATACAGGGTTCAGAAATAACTTCGAGAAATTTAAGAGGTGATTCTACGTTAAAAAATATAAAGGTTGGTCCGGAAAGAAGTCCTAAAGGCTCTTTAAAATTGCTCTTTAAAATTGTAATAAAAATAAGGTTTTTAATTAATAACTCTTGTACCCTTTAAGCTAGAGCGACGAGCTTTTGCATGTATACTAGGGCAATAAGTTTTATTTACTTTTTATGTATACATTTTTTGTATTTTTTGTAATAAATACAGATTCCTTCAGTAAAAATACATCAAAAATATCATATAGTGTAACAATGTAGGAGCATTTAAGAGGAAGTAACATTTTTTGCCACTAAAAATGTTACTTTTTAAAAGGATATAACTAATTTAATATTAAATCTAGGTGTTTTGGTGAAGAATACTTTTTTGCTTAGTTTTAAATAAAGAATCACCTTGCAGCATTAAAATTTTATTGGTGCTTTTTTTTCCCCCATTCAATATGTCCATCTTCGAAGGGCCGCAGCTCCCTTAGGCTCATCTCCCTAAGTGGGTCATAAAAAAATCAGCTCAATTAAATCATCAGAAAGCCAATTTTGAGGGTCTAACTGCCAATATTTTACGTTTGAACTTATTACATAAATATAAATATTATACATGTGTTATTAAACGGGACGACAGCTTAAGTTATGACGTCAAAAGATTTAACAATACCTAATACTTGAAATAAATAATATTTATAAATATACGTAAAGTTTTAGGGGGGTAATGTATAAAATTCATAAAAATTTAAACTAAAAACTTAATTGGGTTTCTGATCATTTAATTTAGCTGAATTTTTTATGGCCCACTTAGGGGAAGAAAATAAAGGTTTTAACCAAGTACATGGTGATAACATACGAAAATGAGCCTTATTAAGATTGGTTTACATTCGAAACTTCGTTGCTGTGTTTCAAAGGGTTCCTGAGTTATTAAATAAAAAGCGAATTTTTTAGCCATTTTCAAAAGGGCTTAGGTCCCTTATGACGCATTTTCAGATATATGTTCATAGGACCTTTTTTCATATTTTCCAATGTAGAATCAATCCTTAAAATAAATGCCCCTTTTTCTGAATCACCCTGTATAGTGCGTGGCTATAATAGTCTTCTCTACCGTAGTTTATTCAGAAATAGGTTCGAGAAATTTAAGAGGTGATTCTACGTTAAAAAATATGAAAAGAAGTTCCTATAAAGGTTGGTCCGGAAATGACCCCTATGGGAGCTGCGGCCCTTCAAAGATGGACACATTGAATGGGGAACAAAAAAATCAACAATAAAATTTTAATGCTGCAGGGCGATTCTTCATTTAAAACTAAGCAAAATGTATTTCTTACCAAAACACCTAAATTTAATATTAAAGCCTTTTAAAAAGTAACTTCGTCTTAATTGCATTTTTTTTGTATTTTTACTGAAGGAATCTACATTTTTTACAAAAAATCCAAAAAAAATATACATAAAAAAGTTTGGGGCAAAAATGTGTTAAGCCTCACATATTGTGTCCGTTTAGGCACGCTTCTGGATAAATTCAAAAAAAATAAATTAACATAAACTTATTGCCCTTATTAATACTAGTATACGTGCAAAAGCTCGTCACTCTAGCTTAAAGGGTACAAGAGTTATTAACTAAAAACCTTATTTTTATTACAATTTTAAAGGGCCCTAGATCCCTTAGGGCTCATTTCCGGACCAACCTTTATAGGAACTTTTTTTATATTTTTGGATCTAGAATCACCTCTTAAATTTTGGCATGCCAGTTATGGATCACCCTGTATAATATTACTACTAGGTAGGCATAATATATATACATTATTAATGGCAATAATTATAATTATCATCAAACAGTAAATTAACAAATATTTGAAACGGGATCCCCTGTTGTCGAGAAATAGTTTGACATTAGTGACAGTTCTCATTTAATTGTTTTCTCACAATCATATGATGGAGTTAGACACTTGCGACTTAAAATATTTACATTTTTGCATTTTTTGAGGCTGATATTGGTTTAATGCAACTTTTTTTTTTGAAGTATGTTGGTAATCAGATAATGAAGCAAATTTGATAAAAATCTCATTTTTGAAAAATTTGGAGTTAGACAACTAGAGCCTTTAGTGGACGATATCTATTTTCAATATTTTTTCGTACGACCTAGTGTACACGAAATAAAGAAAAATGCATGTTCACTATATATCCTCGTCCGGATATTTTTCTATCGCACGAGTACATAGTGCATATTTGAATGAAATGACAACTATGCACACTCATTTATCCAAACGATTACACATAGAATTCATTTTGACAAAAGTCATTTGACGTTTATAAAATTTTGAAATGTCAAAATTAAACACAGGTATTTCTTTAAAATATACATTTTTAAGGAGTCTAGACTGTAGATCGAACGAAAAATGTTGTTCGCAACTCGTTTGCGACAAGTCCTTAGTGCACTCGAATGATTTTTTGACTTCGCTTCGCGTCGTCAAAAAAACTTCATTCTCGTGCACTAAGGACTAAAGTCGCTTACTCGTTACGAAAACTACTATTTGAAAACTAGGAAACGTTCAAGTATTTTGATCATTTCCCATAAATATAACTTTTACCCATGTTTCTTAATTTTTCAGTAACGTAGTATGTGAAAAAAAAATATTACGTTAATAGTATAGTTTTGAAATATTACCAACATAAAGGATATACAGTGTTGATGATTCCCAAGAAGGATCAAATAGTATAACTCATACTCATGAACTTTAAGCCTTGAGTGCTCATTAACATTATTACACCCTATAATAGTGGCTATAATAGTCTTCTCTACCGTAGTTTATTCAGAAATAGGTTCGAGAAATTTAAGAGGTGATTCTACGTTAAAAAATATGAAAAGAAGTTCCTATAAAGGTTGGTCCGGAAATGACCCCTATGGGAGCTACGGCCTTTCGAAGATGACGTATTGAATGGGGAACAAAAAAAAGCACGAATAAAATTTTAATGCTGCAGGGTGATTCTTCATTTAAAACTGAGCAAAAAAGTATTATACACCAAAACACCTAAATTTAATATTAAAGGAGTAATAGCCTTTTAAAAAGTAACGTTTTTGGTGGCACAAAATGTTACTTCCTCTTAATTGCATTTTTTTTTGATAACGGTTGATCCTACAGTGTTACACTATATGACATTTTTTATGTATTTTTACTCAAGAAATCTATATTTTTTACAAAAAGTCCAAAAAGGGCAAAAATGTGTTAAGCCTCACATATTGTGTCCGTTTAGGCACGCTTCTGAATAAATTCAAAAAAAAATAAATTAACATAAACTTATTGCCCTTATTATTACTAGTATACGTGCAAAAGCTCGTCAATCTAGCTTAAAGGGTACGAGTTAATAATTTAAAACCTTATTTTTGTTACACTTTCAAAGAGTCGTAGCTCCCTTAGGACTCATTTTTTCACCAATTTTTATAGGAACTTTTTTTCATATCACCTCTTAAATTTCTCGAACTTGTTTCTGAATAATCATGTATATTATTTTTTTTACTACTAGTACATTTATTCTTATTATTTAAACATTTTTTATCAGTAATACCGTAAAATGTTTGCTGGATCTTAAATTAATTGCGAAAAAATAAGTAGCCTTTGAAATCACTAATTTTGAAAACAAAATTAATATATTAATTTATTCAATAAAATTTGAAAAGTGCTAGTAGTGTTTCTAAATTTTATAAATATATGATAACATATGGGTAATTATTTATTTATTAAATAATCTGATTTATTCTATTATAATTAATTAATTTTTAATGTTTGCCATGTTAGTTTTTTATTTAATGGCAAAATATTGTTGATTTTTGTCCAACAGAAATTATTAAGGAACGTTATGTCTTTGAAATTCTAGGAAAATCAAGTGACAGTTATCAATTGTTTATAAAATGAAATCCGGCTAGGAGAGAAAAAATGATTATTGCTCTAGGTGCAGAGATTTAATTTTTCGGATTAAATAAAGGATAAATAATAGTAGGTTCTAAAGCTCTGGTGCATAAATAACTATTATCTTGACCCTAACTCCATTTTGGAAAAGTGGTATCCTTTATTTTGGGATGTCCCAGATGGCTCAAAGTTTTCTTTTCTCCAACAGAGTTGCTGGCTACTACCACCCGATGACAAATCTAAAGCAATAAGCCCTGAATTGATATTTACGCGCTTCACGAACTGCTATTGTTTTTGTTTTTCTTTTTGCTTTTCGCTTTTTTTTACTTTGTCCTCGCTAAATTACTGACATAAATGCTCTCTTTATTGACTTTATTCCAAATTATTTAGGAGTGTATTCGTCGTTAAACAAGATTTATATACTTCACTATATTTTTATTTTAGACGATATACGGTGGAGTTAACTATATATTAAATTAAAGACTAGAATGTAAAAACGATGAACGCCAGTTTTTAAATATGATAAAATGAAATTGAGGTGCCAAAAAATAGATCCATATAAGTAGAATATATGTATTATTTATTAAATTTAATCAAAAGAATATTGCTTTGAGCCTGATTTCTACTGAAGAAGCTGCTAAACAATATATATTTTAATGGCAAATTGCCATTGGCAATACTTGAAAGTATTTACGTTCGGTATTCATTTTTTTTCTGACCACCACTTCTGTTCTTAATTTTCCTACTGCTATGGGTAAAAAATAAACAAACTGCAGAAGCTTAAAAAAAATTTTATTGCTTTTTAAAACAGATTGCATACTGACAATATTAGGAACCCATGTCCCAAATATTGCCAGGGTACTGACAAGCATAGTAATAAACAAAATTAACAAACTAGTAAGAAAATATTGTAGCACAATAAGAACTTTAGCTGTTTGTAGGTAAAATTTAGGCACTTAAACAAGAATTAGTCGTTTTTAGTAAGCCCCACGCACTTCATGTTCGTATCGATTACAATTTCATCAACTTCTTTATTAGTACAGGTTAAACAAAAATATTTTGCCATCATTTAGCCCAAAATGCCCTACTAAAAGAACATTCTCGTTTTCTAGAAGAACAGAAACTTCATTTATTAATTTATTAAGTGGCTAATCGTGTGAAGTAGGATTATTGGGGAGGTGAGATGTTACGAAGTAGGGTTATTGTGGATATTCGTACATTGGTAGGTACTATTAAAAAGTAGCATCATTAAGAAATCTAACAATAACTTTTATTTTTATTTATGATACATACAGACGATTTTATAAAATAAATAGTAAAAATCTTATTTTTGATTTTAGTAACAAAGTTGGCTTTGGAAACTAAAAAATGCAGGATATTTATCTGTTAAATTAAAGTTTAAAAAGAACGTTTTCTGCGTAAATTTATTTTTGTGTAGGGTTTCTTAGACCCTTTTGGGTAATGTTATGTAGTCATGGCCTACCTATGATAAAAACTAAAAATTAAATAAAAAAAAACCTTGACATTTAAATTGTTACTTTTTTGGTATTATTGTTTTTAGAATATAGTGTAGAATTGACATAATATACATATATGTAAAAATATATAGGGTCCCTTTAAAAAATTGAAAGTTGGTGTCATTTACGATTAATCCGGAAGTGACTTAAATGTGCTTTTAAAGTTGACGTTTTATGTCAATAAGATATATTTTAAATTTGAAATCTTTTACTTTTAAAATAAATAAAAAAAGATGGGAGTATCATGGTCATGTTACACCTGGTATATTTAAATTATCAAAAAAAAAAAGAGTTATTCTAGCTAAATTTTTATTTCGCCATATTGTGCATGGAACGAAACATGAAACTGAAGGGTATGAAATTGATGGTGTATCATCTTTTTGCAGTCTAGTCGAAGTCTTTTTTCTCTCGGGTAATTATATATTGGTGTTTGCGGTGTTTGAGTCTAGTTAACGACCACACCAATTAATTGATTAATTAATAATTGAAATTGTTGTACGTACTATGTGCGTTGTCTAACACAAAACATACATTATAGATTATTAGCTGACGTTGTGATACTCTATTAACATATAATGCAATGGATATTTGTGATTAGATTTATCTTAATTATGCGGCTTACACGGCATTATCCGAGCGTGATATTAAAACGGGACCACCTCATGAATACCCTCTTTAATTTGCAAGAAGTTCCATCATTCCGTTCATTCGTTCCAAAGTTATGCGGGAACCAACCTAAAAAAAACAAAGTCACACGTCGAATTGATAACCTCCTCCTTTTTGGAAGTCGGTTAAAAAAGAAATAAATAAAAAAATATTTATTGTATATTGAGAATAAAGGGACTGGATCTTGATAAAAAAACAAAAACACCAGTTAATGTATGTCGACGTTTCGTCTTTTATTAAAAGTCCAAAAAGGAGGAGGTTATCAATTGGACGTGTGACTTTGTTTTATGTTTGTTCCCACATAACTTTGGAACTGATGAACGGAATTTGATGAAACTTTAAAACGGCATTCATGAGGTGGTCCCGTTTTAATTTGATGCTCGGATAATGCCGGGTAAGCCAGGTAATTAAGATAAATCTAATTGTTTTAACGCAATTTCACTTAAAACCGGCTTAATTTGGTTCTAATGCCAACCAATTTTTTAGAAAATGATAGGACAACTCGGATAAGTCGGATAACTTAAGTGGTCACTCAAATATTACGGCAGGCTAAAAATCTTTTAAATGCTTCTAAATTTGATTCTGTGGACCTGCAATATTAAAATACCAAGATAAAATTATAAAATTTGTGATTATACCATAAGACGTTATTTGATTATTACTTAAAGTTTTACAAAGATTTTATTTAGTATCAACGGTATCAAAAATACCCATATGAAAAAATTTAGATTTTCGTCCATCTTTCTTTTTCTCAGCCCACTGTGCCTTGTGAGACGACATTTGACCCATATCCATATGAAAATTTTGTACTATTTTAGAACGTTTTTAAATTCTAATAATATTTTCACATTTTTTTATTGCTAAGCAAAAGTATTCGTGATTGTAAAATAAAAAAAAATATTCATATCTGTAAAAAGTTACACATGTTAAACATTATAAGGTATATTTTATTATACTTTTTTTAATGAAATGTCAAGCATTGTAAAACTTTAAACTCAGTTTGGTTTAAACTGGTTTAGTTTTCAAACACAAAATTTTGATCATACAACATCAGTACCTATACTATACATACGTACGTATACCTACGTATTGAATTGTTCTTTTAGCATAATAAAGAAGCATGAGATTGGATCCTCCAACTGGGTTCTGTATATATTGTATGGTTTTATATTCATTTAAAATTCAGTAATGGTTTAGCATAAAAGAAAGTTTCCGGAGTTACGAAGTTTAAAATTAAATTTTGAAGCAACTATATAAATTAGAGATCAAAAGGATTTAAATATCAAGCTTTTTAATTAAATTTTAGTTTTGCTACCCAAATCAATATGATTGGTCTAATAAACCAAAGAAAACAATTTGTAAAATTACATGCGTCATGGAGTTTTGTAAAAAAGAATACACAAAATACACTGCCCAGTAAAAGAGCTTTCCGATTTTTCACCTCCGCGCGTGAAATGGATTTTTTATTATTAGATTCACTTTCAGTAACTTTAAAAACTCCAATGTACCAATTTTTACGAAAACTAACATTTGCCCCTCAGTGGTTGGATTTAGAAAAAATGTATTTTAAGATTCAGTTTTACCACCCTCAAAAAACCCAATGTATCACTTTTCAAGAAAACTACCCCCCGCCCCTCAGGGGGTCGATTTGTTTTTTTTTAATATTGGATTCACTTTCAGTAACCTCAAAAACCCAAATATACCAATTTTCACGAAAACTATTCAAGCCCCTCAGGGAGTGGAATTATAATTTTTTTATTATCAGATTCACTTTCAGCAACGTCAAAAACCCAAATTTTCACGAAAACTACCGTCGCCCCTCAAGGGTTGGAGTTAGATTTTTTTTTATTATCAGATTCACTTTCAGCAACCTCGAAAACCACCCCCCCATCCCTCAGGATGTGAAATTAGAAAAAATTTATTGTTAGATTCAGATTCAGATCCAAACCATTTGTCACATTCGCGCGTGAAATGGATTTGTTATTATCAGATTCCCTTTTAGTAAACTTAATAACTCCATTATACCAATTTTTACGAAAACTACCCCTTGGCCCTCAGGGGGTGGATTTAGAAAAAATGTATTTTAAGATTCAGTTTTAGCACCCTCAAAAACCTCAATATATCCATTTTTAAAAAAACTACCTCCCGCTCCTCATTTGGTGGATTTAGAAATTTTTTAAATATTAGATTCACTTTCAGCAACCTCAAAAACCCAAATATACCAATTTTCACGCAAAAAAATAACAGTTTATAAACTATTCAACTTAGAAAAAGAAGATTTCCAAAAAAGTATGTCCTTCTTTCTCAAAATAACAAAAATAATGAATAAAGAGGGAAAATAATTAGGATGATTAGACCCTTATTCCTTTTATTAAATGCTAATTTTAGGCAATTTCTGAGCTATTTCCCTTTCCCAAACGTTAAGTACCCTATTAACAAAAATCCAGGGCCGGGGGTAGGATTATCCATTTTAATTCCAGGTATCACTCTGAATATTTCGAGAATAATATGTTACTTAGAATGACTTTTTTATAAATTTTTTTTAAATATACCAGTATATTTAAAAAAAATCTGGAAAAAATGATCGAGCGAAAATTTTTTCTTGCTCTAAATTGATTTATATCGACATAAAACGCAAAAATAAGCAAAAAAAATTGAAATTTTAAAAATTTTCAAAATGGGAAAGCAAATATTATTTTACATTTAAAACCGATATCATAATGTGGTACATTTAAATATCCATTTACCAAGGACCAAAAGAACATATTTGCTGGATCCACGGACGAGAGGGATTTTCTAGACAGTTATTTTAACGAAATTATTTATTATGTAGCTGAATTCTGTCTGACTAAAGGCCTATCCAGAGGCTCGCATAACTTGAATAATACATAACAATACGATGCCGTGATTGGCTTGATGTGCCGGCATGCATCTTGTGCGCAGGCTTATGGACATTATGTTAGCTCACATAAGAGCCTGTGGATAGGCATTACTTCACAATAATTCTGCTACAAAAAATAATTATTCTAATAAGGTAGGTGAACCAATCATTGTCGTGTTGCCACCATCTATTAGACTTGTTAGTTCGTTCTCTATGTCATAGACACCGTTAGTATATATGCCTGTAAATATGATGTATCTGTATCCAGTTGGTAATGGCGTACACTACGATGCAGTTCGTGTTTCATGCTCTTCCACTATCAAAACTTGTAAAACTGTTGCTGGCTGAGTAGCATAGATGACAATGACAATGACAATATAATAATAATAATAATAAATATGAGGTTAGAGTTCACATTAGTTTTAATATCAATTAATCAACCAATCAACGTCCAATATTTTACTTTTCACGATAGTTAGAAAAATCTAACTTTTCGTACAGATTGATTATAAAAAAAGTGGCGTTTTTAGATCAATCAAATAAAAAGTATTTTTCTTTCTCACGTCATTCAAGAAAAAAAAAGGAGCAACGGAATTTAATAATACATATTTTGTTTAGATTGAACATAAAACAAGAGTGAAATGCCATTGTTTTTCGCGAAATTGAAGATCAGGAAAATAAAATACACAGTCTACTACAATTTACTTATATTTGTTTTCATTTTGTCCTATTTCAATAGAATAATAAAATTTCCTAGACTTATAAACAGCTCTCAATTTACAAGCATGCTAGAAATGAAAAGCCTTTCTTTAACCCTTTAGAAAAATACTTTGTTGAAATAAAAAGTTTATAATTTATTTTAAACAAACCGTAAAGCCTGTTTTTCGCACGGATTATTTAAAAACTAAAATTGCTTAAAAGAAGATAAACTTTCTTTACTAACTTTGTTTAATGATTTTTCACCAACTAAGGGGTTAAAGGGGGTATTTTTACATTTTTTTTTTAATTTTTAGATTTTTTTTTTCATTTTAAAGTTTTTAACTTTAAAATGAAAAAATAATATTCTTTTCGTTATATAAAAATTATACCGTGCGGTCCAAATATTACCCCCTCCTCTTAACTTTTGAACGAAACTTTAAATATGGAACAAACAGCACAAACTATATTTTCGAATATTTGATATTTTCAGCTCTTAAAATGTGGGCAGGGGCGTATGGGATTTTCTTTAAATAGAAAGGGGTATCGTGGGATAATTTTAAAGCTTATGAAATTATCTATTTAGCAATATATTTTTTAATTTTTTTAAACATTTTTTTGGGGGTTTAAAATAAGGTTTAAAATGGGTAGTTTCGTCAAAATTTCTTTAAAAAAATAAAACAATTTTCGAAAAATTAATAATTTTATGCTGCAAAAACGTAAGTTATACTTTTAAACTAATTTTAATGGATATAAATAAAAACACACTGCTTAGTAAATTGAATTTTTATTATCAGATTCCCTTTCAGCAACGTAAAAAACCCCCAATATATCAATTTTCACGAAAACTACCCCCGCGGGATTTAGAAAAAAAATATTTTAAGATTAAGTTTTAGCGACATCAAAAAGTCCAATAAATCAGTTTTCAAGAAAACTACCACCTCCCCTCAGGGGGTGAAATTAGATTTTTTTTATTATCAAATTCACTTTCAGCAACCTCAAAAACCCCAGTATAAAAATTTTCACGAAAACTACCCCCCGCCCTCAGGGGGTGGAGTTAGATTATTGTTATTATTACTTCACTTTCAACAACCTAAAAACCCCCAATATGCCAATTTTCACGAAAACTACCCTCCCCCCCCGTCCCTCATGGGGTGGAGTTAGATTTTTATATTATCAGATTTACTTACAGCAACCTCAAAAACCATAATATAGTTTTTGCAAAAATTGTTTGCTAAAACTACCCCCGCCCCTTAAAGGGTGAAATTAGAAAAAATTTATTATCATATTCAGATTCGTGGACCCCAAAAACCCGTAGGTACCAATTTTGACGAAAATGTTTACCGCCTCACTCTCGAGGGGATGGAGTTTGGACTTTTTAAATTTATCATCAGATTTAATTTCAGCAACCTTAAAAACCCCTATACAGCAATTTTAATTGTTTTGTAAAAAAAGGTATTTTCCCCCATTTGCCCCCCTTGCCGCACCCCAATTTTCACCAAAAACAATCCCGAGCGAGAACTTTTGGTAACATACTTGCATGCCAAAGCTTAAAGCGTTCTTAAGTTATCGTGGATAAATATATTTCACTAACAGAAAGACCAATCGACCGATCGACCGTGCGAATTTTTTTTCTTTTTGCTCGAAATTGATTTATATCGACATAATACGTCATAAAACGCAAAATTACGCAAAAAACATGACAATTTTTGCACGAATACAAGGCCTTCCCGAAATTAAAAAAAAAATCAAAATAGGAAAGCAATATACAAAAAAAATCTTAGTCTTAATTTTTTAGTAAAAAAAAAATTGAATAATTAATACCTTAACAAAAAGTTTAAAAAATTAAAATAATACATACTTAAATAGATAATTTTATAAGCTTTAAAACAATGTAACGCATGATACCCCTTACTATTTAAAAAAATGTCTCCCCACGCCCCCCTGTCCACACTTTAAGAGCTGAAAATATTAAATATATGCGAAAAAATAGTATGGGTTGTCTTATTTAAGTGTTAAGTGATATCGATATCTCAACTCGTTCAAAAGTTAAGAGGGGGTGACTTTTGGACCGCAAGGTTAAGTATTTTTTTTTAAGGTGAACTAAATTGATTTAATTGAAATATGTTTTCCTTGTGTGTAGGGTTCTCTTCACTAAAATGGTAGTGTTGTAGATACATATGTTCATTTATATAATTGCAAACAAAGAGAAAAGGGTCAAAATAGGTTATTCCTCTGGGATATGTAATTCTGAACTCTTTTTTATTTGTTTTCACTGGTAAACTTTAATAGGAAGGTACAAAAGAAAATTAATTGCCTCAAAAGCTAACAAATATGTTGGTTTTGCATTTTCCAAACAGGATAAAAAAGTACTTTTACCACTTTTGCTTCGGCTGGATTGTTAGAGTTATAAATTTAAACGTGTAAAGCGGATATTTTAAAATTAAGTAGAAAAAACTTTTTTAATTAACTAATTAAGTTTTACAGTCTGTTTTTTCAATATATTTGTTTCTTTTTTAAAATAATTAAAGAAGAGGAAATGAGGCATAATCAAAAGGTGATAAGTCCACTACTACTCCTGTTACTGTACTAGTACTAGACTATTTTGTAATGAGTCCAAATATCTACGAATTTGACTCCAACATCATTTTAGCGCTAATTAATATATTCCTAATATACTAAACAATTACAATTGACTCAAAGCTGTTGCCCATAAGAAAGTTATGCTCGAATTAAGGGGTATAGGTCTTGACACTATTTTACCATGCCCTTAATTCTTGAATAATTTTCATAGACCTGTTCTATGTCAAAAAAAAATACCTATCCAGTAAAAAATCAACCTATTTTGTATTAAACCCAGAATATTCATGTGTTTCTGGTTGAAGAATCTTGAATACTAAGGCAGACTTTATAATCCAGTTTATAAGGCAATATAATATTTTGTAAACTGTCTAAAAATACATTTACTAAAGCAAATAAAACTCGAAGTGGGTTATTGTTATTCCTGTCATCGTCAGCTGTCTCGCAAGGCAATTTGAGCTAAGTGACATGTCACCAGAAAAGGCATAAGAGTGAGGTAGGTAGGAACATAAATAAGGTAAGTAAGCAGGCCATTTTATGTGACAGTCTCATCAGTATGAAAACATCGGCGGTTTCGGCGGAGACGGCTCCGTAACCACTATATTTTATAGGAGATGCCACAAGACGCTGAATAATGATAAACACCCTTCTATTCACAGCTGAAGTCTAATACACTAACTTATATTTATTTCAAATTTTCAGGAAGTTTTTATGAATACGGAATATACAGGCCGATTCAGAATTGCAATTCACCATGGTAAATCAAACGAAAATGGTAGATTCCCCATGCGAAATAAGACAAAAAGTTCCTATAAAGATTGGTCCGGAAATGAGCCCTGAGCCACGGCCCTTCGAAGATGGGCTTATTTAATGGGAACAAAAAAAGCACGAATAAAATGTTAATGCTTCAGGGCGATCCTTTATTTAAAAATACTTAAGCATAAAAGTATTCTTTACCGAAACAGCTAAATTAATTATTAAAGGAGTAATAGCCTTTTAATAAAGTAACATTTTTGGTGGCACAAAATGTTACCTCTTCCTTATTGCATTTTTTTGAAAACGGTGGCTAATACAGTGTTACACATTACATATATGACATTTTTTATGTATTTTTAGTCAAAGAATCCATATTTTTTAGAAAAAAATTCAAAAAAATACACCTAAAAAATTTTGGGGCAAAAAAGTGACATCGCTCCCCTCCCCCCATTTTACACGTCCCTGGTTAACGAAATAAAAATTACAAAAAAATATAGCCTTTATTAATGTTAAGGCATGTACAAAAAATATCAAAAGAAACGTGTCCTTTGTTCAAGAAACACTTTTTTTCTATGTACACTATATTTTATTTGATTGTAATATCTTAATAAATACATTTTTCTTCAAGCGTACTAAAATGTTCATATTTTATAACTAAACACACTAGTTAGAAGTAATCTATTTTTTTACAGTAAAAAAATGAGTTCGTTGTTCGCCGTAAAAAAAGTTAGTTAGCAAAACCACCACTGGCGGCAGCACTCTTTGACTTTGATGACAGCCATACTTTAAACTTGTTTGTTTATTATGTAAACAGGTGGTTGACTCGTGATTCTGCGCAAAACCTTGTGTGAAATTGATTAAAAATGATTGAAGAAGAATATATGGTTTTGTAACCTAAAAAAAAAATCTCTCCGAAATTGCAAATGCATTAGACAAGTTACGCGAAAAGTTTATGATTTAGCCCACGAAAAAAAATTAAACTGAGCTAAGGAAGGTATATTTCGCTAGTTTTATTGGCCTATTTTAATAAAAACAAAACATACTTTAATTCTGAATAAATTAAATTCAAAAATTAATATTTAAAAAATATATATAGGATGCTTAAAGAAAAAATAGTTTGTTTCACTCAGAGGAAAAGTGCTTTTTTACTCGTGTGTAGTTTCCGGACTCCGCTTCGCGTCGTCCGTAAATTCTACAGACCTATAAAAAAAAGCTTCACTTTTCCTCTTAGTAAAACAATATACTATTGTATTTTTGAAACAAAAAAAATGACGCTTATCTTTAAATGTCATCAGTTTGAATATTAATTGATCAATTAACTTTAACTAATTATTTTACTTTTTGCAATATTAAATAATCTTTTCGTACAGATTTATTATACAAAAAATGACACTTTTAAAGAATTGCAAATTTCGAAGAGTGCTCACCTCGGGTTTGCACTTTTTTCAAAATGGACTTTTTCGTTCTTTTTTCATACACTGATAAAACAGTTTATTTGTGCAAACAAAATATTTGGTTGGATATGGCCAATTGAATTGTTTGGTTGTGATAAATTAATTTTATTTCTGCCAAATAAACTATTTTGTTCCCATTAAAATCATTTTGAAATTAAAGTATTTTTTTACATGAACTAAATATTTATTTGACTCCGGACCAAATAATGCAATATAAAAAGTTTTAACTCTTCAAGGTAAAGGATTTAAAATTTATCATAGAACAATTACTGCAATCTCACAATGTCAATTGAAACCTTGTTATTCTGATACGACGTAATAATAACATCTAAACCGTAATCTCCCCTAAAACAGTTTTCGTTCGTGTATCATACACTATTTTTTATTCGATTGTAATATCTTTTGATCGTTTGAATTAAAAAAAATACGTTGGACTTCAATATCAGTTAACCAATCAACGTCGACCATTTTACTTTTCGTTGGATTTGTTGAACAAAAAATGGCGTTTTTAGATACAATCATATAAAAAAACTTACCCCACTTTGCTGTTATCAACGCGTTGCAACGCCGGGTAAGATAATAAGAACACTGCTCTACAAAGAAAGATTTTTTTTTATTTGTCGGGGAGCTTTTATTTGCGTCTGGCTATATTTGATGCGCTTATTTCGGAACGTTTTTCCGTTTTTCTCGTTTTTTTTTTTTGAGATATAGCGCACAGTGTTTTTTTGCCTATGGTTGTAGTAAAAAAAAAATCAAGAAAATTTAGCGAAAAAATACGAAAAAATGTATTTTTTTTAATTAAGAAGCCTATAAAAAACAAATAAATAAAGATATTTGAAATCAGCTTTTTTTTTGGCTTAGAGCTCTAATAATAGAGAACCAATCCACCGCAAACAAAAAATTAATTAAACCTTAATTATTTTATTGCTACAACTATAAGCAAAAAAAAAACTGTGCGTCATATCTCAAAATAAAAAAAAAAACGAGCAGATCGAGAAAAAGAAAAGAGGTTCCGAAATCAGCGCATCAAATATATCCAGAAGTAACTAAAATGGAGTCACCAAATTTTTGAGTGTTGAGCAGTGTAATCATTATTACTATATAATAGACAAACAGTCACTTTACTTTTATTTTTTACATTTACATTTTTGTTTAACCTCTTACTATTCTACTTAATTAAGCATCCCCTAAGTCTAGGACTTGTGTGGACTAGTAGTAGAGGGAACCACCGGCTTTAATTGACTTCGAACCAATTTATAGGGAGTTTCCGCTTCACTTACGCCTTCGCCAAATTTCAATTATTAATTAACTGAAAAAGGCAAATCGGCGCCAGTGAGAATCGAACTCACGCTATTTGGGTAGTAAACTCGTTAAGTAATAGCAGTAGTAGTAGTATTTAAATTCTATAAAATAACCGCAGTAAAAGAGGTATTTCTAAAAAGTCCAAATGAGGTGTTTGGTAAAATAATTATGAATAACACTAGGCAACAAATCGCAACTTTTTTTTTGACCCGATCGGAAAGTAAATTTTTCTTACTAATTCGAGGGCGTAGAATCCGAATCTGACCTTAGAAAAATTCCAGCACCTAAAATTTTTGAGATATAAGTTCAGGTAATAATGACGTTTTTTTTTTCAAAATCTTTAAAAAAAAGAGTAGAATTTTAAAAATTTTAGTCTATATTAAAAAAAATACGAGGAATTCAAAAATCTATATGTCAAGAACCTACTGTCAGAGTAAGTACGCGAAAAAAAATAAAAAGGTTAACTATCAAATTTTTAAAAATTTTATAGAACTTAAGTTGTAGATTATAAAATTCTCTACAAAAATATTTATACAAATATTTTTTTATTTTGCTTAGTTTGTTCCTAAAAAGTAAATAAATGAAAAAGATATAAAATTAAAGTACACAGTGTAAACTTTTTTCCCGAGCCCAAAAAATATATTTTTCTTATCAATTTAAAGGCGCAGAATGAAAATTTGACCTTAAAAAAATTCAGCACGTCTTATTTTTTAAATTTTAGTACATGCAATTATGTCAATTTAAAAATAATTTATAAAACAAAATATTGTGTATATTTGTTTTTGTTTTTTAATGGTTCTACATCATAAAAATGTTACTTTATTAAATAATAACCATAATACGTAACATTTTTTTAGTTCATTTTTGACCCCCTAGTAATGATTTTTGACAATTTTTAGCATGAGTACGTGGCGATAAGTTTTTCCCCTTATTCACCCTTCTTCTTACCCTTAACCCCTACTTAGTTTTGTCACATTATCCATTTTTTTTAAATATTTTTTTTTCATAATATCCCTATTTATTTTACCTATGAATTTAAAGTTTCTATGTTTTAAGTTGGGTATTTTTTAACTAATATTGAGTCGCCGAATCCAAATTTGTCCTTGGAATATTTTTGTCTCCCATGATTTTAGAACAAAAGAGGGATAAAATAATGATTTTTTAACATTTTTATCTTATTTTTCTCAGAAAACTTAGGTAATAGAAATATTCTGAGGCCAGATTCGGTTTCAGCGACCTAAAATTAGTTAAAAAACATATAACTCCAATCGGGGCAAGAAACCGTGTTGCCTAGTGTAATTAATGTCCAAAGCATTTGGAAATAAGGATAAAATAATAGGATATTTTATAATTACTGTAAATATCCCTTTTTCTGTGAAAGAGAATTCTTGTTTTACGGTTGAAACATAATTCTATAGTAAATTTTACTGGTCTTAATATCCAATCCAGTATTTTTTACCTCGATAGAGAATAAGTCTGCTTATGTGCTATATGTTTCCCCCAATAACACTGGTCGACAAAAAAATATATCTTTCCATTTTGTCTTGATATGTCATTTTCGATGTACTTTTTGTCACTGAACACGAATTTGACCTCCATTTTTTCAGGATTCTGAGATAAATGCTACTGCTTTTTTGAAAAAAAAATTAAATATCGTTGTTTTCAGCCCTAAAACATTTTTTCCCGGAACATTATACATCTATGAGATGCAGTTTTTTACGCAGATATTAAAAATATTTTGTTTTTTTAGATATCTTTAACGGTTTTCGAGAACAGTTAAAAAAAAAACTGAAAAAAAGGTAAAAAAAATAATGCCTATTTCTCAGTTATTACTAAAGATTTTTATTTATTTTTTCCACTACTAGCTTTAGAACATATCATTATTTATCATGTTTTCAGATGGTAAAATCAATTTTCTTGACCTGATCAATAATAGTTTTTTCTCTCCTACTAGGAGTAAAATACAAAACAGTTGATATCTGCCCCTTGATTTTCCTTGAACTGCAAAGACATGTCATTGCTTATAATTTTTAATGGAGAAAATGTAACAATATATTGCCAGTGGATAAAAAATGACATGGCAAATATTACAAATGAATTAATTATAATATAATTTTTTTGAATTGAATTGAGTTTATTTTTAACGTAAGATTTTTACAATGCATTTTACAAAACATAAAAAGATATAATATTTTCTGCTTAAGAAAATCTTGTGTGCAGATAATAAGGTTTTCCTAATTATTTCCTATAAATAAACATTATAATATCTGAAAAGATATAGTACTTATATGTATAGTATGTCAATTACAACTCTCTTAGTTTTTTCCCTAATAATAAAAATTAACATATTATTAAGTAAATAAACAACTTACCGATATTTTCACACATTTTAAAATATATCAAAATGGCACCCAGTAGAACTGTCAACTTTCAGTGAATAAATTAATTTATTCATTTGTTCTCAGAAATGGTGATTTCAAAGGCTACTTATTTTTGCCCGGTTGATTAAGATGCAGCAAACATTTTAGTTTATTATTGATATTAAAATGTTAAATAATAAAAATAAATGCGCTAGTAGTGAAAAAAATAATATATAAACCACGGTAGAAAAGACTATTATAGCCTCGCACTCTTAAGTCCCTCGCTGCTACGCAACTCGGGATTTAATACGCTCGGCTATAAAAAATGTCTTCTCTACCTTGGTATATAACTATAATTATAGCTCAATTTGTTCGTTTTTTAATACTTATTAATTACGTAAAATCGGATTTGAGATTGAAATTTTCTGTCCCGAGATATAAATGAAAAAACACCTTTTTTTTAAGTTCGAAAAACACGCTTTTTTGGTTATTTTTAATAAGGCAATTAGAAATAAAACTTTTATTTTAACATTTAACATAACGTTATATTAAATCATCAGAAAAACTAGATAATAAACAATTTTAGGAACAGAAAAAAATGATTCATCTTGTTTTTAAGATATTCCAATTTTCTGTTTTACTTTTTTTTTAACAGAAATTACTACAATTTATTTTAAGACGTTTACTGTCCAATAACCCATATATGGGTCAAGTCATAGGGTTTCGGTAAGTCCTGTAAAGCATATGTGGTTCAAATTTATATTAAACTTAAACCACATATGCCTCACACGGACTTACAAAAAACCTATATCCATATGGTCAGTAAATATATAATTAAAATTATAATTATTATAATTACAATTACAGTTATAAGTATAATTATATAAAAATAAATTGTAGTAACTTCTATTAAAAAAAGTAAAACAGACAATTTGAATATCTTTAAAACAAGGTGAAGTCGTACAGAAATATTTTTTTCTATTCTTAAATTTTTTTAATATCTAGTTTTCTTGATATGTTACACCAAAATATCGTGTTTTCTCAAACTCCATAAACAAGGATGTGTTTTTTCACTTACATCTCGGGACAGAAAATTTCAATCTCAAATCCGATTTCACAAAATTAATGGGTATAAAAAAAACGAACAAAATGAGCTATTAAACAAATTAAAAACTTTAATAAGCTTTAATAATAATTTTTTAGGGCTGAAAACAACGAAATTTAACATTTTTTTTTTCATAATAGCAGTAGCATTTGTCTCAAAATCCTGATCCAAAAAGTCAACAAACGGAGGACAAATTCGTGTTCAGCATTATATGATATATCAGACAAAATGAAAAAATGTGTTTTATTGTCGACCAGTGTAAATCTCGTCTTAGCAATCATTTATGATTTTAGTGTGCGTAATAAGATCGTTGAAACATAAGTTTCCTTTGATAGCAATAAAACACAGAAATGCCTTGATACAAAAATAAAACTTTACGGCCTTAATATAAAAACGATTTTCTTTTATAAAAAGAGAAAATAAAAATGTTTCAAAAGAAGTATTGAGAATGAAAATAAAAAAAAAATAATTTTGGGAGGAATCCCCGACAGATTTTTAAAAATATTTTTTTAGTAATTAGCATCCAAAAATCTATTAAATCTAAGACAGGATTTCGTCGCAGGCCTGCGTAATTAATTAAAGCAAATAATGTCTGGATTTCAATCACACTGTTAAAAAGTGCATAAAATGGCGGATTAACTTTGAAAAATGAATGGAATGACCATTAGATTTGGAGCATTTCAAAATCATTTGTGATGTAATGTTACAATCTGATGTGGTTAAAATACCTATAATAAGGTCCCAGAACGACTTTTTTAAACACGCTGTAAAAAAGTGCATAAAATGGCGGATTAACTTTAAAAAAAGAATTATTATTATTATTATTATTAGTTTATTTATTTTAATTTTTAAAAAGTTATTACAGAGTCGTGGGGAGCCCCAAATAAGCTCTAGGCTTGGAATGACCATTAGATTTTGAGCATTTTAAATTCATTTTTGATGTAATGTTACAATCTGATGTGGAACAAAATACCTGTAATAAGGTCCCAGAACGACTTTAAACTAAGTAAATAAATAAACTCCTTTATTTACACAAAATTTTACCCTTGGAGATATATTAAATCCACTTTAATACAGCCTTTAGGAAAATCAGTCATAAATAAATATATATTTTTGTTTAATATATACTACTCCAAAAATTAAGGGAACAAAAAAAATTATTTTATTTTTAGTGTTTTTTGAGAAGCTTTTGAATTTTGTGAAAAATGGTCATGTTGAGATGGATAAAAAGCATTTTAAATCTTTAAGTTTCTGGTTTCAAATCTATTTTTTTTTAAATGAGAAAAAAGTCGAAAAAAATTGTTTTTCTTCAAGCGTACTAAAATATTCATATTTTATAACTGAACACACTAGTTAGAAGTGATCTATTTTTTTACAGTAAAAAAAATAGTTCATTGTTGTACGCCGTAAAAAAAAGTTAGTTAGCAAAACTACCACTGGCGGCAGCACTCTTTGACTTTGATGACAGCCCTACTTCAAACTTGTTTGTTTATTATGTAAACAGGTGGTTGACTCGAGATTCTGTGCAAAAACCTTGTGTGAAATAGATTAAAAATGATTGAAGAAGAATATATGGTTTATACACTTACAAATATCTCCGAAATTGCAAATGCTACATTAGACAAGTAACCATCGAAATCGCGAAAAGTGTACGATTTAGCCTACAAAAAAAAAGAAGAAGAGGAAAAGTGCTTTTTTTACTCGTCTGTAGTTTCCGCACTCCGCTTCTCGTCGTCCATAAATTCTACAGACTAGTAAAAAAAGCTTCACTTTTCACTTAGTAAAACAATATACTATTTTTTCATTTTGATGATAATTACAAAATGTTTATTAAACATCGTTTAGGAAGAATACACTAAGTGCCAAAAAATTACGAATTTCAGTACTAACACTTGTTTAGTGTGCATTAATAGTTACTGAACACTAAACAAGTATTTATTCAAATTCCTATTTTTTTGGCACATTTTTTACAAATTTCAACTCTACAATTGTTTTGTAAAACTTTGATCAATAGGACCAGAAAAACGGTTTGATCGATCAATTTGAAAATTTACAGGGTTATTGGGGGTATATTAAGCTGTAAAAAACCTAGCAACGTTAGTCTTCCCATCAATATTTGTAAAGTAGCGGTAGATTTATTAAACAACCATAAAAAGTATTTTTTTTGTACTTTTTTCAAACTAATGTTGGGGTTGAAAAAAAAATCTGTCAAAAAATCATAAAAGGGTCTTGTAGTGTGTTTATTAATGTTTTTAAAACTGCCCTCAAATTTACTATGCGATCATCGATGAAAAAATATAAAAGGTTCCTTTTTCCTTGAAAGTCGGATATATCAGCAAAAAATTGACGTGGAGGTACAAAAAAAATCAAATTAAACCTGAATAAACAAGCTAACTGACGTATTCATTGCTTTAACTAAAAAAAAATAATATCCCGAGCCCATGGGCCCTTAAAAAAATGGAAAATTTTTGCCTCGCGTTATTTGTTATGATTGGTTAATAACCGTAGCTCAAAAAAGTTTTCTACTAAAAGATCTCGAAACCATTGGTACTTAGTCAGTGTCGAAACTAAAAACTTAAACTAACTTAAGGTAATTATTTATATATATACAATTGTTATAGGTGAATTTGTGTAATTTTTCTTGAAATTTTGTTCTTAACGTAAGGTTTGATAAGGTTAAGCAGTGTTTACATTGTTTAGTATTGGTTCTAATACCTACTTTTATAATTTATTTTTAGTTTGCCTGAAGATGAATGTGTAACTTTCAATCTCAAAAATATAAAAAGAATAAAAGTAATGTAGAGTTGACTAAAAGTGTATTATTTTATCTATTATATCTACTCTACTACAAGCAAAGAATTTGTTAAACAAATGAAAGTGGAAAACTTTCAAATTTGTGTTAAAAACTTAAAGCTTTAAAATGTTTCTTTTTTCATTTCTATACGACAATTTTTCACAAAGATAGGTCTTCAAAAAACACTAAAAAAACATTTTTGTTCCCTTAATTTGTTGAATAGTGTATAATTTAAATTTGGAAATAACCTTGTTTAAAAAAAACATACATTTAAGATAAAAAGTACTTAAACAAGTAAAACATAAATTTAGGTTTTAGCTATTTATAGCTTTATCTGTTTAATTCAGAATCCACAATTTATCTAAAGTACTTGTAATTTAATAAACTCTATTGGATGCATATATTTAAATTTATTCTATTAGGCTTAGTGGTGCTTTGGTCTATAAGATTAACTAACACGTTTTTTTAGCACCGCGCATATTTCTTTTTTTGTTCACATTCATTCTACTCCGTTCAATTTACTGGTTTAGACGTTTTGGTCCGGTCGATACCCAAAAATGGCATTAATTCGGCTGTTTACGCTACAGGTATAAAAATTGGTGTAGAATGCTAAAACCGAATATGGCATTAAAAGTTAAAAATTCAAAACAGCGGGTTCATTATGGCCTCTAAAATACATAGTTAAATTTATAAATAAAGTTTTACTTTAAATTGGTAATATGCTTTTTGGCTTGCTTAAATTAAATTTGACATTAAGAATAAAAAATATAAAATGGCGTATTCAAAATGGCGTCAAGAATCTTTAAGTTTAAAACTTTGAACTTTTTTTATTTTCTTGCACATAAATATATATTTTTTGATTACGGCTTTATCTAATTTTTATTATTTTATCGATTTTTAATTATTATCAATTACTGACATACTTAGCAAAATCCCGTTTGAAAGATATACGTGTACAGGTCAGCCATCTTGTTTTTTGTTTGTTTTGTTTTGTTTACATACCAAATACATACAGGTTTTTATGACCTCCCGTTCGAAAGATATTACCTTGACAGGTCGACCATCTTGGTTTTTGGCTTTGTTGATTTTTATTTTTCATTGTGCCTAAATACCGAATTTCAAGTTACTACGACCTCCAGTTCAAAAAATGTCACTTCCACAGTTCTTGATTTTTTGTTTTGTTGATTTTAGTTTGTCATTGTACCCCTACGTACAGCTTGTCAAACTTAGAATGAGACTTGAGTTTTGAAAAGTGGACACGCCCCCCTAGTGCACATTGGACAGCGGCTAAATTCACCAGTTGTTAGAGTTGCGCGTATCGCCTATCTTTCTTCCTCCGAAATCTCCAACATTTCCACGTCTCATCCTGTTTGACGAGTTGTACTAAATTTCGAGTTTCTACGACCTCCCGCTCGAAAAATGTAAGATAAATGCATAGTGCATTTTTTTAATATTCAAACCAAAAAATCGACAAAAAACCACCACTTTTTAAAAAACGGCATACATATAAGCTACAATTTGGTACAAACACATATAAAAAATCCTGTGGAACTTCGGGGAGCTTTTAAACGTAAGTATGTGATAAGCTAAAAACCCAAAATCAATAAAAAATAGCCTAAGAATTAAGTACAAAAATTAATTTTTATATACATATATTATTACGGTAAATTATAGTTTAAATAATGATGTAAATCTACAACAAAATGAAGGGGGTACAACTATTTCGTAAGAAAATATAAAACTTACAAAATGAAAATTTAAATGAAATTTTTAAAATAATTTTTAAGTTTGAATAAGTCTCAGGCATAAAGATCCAAATAAATTTATTTTATTTTTATGCTTAACATAGCTTAACTATCCATAATTATAAAGACACACATTTTACATTTTGTTTAACCTCATACTATTTTACTTAATTAAGCATCCCCTAAGTCCAGGACGTGTGTGGGCTAGTAGTAGAGGGAACCACCTGCTTTAATTGACTTTCGAACCAATTTGTCCGCTTCACTTACGCCTTCGCCAAATTTCAATTATTAATTAACTGAAAAAGGCAAATCGGCGCCGGTGAGAATCGAACTCACGCTATTTTGGGTAGTAAACTCATCAAGTACGACGCGGTAGTCCACTATACCAATCTTCCCATAGTTTTTAAGTATTAGTTTTAGGTTGAATTATTGCCAAAAATGAGGGCTTCCCGGACGATTGTGTACTGGAACCTACTATCAATTAATTCAATTTCCTTACCTAAACATACACTGTAAAAAATTGGGGTTAAATTAGATTAAATTGGGCCCTGTTATTCAAAAAGCAACTAACCGACAATATTTCATATATTGTGTATTGGATGCAGGAATGTATCCAAGTCAGAAGTCCAAATGATCAAAGATTTTTTTTATTGTCTTAAAATGTTCTTTTAGGTGTAATTAAAAAGTTCTCTCTGAAAATGTAGGAGCAATCAAACCTCTCTAAGGGTGCTAATTACCATGAATCGTAAAAAATCGTTAAAAATTGTCTGTATTTTTCTTAAATGAAAAATTAAAAGGGCTTGAAATCTTATTTTTTTTCCTTACAATGATCAAAAGATTTTTAATTTTTTTATATTTTTCGTATTTTATTTAGTTTATACAGTATATTTTATTAAATTATAATAAAAATGATGAAACGTTTGTGGCAAGAGTTTGAAAGACTATGGAGGAACAGTTTAAAGCTTTAAAAATATGATAATCAAGATTGAGAATCTGGAACTGTATTATATATAAATTATAATTTATACCTATAATTATAGGTAAAACTTAACAATCTGTGGTATGAAATACCTTAGAAAAGGTCTCTAAACAAGTATAAATAAAATACTAAATACTAACCCGTTCCGAAAATCCACCAAAAGTTGCCCCTAACACAAAAATTTATTAATTTTTACCACAAATGTCAAACGGTCAAACGGTAAAACGTCTCAGGCATAAAGATCCAAATAAATTTATTTTATTTTTATGCTAAACATAGCTTAACTATTCGTAATTATAAAGACATAGTTTTTAAGTATTTGTTTTAAGTTAAATTAATGCCAAAAATGCGGGCTTCCCGGACGATAGTGTACTGGAACCTATTATCAGTTAATTCAATTTCCTTACCTAAACCTACACTGTAAAAAATTGGGGTTAAATTAGATTAAATTGGGCCTGTTATTCAAAAAGCAACTAACCGACACGGTAAACAAACATTTTAAAAATGTATCGGATCAAATTGAATTAACTTTTATTTAATGCATTCCAATATTTATTTGTAATATTTATTAAAATGATTTAACCAAAACAAAACGAGCTATGATGAGCCCTTATTTGACGCTTAGCACGTTTTTTTTTAGTTAAATCGTTTTAATATTATGAATAAACATTAGGAAGAATTAAATTAAAATAAATTCAGTCCGATCTGATACATTTTTAAAATGTTTGTTTACCGTCCAAAAATCAATCCTACCGGAGATATGGTCTCCTAAAAATGCACCATTTTTAAAAGCCCATAGTAGCTTTAGAACCCATTTTTCGACCTACATGTATCGTAACTTTTGTTTTTAATTTTTGATATAAAATAACCCTGCATCATAGATATTTCACTTTCAAATGGTTTTTTCTCGAAAACGGTTAATCGTACAGTATAACAACAAGAGTAACTTTTTTTAAAGTATTTTGACCTGAGGAATCATATTCCAAAAATAAAATTACAAAAAAGTTACTCAAAAAAAAGTTTGGGACAAAAAACTGATAATAATAAGTAAAAAAACTACACACTTTTATTGTTAAATTTTTCAAACAATGATATACTAACTAAAATGAAAAAAATATATTTTGGAGTTAGACCACTCAATTGTGATACTTTTAAACTAGATATGTAAATGCTCTTCAATAAAAAATTCATGAGAATTGTCCATTTATTTGCTTAGACAGACTATTTTTAAAGTTACTTCGATCACACCAGGATAAATTGAATAATTTTATTTCGATCGATCGACGCTGCAAAACATTTTTCCTTTCACGAAAAGCCAGTGTGGTTAAATTTTAATTTTTCTCAGTACCTCACTATTTTCAGTTAAAAATATACTAGTTTGGACTATTTTTTTATACTCTTTTTTAATTTCTTTAATTGATTTAATATGGTCAATATTTGTACCCGTGCGGTAACGTGCTTTACTGCTAGTAAATTATAATATCTTTTAAATTATTCTTGATTAAGAATAAAGATGACTCATTTGTAAATTAAAACCGTAATAACTTAAATTTAATAACAAAACTTTTAATTTCAAAAGAATCCTCTGCAAAAATTATTCCTTTACCGGGTTGCAGCTTTTGATACCACAGAATTCTTATAATTTTCTCTTTAATTGCTTAGTAAACTTTATTTTACTCTCTAATTTCCAATGATACAGTTTATCAGTGATACACTGTATCATATTTAAAATAAACTATATTTAAAATAAAGCATATTAAACAATTATGCAAGGTACCTCAAAAGCTAAGAAAACTACTTTTCATGCATATACTTCCAAAAATCGAACCCAAAAAGCTACGGTCTTCTAAAAATGCACCATTTTTAAAGATCAATGGTAGCTTTAAAGGCGATGTTTGGACCTACATGTATATAGCCTTTTTTCTTAGTTATTTTGATATAGAAAAACCGTTCGTCATTGAAATTTTGATTTTTAACACGTTCGCTGCGGAGCCACCTACGTAAAACTTTGTGGAGGACGGTACGAGACATATTTAACTCATATAATATTTTCCATTTGAACGGTACGAGTCTGATTTGACTCGTACACCATGCTTAATTTTTTTGTTTATAAAAACGTGAAAAAATTCAAAAGCGCAAAAATAATTAAAGAAATTTGTTTAATAAATATGTGCAATCCTTCGACAATAACAGGACTTTTTAACAGGACCCGGTTTCCATAATTTATCACGATTTATTAACGACTAAAGAAAAAACAAATATTATTGACAAAATGCCAACAACGTAATATAAGAAGAAATCTGTCTCGAGGCATTGTCTTAGAAATAAACTCATTGCGGTACAATGGGTCTTTTGACCAATACAAGTTAATTTTTGGCACTTTAGTAATACCCATTGCTATAATTATTGAGAAAAATTTTTTCATTTCATCAGGATTAGTTGGTTGCCAGTTTTTGATACGTTTGTTCGTGTTTAGAGCATTTAGTTGATTTGCATATAGATTTGTCTCCTCAACAATTACGTCAATTAAATCGTCTGTTACGAAAAGTTGAAAAAAATCATAGGGGCTAACAGCAGAAAAGGGAGGAGAAAGCACATCATCTTCGGTACACAAGGTTTCAAATAACTGTTCATCTGATTCTTTTATTCTTCCCCATATCTCTTCTATGACGTTTGTTGGTGGCACAACAGAAAGCTCTGGTGTAGCATTGTCGTCTTCATTTTCTTTGTCCTCTTCGTCATCTTCGAAATCTACATCAGATGACTCAGAAGGCAAATAATCTTTATCGTTAACGGAATCGTCCGAATCCTCTTCGAATTCCTCTTCCGAACAGTCACTTAAGGCTGAGGCCCTTGCTAAAGCCAAAAGTTTCTTACTTCGGTTAGACATTACTCACACGTGAACTCAACGCAAGAAAATTATAAACTGAGCTAAATAGTCTTATATTTTCTTTTTATTTATAATAGTCCAGACTTGTCGAATCTTGTCAAAACTTCGTAACGTCTGTGGTAAAAAATATATTTTATAAGCGGTACGAGACTTATATGACTCGGACTCGTAACGTCTTTAGTAAAAAATATATTTTATAAGCGGTACGAGATATATATAACTCGTACTCGTATCGGCTGTCGCTACAATTGTGTACAATTAAACGTTACGAGTTATATTTGTCTCGTGCAGTTTTTTAAGTAAAATACTCGCAGAAAAACAATACAAACCAATAGCTACAAATAAAACTAATATATCCCAAAAAATATAAAAAATACACAATTCGTTCGATACGAAAGTTTTACAATTTTATCTTCCGTCCCATAGGAAAGTTATGTACGAGACGCATAAGTCTCGTCCCGCAGCGAACGTGTTAACATTTTAGTGTTTAATCTTTGGTACTCGAAACATGAAATTTTAACTTTTACTCTAAACGGTTAACTTTACAGTATTTTAACAGAATTACCTTTTTTATGTATTTATTACTGAGGAATCCCATTATTTAAGAAAATTCAAAAAAAAATTGTATTTATTTTTTTACATTTCTTAATAAAATATAATTCTTTAGTTAAAAATACATTAAAAAGGTACTTTATGTAATGCACTAGGTCCAAACGTTTTCGAGAAATTGCAGTTTTATAGAAATATTCATATCACTTTATGATTTTTTTGAAAAAACGCTTAAATATTAATCCCTATAGCCATGCGTGGCACGAATACAACGACTCTATAGTATCATCAATTTCACCAAGATCGATCATTACAGGGAAAGCCTACATATTATTCTACGAACAAGAAGGTCAAAATTTTTAAAATACCATGAAAATGTATTATAATTAAACTGAATTTATTTAAATATTAATTTTTTTGTGACAACGATGGATGCCAGGGTAAAATTAATAAACAAGACATATGTTTCCATTTTAGTTTTTTCCGGTAGGAATATTTTTACCCATAAAGACCCCTTAAATGTGCGAATAGTGTAGTGAGTAAATTCTAACTTGCAGCACATTTCCGAACCTTTTAATTTCTTTGTAATTAATTACTGCACTTTCTGTGTGTACCACGTAAGAAAATCCTATTTGTTTTTCGCGTGATTTATGTGCACCATGTAGATGAATCTTCCAATAGGAACACATAAATATCATTAAATCTGAGTGGAAAAAATTATAATTGCTTACAAACAACAACAGCTTCCGAGAATAAACGTAGAGTAGATGTGGGTAATCGAGGCCTTTAACACGGTGTATGTTTAAAAATTATAAGTTAAATTCAAAAAATACAAAAAATTTTGAGAATAATATATTTTTCTACGACTGCTTTAGAATGTAAGCAAATACACTTACTTTTCAAACATAGAATGAATCCATTCTAGCTCTAGATACGGTATGAATATTCCGTATCAAGTGTTAGAATGAGCACATGTAGTGCCATCTCTTGTTTATAAAAGTAAAGAAAACTGTAGCAAAATTAGCAAAAAAAATATATATTTTGCCATGAAATATTGAATAATTTAATGCAATTTAAAGTTTTGCGTTAAAATTACATAAATTTGATTAGTTTTTCTTAATATTTGACCGGTTTTTAATCAATTTAGATCAAAAAATTAAAACTCCATCTATTGTTAAATATTTAAACCTGATATATGTCACAACAATCTGACATCCTTCAATTTTTGCATTATAATTTATAAATATGTGCTAAAATTAAATAAAAATCTTTTTTAAGTACTGCTTGGATAAAATTATTAAATAAAATTAATTGATTTAATTAAAGATATGTGTTTTGTTACATTTACAATGTCAAGTCTCTAAAAACATTGTTTTTAACCTTGTCCGCAGTTTAAAGCCATACAGTGTTTCACATTTGCAGTCGAAGAAAAAGTATAGTCTACAACACGTATGGAATAGTCATTCCGCGCTTGCGGGACCGTCATACTCACCTACCGGCTCGTATGACAAACTTTCCTCTCGAGCAGATTAATGTCTATTCTATACTAGTTATAGAATATACTATTCTAACCTAATAAAAAAATGGAACTGTAATTTCCTTATGAAGTTAGAACAGTTTTTTATTTACGGATACAAATGTTTGGTTATGTTGCTCTCAATGACAATCATAGCGCGCCATCTATGAGCCAAAACAGGTTAGAAAAGAGCTCTTTTCTGCCCTTTGTTAGAAAAAAAGGTAACTTTTCTAACTTCTCAAAAAGTAAATAAGAATAATATAAGTTGCCAATTTTAAATCTGTTGCTTGGTTCTAAAAGGGCCAAGGTCACTATTTCCTTATTATGAGTTATACCGTCGAACTATATTTTTTTAGATTTTTATAACCTAAAAAGGCCAATATCAATGTTGGTAAGGTAAATGTAGATTTTAAGCGACAAGGGCCGATAACACACAAGTTTAATAAACATTTCTTAAACTGCTAAAACGGCCAATGTTTGACTTAGTGTATCCATTCAAAAATTTTGACATTGGCCATTTTAGAACTAGAACTATACTACGCACCGAGTACGTGAACCTAGTTTTTAGTGCAGTGCTGTGCAGTCAAAATGATTTGGATGTTCGAGGTGCGTATACTATTTTTCCTACGACCTAACACCTAAACATCCAAAAAACGCAAAAATTGTCTAAAAATTAATTTGTCAATTTGAGGTTTTGTTTTTGACGTTTACTCATTCTCTGACAGCAGTTATATAAAATCAGATAAAAATATAGATAACAATAAAAATGTTTTTACCACCAATGCTCATGCAGGCAACGCTACTTGTTATACTGAGGGTAATGCATCTGGTTAAACATTAATGATACTCAGTTGAACTTTTTATAAAATGCATTTTTTAGCAGCATTCTAAAAGTATCCTGCCAGCAGTATAATGAAGTAGGACAGTGGCCATTTTCCACTGACCTCTATTTCTACCCTGAATGGCTCTGCTTTTTAGATTTACTAGTGTTCCTTTACCTACCGTTAATATATGGGTTCTTAGAGAAAAGCTTGATTAATTTAAGAAGCACTACAATTTTATTTTTTTTTATTTTTATAATGCTAATACAAAGAATTTTATTATGCGCTTCGGTTTTATAAAAAAAAAAACAGAATAAAATGCATAATATATGTATTTGGATGCTGTTAATATTTTAGCGAGAATACTAAAAAATATTATATTTGAATAAAAAATGCTTTTTTATATATTAGGTATTTATATTAAAACTTATTTATTTAAAACTTCTAAAAGAAAACTTCAATCTCTACATTTTCGGTTTGACAGTTACTTATCTTGGTAATTTTTCAATTTCAAAAGCTGTAGATTTGAAAATTACCCAAATATTTTTATAATAATATGTCTTTATTGCCCAACAGTACAAGACCTTACAGGACATTCTAATATACAAAAACAAAAAAACTATTCTATAAAACTAACAATAGATTGTAAAGTTGAAAAATTTATATCACAATGTAAAGAAATTAAATTAAAATTATTGCACATTACATAAACTGGAGTTTTATACATAATGTTGGTATTAGCCCTAGCAACACAGAAAGTTTGGGTAATACGCGTAGAATTGGGTACTAGAAAATTAATTTGCTCTAGTAGAGGATTGCAGTCAATTTTGTTACGTAGTAACTTATATAAGAAAGTGACAGAACAAATTTTTCTTCTAGTACTCAAACATTGAAAACCAAATCTTGCCATCAATACCGATAGATCTGCCCCTCTTGGGGGATATACACCATCAATTCTAAACGTAAGATATTTGATAAACCTTCTTTGAACGGACTCAATACTTTCTATTTGATTGTTATAATAGGGATACCATATAAGAGCACCATATTCTAGTTTAGATCTTACAAGGGAACAAAACAAGACTTTGAAACAATCATTGTTATTAAAGTTTTTACAAGTTCTTATAATGAAACCCAATATTTTGGTAGCTGACTTAATTATTGTAGAAATATGATCAGAAAAAGACAGAGACGTATCAAAAATTACACCTAAATCCTTAATCGTGTAAACTCGCTCCAACACAGATCCGTTAATGTTATAATGATAACCAATTTTATTAAGTTTTCTAGTAAAGCTTATAACTTTACATTTTGATATATTTAACTTAAGATTATTTTTTTCAAACCAAGCATAAACTTGTTCAAGATTGTATAAAAGCTTTGTATTATATTTTATAAAGGACTGAAAACAGGTATCCCATATAAAGGTAAATAATATTTTTACTGATAAGGTTTATAAAAACTAATTGACTAAAAATATTATTTTTTAATTATGAGGCTTATCAGTAAGAATAACGTTTTAAAAAGATACGCGTCTTAAGAACCTACTGCTTTTTATAGCCAATTCTCTTCTCTTCTTTGGATTCCACATCCGATTTTTCTGCTTTTTTTAGTGTTTGGTTGATAAGCATTAGGATATTGCAAAAAAAAATCTAATTTTGCTTTCCCATTAAGAAAATGAAAAGCTCAACCTTTATAGGATTTTTTTGATATTTTTAGATGTAGAATTACCTCTTAAATTTTGGCATGCCACTTACTAATCACCCTGTATAAGCATGTTTTGTCATCTTGTTTAGCTTAAATCAAAGATACACTGGCGTTGCGTCGTTGCAGAGTGTGGACAGGCGACTAGCGCGCTATAGCGTTCGCTTCTAATCAGTGCTGAAATGATGCTACGCTCATGCACAAACGAACAGCTTCCTTATCCCCGGGATATTATAAAAAGCATAAACAATTCTTAAAAAGATAAAACCAAAATTTAAGTGGAAGGCAAAAGTCAAAAACTAATTATATTTGGCTAGGCCTAACTATATTCAACCTACAGGCGCAGAATAATCTAGTGAAAAAAAAAAACTACATTATATTATGTGCTAAAGTTTCAATTAGTTTATGGTTTACAGATTATCTTAGAAAATTATTATATTTTTTGGGAAATAGATTAAATTCGTCTGTATCTAATAAATCAAAATCATTCTTGCCAAACTAACTAATAAAAACTATAGTTTCTAGCAAAGATACTTTCTGATTAAAGTGCAGGGAGAGACACGCTGTTGAATCAACATTGTTGATATAATTTGAGTTGACAAGTAAGAGATTAACAGAAGGAAAACTCTAGCGAAAACTAATGATAATTAATCAAAACTTATTGCAATTACATAAATAACCTAATCTTACAACAGGAATAGCTTCGTTTTCTATAATTACCATAACTTTGATTAAAATTTAATCTAGGAAAACAAGTGGGAGAGCAGACTGTTACAGTCGAATGATAGCATCCCTTTTCCTTTATACAGGAAGACAATTTTGCTTCGCAGCGTCATAGCGTATCCAAAATAAAATGGCTATTACGCCAGAAATGAGATTTTATTCACAATTATTTAGAAATAAGCTAATTACATACATACGTAAAAGTTGAAAAATCAATTATTGTTAACTTCTGCTACCTAAAAAGTTTGAAACACCCCATTTCCATTCCTAAGACGGGAAGGCTCTTGTAGCTAGCTTTACGTATACCCTATTTCATTTCATTATTACTAGAGCACTGGATAGGCAGGTTTGTTAAGGTAGGTACTACACAAATAGAGTACCGACATACACAAAATTTCAGACCGAAAATGGCAGACGAAAGTACGTCATCAAGAGGAAAACTTAAACAAAATAATTTTTTTCTAGGACTGCTTTAGAATGTAAGCAAACACAGACACTTTTCAAACACAGAATGAATCCATTCTAGCTCTAGATACGGTATAAATATTGCGTATCAAGTGTTAGAATGAGCACATGTAGTGCCATCTCTTGTTAATAAAAGTAAAGAAAACTTTAGCAAAATTAGCAAAAATAAATATATTTCACCATGAAATATTGAATAATTTAATGCAATTTAAAGTTTTGCGTTAATATTACATAAAGTTTATTAGTTTTTCTTAATATTTGACTAGTTTTTTATCAATTTAGTTCAAAAACTTAAAACTGCTTCATCTATTGTTAAATATTTAAACCTGATATCTGTCACAACAGTCTAACATAACCTTCAATTTTTGCATTATAATTTGTAAATATGTGCTAAAATTAAATAAAAATCTTTTTTAAGTACTGATTTGATAAAATTATTAAATAACATTAATTGCTTTATTTAAAAATATGTGTTTTGTTGCATTTGCAATGTCGAGTCACAAAAAAACATTGTTTTTAACCTTGTCCACAGTTTAAAGCCATACAGGGTTTCATATTTGCAGTCGAAGAAAAAGTATAGTCTACAACACGTCTGGAATAGTCATCCACGCTCGCGAGACCGTCATACTCGCCTGCCGACTCGTATGACAAACTTTCCGCTCGTGTGGAATATTGTCTATTATAGAATATACTATTTATTTTAATTGTTACTCTATTTGTCATGAAATTTTGACAACAGAAAATAATTTGTGACAGTTTGCATTAATTTTCTCAATATTTTCGAATAAACGCTATTTAAGAAGATGAATTAACTTTAAAATTATGTAATTTTATACTTCCCGTGTACAGATCTAATCCATGGTGCATTTTGATAATATTTTGTTGCTTTGGTTAACTACTTAAACTTATGTATTTGTTTTAGGTAAAAAATCTTTTATTTATTTTCTTCCTAAACTAAAAGAGCTATTTCGTGAAATCAGAGTCTCTCTAATAATAAGGTATGAATTAAATTATTATAAATGATCTAAATTACCTAAAACTGCATCAACAGATTTTAAGATAAGGTTATAAATCGACAATTGTTAGCCCTAATGTATATTCAGCATTGGTAATACATTAGTTAATAATAAATTGTATAATTTTTAATAAAATACTAATTCTATTTAGTGAAGAAATATAAAAATATTACTATAAACATTTCAGAAATATAATTTTAAACAGAACCGTTTGTAAACAGAATGCACTGTATCTTTTATGCAATTTATGTACAAAACACCTTAAAATAACTACTTTATTAGAAAATTTGAATAAAAATATAGAAATTGTCATAGTTGATGTCAAACAATTTTAACCTTAATAGACAGCGTGAAGTGTTTGGTGTATAACAGACTTGATTTCAACAATGTTTTCGCTTAGCAACGACATGTTCTGTTTCTAGAAAAATTTCTTGCGGTCTAAAATTGAGGCTATGTCGGTACTCTCCTGCGGAACCACTCAAACTACCCACCTACCCTAACAAACCTACCTATCTAGTGCTCTAATTATTACTAACTAAAAAAGCTACTAGGTTTAGTTTAACTTTGTAAGTAGATCTTTTGGTGGAACACGGCATTTTGCTTAAATTTAAAGTATCGTATAAATATGTCTTGAAAAAATAGGTTATAATTTTGAGTCATATCATTTAGATAGAATATAAACTTTTGCCATTTTTTTTATAATTATTAATAAAAAATGATAAAATGTATGGTCTGAGGATTTGCCCAAATATAACGAAGAAATGTGGCAAACATTTTACAACAGTATTTTAAAGCATGATTGGAAAATACCTTAGAAGTCTCTATATGCGGCTAAATATCCACCACAATTTATTATCACTTGTTTATCACTTAATTATTTTCCTTTTGGAAAAAAAATCTATCCATAGTATGAATGTATGGATTCCATACCTATTATACCTATACTGCCGTCCTATGAAAGACCCGCGTATCTCCATTTGTAGAATACCAGCGTTTTTAAAATATTACACCGAGTTGACGTGAAAACGTTGCTATGCGTCAAATGGAGATACGCGGGTCTTTCATAGCACGGCAGTATAATAGGTACAATATTATTCATAACTTATTTTTTTTATATTTTTTAAATTTTATATTTTTTCTAAAAATAATGTTATTTACCCTTTGAGCCTTTTTTTAAATTGTTTGGCAAAGTCAAAAAATAATAAAGTTACAAAAGTTTTAATAAACCTCTGATAATGATAATTTTTCATGCAGCGCCTCACATATTGAGTTCCCATTTTTTATTCATTTAGATATTTTTAAGGTGCTTTTAATATACTAGACTTACAAAAAGTCCAAACGAAAAAGTTTGGGCCAAGCGAAATCCAAGAGGTCGAGCTTCTGGCTAGGACGATAAATCATGGAATCATTTAATACTTAAATTAATGAAAAATTAATTAAAAACCCCTATATACAAATTTTCACGAAAACTACCCCCGCCCGGGCGCGCCCCAGGGGGTTGAATTAGAAAAATTTTATTATCAGATTCAGATTCGTCGAACCCAAAAACCCGTATAGACCAATTTTGATAAAAATATTGAAAAAGAATTAAAATATTTACCCCCTTACCCCCGCGGGGGTGAAGTTTAAAATTTTTTATTATCAGATTCAATTTCAGAAACCTTAAAAACTCCTATACCTCTAGCAATTTCAAAATTTTTGTAAAAAAAATATTTTTCCCCATTTGCCACGCTTGCCGCACCCTAATGTTCACCAAAAAGAATCCCGAGCGAGAACTTCTGGTAACATACCTTTTTGCCAAATTGCAAGTATATAGCTTAAAGCGTTCTTAAGTTATCGTGTTTACAAGATTTCCCTGGCAGACCGGTCTGTCGATCGGTCTAGACCGACCGACCGAGCGACAATTTTTTTTTAAATTGATTTATATCGACATAAAACGCAAAAATAAGCAAAATGGAAAATTGAAAATTTTTGCACGAATTTAAGGCTTTCCCGAAAAGTTGAAAATTTTTAAAATGGGAAAATAATATGAATTTCTTGGGCACAAGTACTCATTGTTTTTTTTTTTAAATTAGCAAATATCGAACCTAAGTATTACAAATAATTCATATTCGATATTTTTCTCTGTGTGAAACTAAAGTGACGTCTGGTAATGCCGGAATATCTTGATTCGGCATTTGAAATACCTCTCGAGGAGTTGTCCCTGCTCAGCAGGGCTGGGAAGTAATGAGGCGCATCATTGAGACATGTTGAGCGGAGGGTTTGTTAAACGAGTGATGAAAAGTAAAGGGTGACGATTTTATTAACAGCAGCAGAGGAGTACCAAATTTTAAATCTGTAAATCAGTGAAAGATTTCTATTTTGTATGTGTAACTAATTAAAAATTACTTTTCCTACGATCGCCTATGAAAATGACATTTACCACACTCTTTTGTTTTTTAGAAAACGCCTTATATCACACTTGTTTGATATTTTCATATCACCCTAGTTTGATATTTATGTATGTAGGTTTGCCTAATTTTGTTTAGATATTTACGTTGTAAATTGTACGAATTTTACTCACCTCATTTTATATGCCTTTTTCCACCTTTCATTATAGACTTTTTTATGTCTTTTTATGTTTCAATGCAAACATTTCTGTTTTTCATGTCAAAAACAAAAACTATAGTTATAACCTTACTATTTTGACCCAGGTCAATATAACTTAATATGTTTTATTAATGTCTAGATTTTATAAAAATTGCTTAATTTGTGATTTATTTACCTTACATTTTATAAAAAACATCAATATTTCCTCATGATATGTAAAACATTGTAGAATTTTACAGTCTTATATGGAAGCATATCCACAGAAATCAAATTTAATTAGTAAACTGTCAAATTTTCCTTAATATAAAAGAGCTTGCGGTTGGGCAACCCATTAAACAGTGTTGTGCTTCCATAATAATATGTTGTATTAAATAAAAAATAAAACCAAGAAAACTAAAGGTAAATAAAAACATACTTCCTGTTGACATACATAAATAAATTTGTATGCTATTTTGTATTTTGCATTTCTCAAAAATTCTCGGAATAAGTAATAAAAATTAGAAAATATTAAATTAAGAATTCTTAGTTTTAACTTTATATTTTTTCGGGATCGTAGGAAAAATAGTGTACATAACTCATTGGAAAGTGTATTTCTTACACTCGTGGGGTTTTCTCACTCGCCTGACGGCTCGTTCGTAAACCTTCCCACTCGCGTGAAATATGTCACTTTCCACACTAGTTATTGTAATATACTATTACAGTTTTCAGTACACGAAAATGCTTATGTTTTTACAAGGCGGAACCGAGTACAAAAATCACCCGAAGTGCACTGAAATAGGTTTGATGTGCGCATAATATTTTCCCTATGACCTAACACCTAAACATTCCAAAAACACAGAAATTGTCTTAAAATTAATTTTATTTATTTGACGTTTTGTATTTGACATTCACTTGCTCTCTGACAGCAGATATGTAAAATCAGCTGATTGTCACTTTCCGATATTTATATGTGTGAAAATTCAACAATTTTTTTTATGAAATCACTCTGTAAAATTAGAAATAGTAGTAGTCTTGTGTCTCGATGTCCCCTTGCGATAAATGTCGGACACTTGCGTGGTTAATCGTTTTTTTCTTTAGTTACGGTTTTGTTTGTATTGATTTTATCTATCACTAAGTGTTCTCAAAAAAGTACTCCATTACTATCGACTTTTTGATTAAGTAGTGTCAACTTACCTAGTTAGGCAGTGGGAAATATAACCTAATAAGAAAATGACATTTCCAAATGTTTCATTTTCTTATTAGGTTAGAAGAGAATTTTACACACAAGCATAAATAAATAACACATTATCTCGTAAAATTCACCATTTTAAATGATCTACAGAAATTTTTCCGATTTCTAATGTTACTATAAATTTTAACAAAATAATAATTTAAATAAGTGGCTCGTTGTTTTTTCCTATTACTAGTCTCGATATAAACTATATAATATATAAATAAATATTATTTCTTATTGGTTTTCGTTTAGAGAAATAAACAAAAAGGTGATTTTATTCGCAAACTACAGCTGTTTACAGACAAGGCGATAGTTTCGCCATCTATGAGGTATAACCAAAAGCCAAAAAACAGGTTAGATATGAATTCATTTCTAACCTTAGTTAAAAATGAAAAGCTTTTTAACTTTAAAATAAGTAAACAAAAATTATAGATTTTTACAACTTTTATAATGCATATAAAGGACGTTTTTGTTTATGCTTGTGAATAAAAGTTTTTTTTAACCTGATTAAATAGCTTTTGTGAAAAAAGACAATAAAAGAAATAATACTTTTATGATATATTAAATCGACTGTTTTTTTGTCAGTAAAATATCAAATAAAACGGAGAAGTATTCCACCGAAACAAATATATTTAAATAGGTCCCAAGGGACCTTTAGATTTTTTACATCGTCTGTATACAAGATATGTACGCAGATTTTAAAACACAATTCAAAGAAAATAAAAATATATGTATACATAGAATTATGCTTTGTAAAAAAATATCGCCTTGTCTATGTTGAAACGTATTATAATACGTAATAAGGAACGTTCAAGTATTACGTAACGCTCCTAGGGGGGGTGGGGTTCATTTTGGAGTGTTACGCCCATTTTAATGGTGTAGGAAAATAGGTCCAAAATGATAAAAATTTGAGTTACGTAATACTTGAACGTTCCCTAAGGTATATTTTATAATTTAAGATATTTAGTATGTCAACTTTATGAGATGAATAAATTATAATTTAACTAGTCAACAAATCCGAAGATTAATCTAAGATTCTAAACAACGGTTTTATCATATTTTGGGACGACTTATCACATTAAAATTTAGTACGGTTAATGGTAGTAATATATAGTATATTATTTACCAAGTGAGAGAAGTTTAACATTTTTGACCTTGGAGCAAGGCATATGCAACCTATAAAACATTGTCGTTTTACGAGTTGAATATCTAATATCTAATATATAGGGGTTGTACCTCTAGTAATCTATGATCTTTACGGTAATCTATGGGTTGTATAATCTATATTTGAATATGATGGACCAATGATTTTCACTTTTTTTGTAAAACATGTTTTATAGGTACTAATTTAGTTAATATTTTTTAATTTATCATGCAATAAATAAATTTGGTGCTTAAAGACAGCAATGTGGTTTAAAAATTATGTGAAACGTCAGATGCCAAAACAGCTGAATAAAAATTTATTATTAACCATGGTGCAATTATTTTTAGAACCTTTGACGTCATAGGTAGAGAAATAATATTTCTACCAATGAAAATAACAGTAATAGAGATGTGCTTTTATGCTGGTGGCGAAAAAAGTTATTTATTTCAGTAGTTACCAAAAAAAAAAAATGCGATTACGTCATAAATTACAATTTTGTTGAACAATAAATGTTTCTTGATTAATTTTACGTAAAAACGTGTCTGGATTTGTTCATCAAAAGTCAATAGTTTTCGAGAAAAATAGATATCCTATAAATTGACCTAAAAACCTTGATTAATGTCAAAAACGCTCCCTCCAATGCCAGAGTTTTTAGGGAAAGCACCTTATGAAATAGTGTAAATTAACAACTTTAAGTGCATATAAGGTTATTCAGAAATAGTCATTAAAAAAACGGATACCTGTTTTTTGTATATGTCCATGTTAGACTCTAGCATTGTTAGAGTTTAATTTTTTTAAACAAAAAAATATACGCAGTCGTTTAGAAGCAGATTTTTTTTAAAAAACGCTCCTAAATTTAGTATGCCACTGGCTAGAAATTAATAAACAGCGCTGTTGCCAAATTGATTAATCCCGTTTATGAAGATTTATTTCTAATTCAAAAACTGAGGAAACATTTTAGCACAATGATTTTGCTATTTTAATTGCTTCATTTTTTCAAAAATACTACTAGGTACTCACCATCTCACTAAAAAATATTTGCTTAAAACAACGATACATGTATTTATCCATGATTGTACATTTAGGTATCCAAAAAAACTACTTAATTTTCAAGATATTAATCTTTTTAACCCACTTAAAAACTTTTAGTCCTCACATCACCTTTTAGTACCGTTAATAACGCCCGATTAAAAACAAATACCTTTATGTCATGATTTCATTTAAATAACAAATCTAGTCGACATTGTGTCATATAAATACCTCAGCAGTAGAAAATCGAATACATATCGTACAGACGCAGCTGTTCTGTTAAAATTTTGACATCTGTAAACATGAACTAAATACTAACATGGCCGCGACATGTTTTTAATAAATTATTTATATGTAAATGAAGTGTTTCATGTAAATAAATATATTGAATTAAATTGTGTTTTGGCAATCAATTATGTTTTATTAAGGTGATGAATTTGAATCAATGAAGTATTTTACGTCATTTTTGAGTTAAAATATGTTATTTATTTGTTTTGATTTGTTCGAGGGTATGTTGTGAATTAAATATTAAAGTAAAAGTGATTTTTTTTGTATTTATTATAATAAAACAATTCCCAGCTCTAAAACCACGAGAAAGTAAATGGGTTTTCAACCCTGGTAAATTTGGCAACCTTTAAAACGACTCTTAAGCGGGATATAAAATCTGGAAAGCGAGAAAGAAAACCAAGGTAATACACGACCTCACGAGTAGCTCGGATACGGTTTTTTTTACATAAAATTTTTGATTTTTTTTTTACCTTTTTAATTCTTTAAATCGATTTCTGGAACCTTTAGGAGTTCCTGGTTTTTGTTAATGGTCCTATTTGTGAATAACCATGTATGGAAAAAATCCTGACGTGACCCAACTGATACAAAACCTGCGAGGCAAAATTGACTTAAAAAAACTGTTCCGATGCCATTTTTTTTCTGTTGTACAGTGTAATTATTAATTATTAATACTTTAATGTTAACAAGTTGCAACGTTGTATTTCTACTTAGTTATAATATAAATATTTTTAATAATAAACATAAAAAATACATCAGACATTATTAAAAAGTTGTCGTATTATCCGTATAAACCTCAAAATATAAACAAAGTTGAGAGCACGTTTTAAAATAGACAAGGTGATATTTACAGCAATTTTTAAACCTTTTTTTAGACCTTTTCAAAAATAATAATTTGTTTATCAAACACAATACTAGTATTGTGAGTATTTAGGATTAAAACTACAAAAACTTGTCTTAAAATTTAAATATGCTAAAAGCAATCCCCCCGCTCCCTTGCTACAATTTAGAAGCTAAAAATATAAAATGTCAAAATATACTTTATGATAACGGGTTTCCAATTTAAAGTTTATATCCCAACTTGTTTAAAAAAAGGTTAAGGTGGATTTTGAACCGGACTCTATATCTTGATTACAATTTATCGAAAATAAAACAAACATTTACCATATTTTTAAGTTTTCTTTCCAAAGTAAACCTCATTAATTCTTAATAGTTTTTATTCATTGGCATTTCTCTAGCAAAACTTCCATTTAAATTCCAAAGTTTGTCTATTAAAGTTCCAATAAAGTTATTTTAATGTATTTTCTTGCAATGTGATTTGTGGTATGTTAATGGAGACATTATGTTAAACTGATAGATTTTTATGTCGTCTCGGATGACCAAGGACCCCTGTAAGATACTGACATACTAAGGGGTGTTTCCATAGATATGGGTCCGATAGTGACACTGACACACTATTTATTTTATTTTTTCTATTTTAAGACTCTTATAAGCTCATAATCACACACATTTTGCATGTTGTTATAGGCCCATAAGAGGTGTGTTCTTTTTTTTCTTTTGAGTTAGTAACAGACAAAAGCCTATCGCTTGACGTTTTCCATGTCAACGTCGCTTTCAAGTTTAATTTTCTACAAAATTTTGAATTTAGGTTATTTTTTACCGTCATAAAATTGTGGTTTGGTTACTTGCAGTGAAAAAGAGAAGACATGACTATAAAATATATCAAAATGTAATTTTTTCTTAGAATTTTAAACATGGCGAATACTGTAATGCCAACCCGAAACATAAATCCCTAAATCAGTCATCAATTTAAATCTAAGTTTTTTTTTTAATTTTAGGGCAAAAAAGCACTCGTTTCATAACACGTTTTTAGCGCACTAGTACTAAAACTCGCCGCAAATGGCTCGTTTTTTAAACTTGTACACTGATAAAAAAGATTTAGTTGGATATGGCCAGTTAAATTATTTGGTTGTAAAAAATTTTATTTGAGTCAAATTAATATTTAGTTCATGTAAACAAATATTTTGAATTCAAAATGATTTATTAATGGGAACAAAATAGTTTATTTGACAGAAATAAAATTTATTTGTCACAACCAAATAATTCAATCATATCCACGCAAATGATTTTTTTTATTAGTGTACTCATGCGCTAAAAACGTATGTTATGAAACTAGAACTTTAATATACAATTATTGTTATTTACTCTAATACTGAATAGACATTAAATTTAGGTGACATGACAATGCAAACCAAGGGTTATTCCTGTTAGTAGGATGTCTACACATCATAAAACCATCAACAGTAAAATCGAAGGTGCTCGGTTTCGGAAAATCATGCACTTTGTTAATAAGAAATTACCAAAGCTGACTTAATAACTTTATTTTATACTGTTTTTTATTATTCTATATGAATTTTGGTCAGAGAATTTAAATCAATTCACATAAAAAGTCTGTCAATTCTCAATTCAAAAAAAAATGGTTGCAGAGGTTTTTGTTAGCACATTTTCTAAAAAAAAAAAATAGAGCAGTCTATTATTAAGTTGCAAAAAGCCTAATAGTATATTAGTACTAGTTTCATAACATACGTTTTTAGCGCACGAGTACAGGTCAGAAAACGATCCACTTGCGGCGAGTTTTCTAAATTACTAGTTCTCTAAAAACGTGTTATGAAACGAGTGCTTTATACAATTTTTTCTATTTGGCTCTAAAATTTAAAAAACTTACATTTAAATTGATGACCGATTTAGGGATTTTTGTTTTGGGTTGTCATTACAGTTTACACTATGTTTAAAATTCTAAGAACAAATGATATTTTGATATATTTTACAGTCATCTCTTCTTTTTTCACTGCAATTAACCAGTCCACAATTTTAACACGGTAAAAAATAACCCAAACACAAAATTTTGTAAAAAATTAAACTTTAAATTGACATTGATATTTGCACGCAAAACGTCAAGGATTTTGTATGTTGTTTTGTATAAGAACAAGCAAAATGCGTGTGATTATGAGTTTATAAGAGTCGCAAAATAGAAAAATGAAACTTTTTTCCGAAATGGAAATCAATGGATTTAAATCCACTGATGAAAGTGTTTAAAGAATAGGCTAAAAGACTATAAAATAAAGAACTATTAACTTATTTTTTGAGGAATTAAGTCCATTTTATTCCGAAACCAAACACCTCAGATTTTACTGTTGGTGGTTTTACAATGTGCACCTGCTAAGTTTGGTTTGCGTTGGAAAGTTACTTAAACCTAATGTCTATTCAGGATCAGCGTGTATTCTTATTAAATTAATAATATTATTATTTCATAGCTCAGTATGCCTAAAACTTTTTAAAAACCACAAAAATGGCCCATGGGACGTGATTTCTTATTATTTTTTTTTGTGTAAAAAATCAAATTAACATATATTACAAAAAAATCTTGAACGCTATTGGCTAAAACTGAAATCTGAAAGAGAATATACAATAGCGATGATAGTGCCATCTATGAGGTATAACCTAAAGCAGAAACAGGTTAAAAAAGAATTAATTTTTTGTTAAAAAAGCAAACTTTTTTAACTTTTTGAAAATGGAATATGAATGACAAACTTTGCAAGACATATTTTGCAACTTTTTATAATGCATATAATATATTATATAGACGTTAATAAATTATATAATTATGTTCTTAATAAATGTTTATACTTTTTATAATTTTTTTATAGCAGGAAGTAAATTTTCCTGATATATCTTTTCTTTGTTAGTTTTAATTTTACCCTCAATGCGTTTAAGCACCTCTATTCCCTGAGTGTGCTTTTAGTTGACTACATTTTGGGGTTAATATGGGTTATAACTATGTCACTTTATATTTACTTGCCAAGACCTTAGGTGACTGCATAAAATATGGATTAAATAAAAATGCCAGATGACATAAAAATAAAGGCAATATGTGGAAAGAATATTGACAGATATTAAATAAAAACATAGACATTATGTTATGGACTTTTTATTTAATACTGTTTAAGAGTTCAGATTTGAACCCATTTTATAACAATAATAAAAATATCCTATAAAACAATTAAAAGGTTTAGATGGAAAAATACGTTTAAAGTCGTATTAATAGTGCAAGTCGCTTGCAAAACAAGTAACACTACGATATTTCAAGAACGCTTTGATATAGAGATTTTTTTTGACTAAAAGTTTTGAAAGTCTTTGGTCCAAAATTTAAGTCTCTGTGTCAAAGCGTTTTTAAAATATCGTAGTGTAAAGTTGGTTTCTCTTTTCAAAGTTACTAATAATACCAACACCTAGTTACTTTTCTGGGGGGGCAAGCTACATTGCGAAGCCTGTATTTACATATATTTTATTAAAAAATGTAAGCACCTACCGCCAAAGTTAAGGGTAGTTTACTTTAAAATGTGTTGCAAGACATATTTTGCAACTTTTTATAATGCATATAATATATTATATAGACGTTAATAAATTATATAATTATGTTCTTAATAAATGTTTATACTTTTTATAATTTTTTTATAGCAGGAAGTAAATTTTCCTGATATATCTTTTCTTTGTTAGTTTTAATTTTACCCTCAATGCGTTTAAGCACCTCTATTCCCTGAGTGTGCTTTTAGTTGACTACATTTTGGGGTTAATATGGGTTATAACTATGTCACTTTATATTTACTTGCCAAGACCTTAGGTGACTGCATAAAATATGGATTAAATAAAAATGCCAGATGACATAAAAATAAAGGCAATATGTGGAAAGAATATTGACAGATATTAAATAAAAACATAGACATTATGTTATGGACTTTTTATTTAATACTGTTTAAGAGTTCAGATTTGAACCCATTTTATAACAATAATAAAAATATCCTATAAAACAATTAAAAGGTTTAGATGGAAAAATACGTTTAAAGTCGTATTAATAGTGCAAGTCGCTTGCAAAACAAGTAAGACTACGATATTTCAAGAACGCTTTGATATAGAGATTTTTTTTGACTAAAAGTTTTGAAAGTCTTTGGTCCAAAATTTAAGTCTCTGTGTCAAAGCGTTTTTAAAATATCGTAGTGTAAAGTTGGTTTCTCTTTTCAAAGTTACTAATAATACCAACACCTAGTTACTTTTCTGGGGGGGCAAGCTACATTGCGAAGCCTGTATTTACATATATTTTATTAAAAAATGTAAGCACCTACCGCCAAAGTTAAGGGTAGTTTACTTTAAAATGTGTTGCAAGACATATTTTGCAACTTTTTATAATGCATATAATATATTATATAGACGTTAATAAATTATATAATTATGTTCTTAATAAATGTTTATACTTTTTATAATTTTTTTATAGCAGGAAGTAAATTTTCCTGATATATCTTTTCTTTGTTAGTTTTAATTTTACCCTCAATGCGTTTAAGCACCTCTATTCCCTGAGTGTGCTTTTAGTTGACTACATTTTGGGGTTAATATGGGTTATAACTATGTCACTTTATATTTACTTGCCAAGACCTTACGGTGACTGCATAAAATATGGATTAAATAAAAATGCCAGATGACATAAAAATAAAGGCAATATGTGGAAAGAATATTGACAGATATTAAATAAAAACATAGACATTATGTTATGGACTTTTTATTTAATACTGTTTAAGAGTTCAGATTTGAACCCATTTTATAACAATAATAAAAATATCCTATAAAACAATTAAAAGGTTTAGATGGAAAAATACGTTTAAAGTCGTATTAATAGTGCAAGTCGCTTGCAAAACAAGTAACACTACGATATTTCAAGAACGCTTTGACATAGAGATTTTTTTTGACTAAAAGTTTTGAAAGTCTTTGGTCCAAAATTTAAGTCTCTGTGTCAAAGCGTTTTTAAAATATCGTAGTGTAAAGTTGGTTTCTCTTTTCAAAGTTACTAATAATACCAACACCTAGTTACTTTTCTGGGGGGGCAAGCTACATTGCGATGCCTGTATTTACACATATTTTATTAAAAAATGTAAGCACCTACCGCCAAAGTTAAGGGTAGTTTACTTTAAAATGTGTCTCTTACTTTCCCGAAGGAAAGTCTTAAGTTAGTGAAAAATTTATTTTTTTTTTGCTTTTTTACGAAAAAAGAAATTCGAGAAATGGCGCTGAAAAAAAAGTTTAAATTTGTAAACTAGTTATTTGCTAGATTCAAATCACACAGGAATTAAAATTCTGCTGTCAACAAATAATACTTTCCCTATAGGCATAGATTCATTGAAATCAAAAATAAAACTAAAATAAAAAAAATTAAAAAAATTCAAAATTTTTTCGTTTTTCAAAAAAAAAAAATTGGAAAAAATTAGTTTTTAAAAAAAAATTGTTTTTACCCCATTTGTACCCCCTTACCCCAACCCGATTTTAACCAAAAACAATTCCAGCCTAGAACTTTAGATAATCAATCTGTGGTCCAAATTTGAAGTCTTTAGCCCGAAGTGTTCTTGAGTTATCGTGAGAAAAGTAAAAAAAAGGAATATTTTTTTTCGATTTTTTTTACTACCTACTACCTACTACTACCTTGGGGCAAGTAATTGAATCAACTCCTCAACAATGCCAGCTGGTAAAACTTTTACTAGAAGACGATTGCCACTTCACACGCAATGTTGTTTTCAAACAGACTGTGAAAATACAAAGCTTAATCTGAATATAATATATGAAATGTGTTTGACTTGGTAAGTTAAAATAGTATATTCTATACCTAGTATGGAATAGACAATATTCCGCGCGAGCGGAAAGTTTGTCATACGAGCCGGCAGGCGAGTGTGACGGTCCCGCGAGCGCGGAATGACTATTCCATACGTGTTGTAGACTATACTTTTTCTTTGACTGCAAATATGAAACACTGTATGGCTTTAAACTGCGGACAAGGTTAAAAACAATGTTTTTTGTGACTCGACATTGTAAATGCAACAAAACACATATTTTTAAATAAAGCATTTAATGTTATTTAATAATTTTATCAAATCAGTACTTAAAAAAGATTTTTGTTTAATTTTAGCACATATTTACAAATTATAATGCAAAAATTGAAGGTTATGTCAGATTGTTGTGACATATATTAGGTTTAAATATTTCACAATAGATGGAGCAGTTTTAATTTTTTGAACTAAATTGATAAAAAACTGGTCAAATATTAAGAAAAACTAATAAACTTTATGTAATTTTAACGCAAAACAATTAAATTGCATTAAATTATTCAATAGAACTTAATATGTTAATGAGTTATTTATACTGTGTACATTTTATGAATTGTCACCTCTGTGGAATGTGAAAAATTCAAGGTTACCTATACTTTACATGCTATATTTTACCTCTTCTCTTCACCTTGCCTCAGCTCACAGATGCTAGTGAGTATTGTGACGGCTATATAATATAATGTGTAAGCTAATGTTTTTTTTTTTTAATTTTGACTTGGCTGGGAAACTTATTTAAATAACTTGGTAGAAGAAAGGAAAAGAAATATTTAGAAGCAAAAAATTCAAAAAAATATATTTTTTTGCAGTCCTTAAACCCTATTGTTTTTATTATTACGTACTCACAGACATGGCGTATTTTTTACGCCACCATATATTATTTTAACTGAATATCTAAAAGGTACTGAGACGCGGAAAGCCGTAGTTAGTCGGAGTTGGTAGAAATCAGAAATTGCATACTATCCAGGCGCACCTAGGCGTAAAATCTACGTCGTGTCTGTGGTATAGGGTTAAAACATGTATAAAATACAGCCGGGAGAAAATAATTGGATGAAAATGATCACCAGCTCTTATAAGAGACTATTATGTGAATATCTTGCTTGTAAACTGATGTAATTATTGCAGTGTCTAAGGCGACTAAACGTCTGTGTAAAATATCGACATCACTAAGATAAATGTAATTAGTCGATCCGTAATTACCCCTGAAAGGTCGCATTAAGTCCGAATACTCGCACCGTTCCCGACAATGTAATTAAACAGGAATTAGAAACCTAGGCGCACTAATAGCTCCCTCATCCACCCATCCAAAAACCCATCTGGTCTCGTTACCTAAGCACTTGCACCTTTATCTTATTAATAATTTCGTTTGTGAACACTTTGCTAAATGAGATCACGACGCACCATGTCGTCATTTTAAAAAAAATACTGCTGCTAACAAAATAATACTTTTTCCATGTACCGAGTGTCCCATTTCTATTTTCCCAGCGATTTTCTCGAATACTAAAAGAGATAATCAAGTTCTGCGAAAACCACCTTAAATTAGACAACTTAGACTATCTTTTAGCATATATTTTATGCTTTTAGCTCTTAAAATATGGGCAGGGAGGCATGGCAGGGAATTTTTTTAAACAATACATCATTTTAAAGCAAATAATAAAGTGAATGATGACTAAAAGTTTGATTTTTTAAAATAAATTTTATTTCTGTCAAATAAACTATTTTGCTTCCATTAATGAATCATTTTGAAATTAAAACATTTGTTTACATGAACTAAATATTTATTTGACTCAAATAAAATTTCTTACTCAAAACCAAATAATTTAATTGGCCATATCCAAATTAATCCTTTTATCAGTGCATACTGATAAAAAAGATAATTTAGATTGATTTGGATATGGCCAATTAATTTATTTGGCTGTAAGTAATAAATTTTATTTGAGTCAAATAAATATTTAGTTCACGTAAATAAATATTTTAATTTCAAAATCATTTAGTAATGGTAACAAAATAGTTTATTTGACAGAAATAAAATTTATTTCTCACAAGTAAATAATTCAATTGGCCATATCCAACCAAATATTTTGTTGACACAAATAAACTGTTTTATCAATGTAGATACAAAAATCAAAAAGTTTCTTTTTTTTTGCAAAGATGTCTATGGACACTAAATATGTAAACTCTGCTTACTTACTTACTCCTGGAATCAATACACAGCCTATAACAATAACACAGCTCCACAAAAATATATTCGATTTTCAACAAGTTTCTAACATATCTATTATTACAGATTTTGAGCAGCTAAATCCGAATTTAAACAGAATTTCTTCATCATACCAGGCTTTCGAGGAGAAAAATGAGCTAGAAAACGACAAAAATTGTAATTTTTTATAATTTTAACACTGTCTTTCTCGATAACCATACCAGACAGATTCAGTTTCAGCTATTAAAAATTTCTAAGTATCAGATAATTTTTGAAACGAAAAAATCTTAAACTTTTGCCATGCTTGCTTTTTGGGTGTTAACAGACTTTTATTTCATAAAATTAGGGCCAAAAAAATTTAATTTGTCCGTGTAATTTCCTGAGGATTAAAGCATACCTCCATTTTTCTTAATTTTCTTGAAAACTCAAGGTCCAAAAATAATTTGGAAACAAATCAAGTTTTTTTCCAAAACCAACCAATAAAAGTATCTAAGTTTTAGAGATTATTTTTGCATTTTTTAGTACATTTTTTCGAAAAGCTGATTTTTCAAATCATTTGGTAAAGAGTTTCAGATCTATCAGCTCAAAATCTATAAAATATACCACAACCCTGTTGGAAACCAAATTTATTTTATAATAGAGCAGTGCAATCAAACATGTGGTTAAGTTTATAATTGAATTGTTTAATATTTATTGTTTGATATTAAATTAATTTTGGTATTTGTATTTTTGTCATCGAAATTGTTTAAATTTTATCAGTACAAAGTTTTATTTATAAAAAAGCTGTTTTTTTTTTAATTAGCCATTGTGTGTTGTAAAGAAATACTAAACATATATTTTACTAAATTAAAAGTTGTATAAAATTTTTTATTTTAATATTTCATAATTTATCCAAACCAAAAACTTAAAATTTATTTTTACCAAATTTAAAACCAAATTTCCTGCACTTTGTGCAGTGCACAATAACTGAAAGATAGTATACGATTACAGAAACACATCTTCAAAAATACAGAAAGAGATAATATTTTTAAAGGCTATTTTATAAAAAATTTACATATAGTTTAAATATCAATCTTCAGTTTAAGCTGGAATAATATGTTAAATGTATTTTAGAATTGCAACATAACCGAAAAAGATAAATTAAATTTTTTTCGGATTGATTTTCTAAATAACTTTTACTTAGGACGTGGGTATTTTTCTTAAACGGATTTAAAATCTGCATGAAAAATACTATGAAGATTGACTTCTATAATATCCTATAAGCGTTTTGCGTTTAATGTGGAAGCTCCTGAATAATTTGTTAACATAGTGTCCAAACTACGCGCGGTGGGATTATTCTGATTGGTGATCTATTAAGTATAAACTTTTATCTAACAAAATCCATCCTAAGATTTTACTGAGATTCATACTATAAAAATATATAAAATGCGTGTGATTTGCAGCATACAGGGTTATTCAGAAATAGGGTCATTAAAAAAAACACATATAGGTCCATGTTAGAGTTTAATTTTTTCAAACTAAAACAAAAAATATAAGTCGTTTAGTAAAAGATTTTTTTTAAGAAGACACCTCTAAAATTGGTAAGCTACTGGTTAGAAATTAATAAACAGCGCTGTTGCCAAATTGATTTATTCCGTTTATAAAGATTTATTTCTAATTCAAAAACTGAATAAAAATTCTGCTATTAATATTGTCTCATTATTTAATTAAAAAAAATAAAGGATTACTTTTTCATGATTTTAGAAATCGCGCTTCTTTTGCACGAAAAAATTAAATACTTACTACTTATTCTGATATAACATTTTTTTTTTCAAAAATGTTACTAGTTGCTTATCATCTCACTAAAAAATAATTTGATTAAAACAACGATAAATACGTAAATACCTCTATGGCCGCGACATGTCTTTAACCTCTTCAGGGACATAGGCACATATAATAATAATAATAATAATATTTATTTAATAACAAATTAATACAGATTATAAAGAATTCTAAGCGAGGATACGCTTGCTGTAGGTGCTTATTTTTTAAATTCATAATTATACTATATATGCGAGTATTTAAAATATGAGAAAAAATGTAATAAAACAGTCTTGAGGGAGAAGGAAAAAAAAAAAGAATGGGTCTTAGACTAAAGTTGGATTCTTCATCGAATCCGGAATTACATCAAGAATCAAATGACTACTTGTCCATCAGTATTATACCTGACTCCACAAAAAGGTCAACTTTATTGAGAGGTAGGCTTTTTATCCATTCCAGAATTTTTGTGTTATTTATTTTTTGTTGTTTCTTTATGTGACTCGGCAAAACATTGTATAATCTTGGTGCTAGATATGTAAACGACTTTTTTCCGATAGTTTTTTTTGCCACTTTAGTCGGCATATCTAAACATCCTTTAGTATTATAATTATGACTTTTTTTGTTTATTATATTTTTTATTTGCCATTTAATCAACTGTTGTGCATACATTTCTCTTATATTAAGAATTTTTTTTCTTGAAATAATAATTTACTTGAATAATATTTATCTTTTTTAAACATGATTTTTAAAATTTTTTTGTGGGCGCGTTCAAGATTAGTAAGGTGCGTTTTTTAAATGCCTCCCCAAGAAAGAACACCGTATCCCAATATCGAGTTGATAAGACCATAATAAGCTATTTTTAGCTGATTATCATTAAGTATATAACTAAGTTGTTTAAAAGAATAGTACATTCTTCTTATTTTTTTGCAAACGTTATTTACATGTATATCCCATTTAAAGTGGGAGTCTAGGATAACACCTAGATATTTTATTTCAGAAGCTTGATCTATTCTTAAATTACTTTCGGTCATTATGAACCTATAGCTCGGCAGGGATCTTTGGTATGAGCCAAAAGGGAGATATTTCGTTTTTACGACGTACATTGTAAGGAGATGGCTATCAAAAAACGCCCTTACCATTTCCAGGTCTTTTGCAGCTTTTGTCCTTACTTCGTCCCAAGTACTACCCCCAATCAAAACCACTATGTCGTCCGCAAAGGACAATATTTCGCCATTAATTTGTAACTCAAGAAGGTCATTAAGGTAAATGATAAAAAGCAAGGGGGCTAACACAGTCCCCTGTGGGAGTCCAAAGTTTACTCTTTTTTTACTACTTAAAACATCATCTATCCTAACGACCTGTGTTCTATTATTTAAATAGTTTTTTATAATATGGTAAATATTTCCTCTAAATCCTAAATCGAATATTTTTTTTAACAATAATTCATGACTTATAGTGTCAAAAGCCTTTGCTAGGTCTATAAATATTCCTAGCAAAGGATTTGACTTATCCACAGAATCATAGACCATATCAGCCAAAAAGCCAATGGCATCTTGGGTAGACATTCGCTCTCTAAAACCAAAATGTCGATTGGAAAGCACATTATATTTATTAAGAAATTTTGTCGTTCTTTTTTTAATACTTTTTTCAAAAACTTTACATACATTTGAAGTTAGTGATATAGGTCTATAATTCTGTGGGTCTAATTTGTCTTCTTGTTTAAAACCCGGAATTACTATAGCCGTTTTAAATTCTTCGGGACACTCTGTGGTTCTATATATAAGGTTAATAAGGTGGGTCAAAAGTTTGGACATTAGGCTTGCATTATACTTTAAAAAGTTATGTTATCTATTCCAGGACTGGATCCATTTTTTAGTTTGGCAATGTGTTTTTTAATTTCATTTTCATTAAAATTTGATAAATAGAAGCTATTTTGTAACAATTTATTTTTAAAGTTTTTTTTGGATTTAACTATTTTTTTTGCTAGGTTTTCTCCAACATTTGAAAAATAACTATTAAATTCTTCCGCGATTTTTTGTTTTTCAGAGACAATTTCATTGTTATCGGAACGTATTTTTTCAATTTTACTTTTATTTTTAGTGGGTTTATTTTGTGTGATATCAGAAACTGCCTTCTATAGTGTTTTAGGATTTTTGTTTAAATTAATTTTTTTGATAAAATGTGTTTTTTTAGCTTCCCTGATATCCGCAGTTAATTTATTTTCAAAGGCGCGATGTTCTTTTTTTATGTCTTCATTGTCGGGATTACTTAGCTTGGCTTGAAAAAGCTTGTTTTTCTTTTCTGTTGCTTTTATTATTTTTGTTGTTATCCAGTCCTTTTTCTTAACATAGTTTTTAACTTTAAGTTTTTTGGTATTTTTATTTTTGACGTAGTTTATATTCTTCAGTAAAATATTGTAACATGATTGGGGATCTGTAGTATTATAAAATTCAGTCTAGTCGGTATGTATGAGTTCGTTACGAATCTTTTTATTATTTTGTTTATTAATATATTTATATTCACCGGATTTTTCTTCAGGGTTGGTCTTAACTGTAAATGACATATTCACCATAGTGCTATAGTGATCAGTAATATTATTTTGGAAAATAATGGGAATTAAATCATTTGCATTACACTTACCCCTATAGAAAATATGGTCAAGTATAGACTTACTTTCTTTAACATGTCGGGTAGTGTCATTTATAAGAGAAATGTAATCAAAACTGTTTAGCGCATCTAAATAACTACTAGTTATTTCACTATTTTCATTTAAATTAATATTAATATCGCCCAATAAGAAGTTGTGATTTTTATTTAGATGTAAGTTTAAATTGTTTATAAATTCCAGTGTATTGACATTGGTATGTGGCTTATAAATTATTTTTATGTTCATAGAGTCATCTCCCTTAAAAATGTTTATATCTAGGATATTGATGTTACTTATTTGTTTTATTACCGTTTCATGTTTTTGACGTATGCAATAACCCCATCGTTTTTGTTAACATTTCCGTCATTGTAGTATAATTTATAACCTGGTATTTGAAAGTTATTAATATTATCAATAATATAAGTTTCGGTCAAACAAATCAGATCAAAATCAAAAGATTTAAGCAAAATTAAAAGTTAATCAAAGTGTTTACCAACACTTCTTATGTTATTATGAAAAATTGTGAATGAATTTTTTTGTTGAACGTAATTTACACACTCATTGATTGTTTTTGCAACGATAGTTTTTATGTGTACGTTTAAAAATAAATTCCGCAAAATGAAATTCACCGAATTTCTTATTGCTCCGTGGCTATAGCTGTTACCATTTGCTTTGTTTCCAATCATAAGCGACATCCAATGGCCAAGATTCGCACATCTTCAGTTGTTTACTTGTTTTGACAATAAAAAGCATTTTTAACTTTTGCTGCTAAAATAATTTAAACAAAAAATTCGTCCCTGAAGAAGTTAACAAGTTATTTATAGATGAAATGTTTCGTGTAAATAAATAAATTCATAATTTATTTGTGCGATCAATTATGGTTTATTAAAGTGGTGAATTTGAACCAATGAAGTATTTTGTGTCATTTTTAAGTTAAAATGTGTTAATTTTTTGTTTTGATTTGTTCGAGGATATGTTGTGAATTTAATATTGAAGTGAAAGTGATTTTTTGTATTTATTGTATTATAATAAATCAATCATCTAAAATCACTAAAATTAAATTGTTTTTTAACCGTTGTAAATTTGGCAACTGAAAAGCAACTCGCGTTAAGCGAGAAAACCTGGAAAGCGAGATAGAAAAGCTAAAGCAATACCACAACCTCACTAGTAGCTCAGATAAGGGGTTTGTTTAAATAAAATGTTTTATTTTGTTTTTAATTCTTTTTAATTCTTGAAATCGATTTCTGGAACATTCAGGAGTTTTTTCTGTTTTTTCTTAATGGTCTTATTTTTGAATAACCCTGTATAATGTAACTAAAATATAAAATTAGTATAGTTTCATAAAACGCTATATTAAAGCATGCGTTAGGATGGGCTAATGCTTTAAGAAGTCTTATGTAACGAGTATTATACTATTATTTTTAAATTTTGCTGAATTGTTCCTAAAACTTAAATAAATTTATTCAAGATCCACAAAAAAAAGGACCAATAATATTTACATCACAAATTAGTCATATAAAATATCCTATATATAATATCTTTCCCATTTTTGCTAATTTTTTTTCTAAAAGTTAAATAAACTTACTCAAAATCAGCACAAAAAACTAGTGTGCTAATAACGACACTACGAAACCCAATTTGGATGTCGTACAGACAAAGCATGTTCACAATTTAACAGTCTTCTAATTCTTGTCAACGAGCGAAAACTATTTTGCTGCTATGTTAGTTTCGACACAGACACTATGGATTAACTTTTGGGTCGATGGGTGGGTATCGATGAGGTGGTATAACCTGGTTAGATCAAGACCAAAGTTCGTACAGAAAATTCAAACTTTCAAGTTAACTAACTTGTTAATCACTGGATAAATACCACCATCGTTTACCTACTGTCAGTGTAAATAGGAAGTGCTTAGCCGCACTATATATTTTCTAGGAAACAATTTTAACATTTTCTTTCCTAGTTAGCAACTTTTTAAGATGAAAAGTTCATTAGTTACACTGTTAAAAACTTTGAAATTCTGTTTTCAAATTAAATTGTACATAAAGAAATAGCAGCCATAAAGTATTATTTTAGCTCATACAAACTATTTTATTCGCAACTGTATATGTAATACACACATTACATGTATTAATAAAGTTTGGGAAGTACGTGATTTCTTGACTGGTAGAGATCAGTAAACTAATTATTACTGGTCTGTAATTAAATTTAAATAATTTCCGCTAGATGCCGCCACCGACTAAAATATCAAACAAGATGGCTGAATTGCGGTTGTCATGTTAAACACGAATATAATCTAATACATGTTGTTCAAAAGACTTAAATTGTACAGTTTTAGTCAATGTTTTTTACATTTGAGACTGAGATGTTATAAACGGTGTCTTGTGATCTATCAACAAATGTTTTTTGTGGTTGTTTTTCTGCGTGTTATAAACGGTGAATTGTTAGCTATCAACAAATGTTTTTGGTGGTTTTTTTTTCGGGTTACAGCATTACGAACTAAACAATTAACGGTTGTTATTGCTAGTAACACACGTATAGATTTTAACCTTACTTATGAATAGTGTTTTGACAAATCTTGTAATTTTAATTTTTTTTTTCAAATTTAATGGTATTGGGTTATAGATATATTTTGAAAAGGAAGTGCTTGAAACGTAATGGTATAAAAAATGGAATAGAGAATGATAAAAATATGGAATTAAAGGAAGTAAACTGATTTAAACACAGACAAATTATCTATAATACTTAAACAGTTTAATATAGTATAAAACACCTTGTAATGTCTCATGGGGCTATAAAACTATAAAACCAATAAAAAAGTATGTTAACAAAAATTCTCATTTTTTTTTTCTGTAGCTTTATAAATAGTTTCGTGCGAAAAATTTACATGAAGTTTTTGTACCTGAAAGTGAAAGGTGTCATATAGAAAAAAATTTTGAAAACTCGTGCAGATTAACAAATAATTTTCCTATTGGTCGAAAGTTCTTCGTCAAACACTTTATCCCTCCACTGCTTCCAAACTAGACTTACAGAACAGAAATATAACTGTTTATAATCCAGTGCGTAATGCTATGATTGCCTAGCTGTACTTTTTTTACAGAGATTCCTTAGATTGCCAGCCGAGCTCTGGAAAAGATGTTAACAACTGCCTCAAAAAGCGTTTTCGTCTGTCATATACACAATTTTTTAATCAATTGTAATTATTATACTATTCACAGCGCCTTCGCTAGGATAGTATTATACGGTAGTTTTGAATTTTCATTTTCAAAAATCATCCTAGACAAAAACATCAACTTTTTTTAATGCCCATCAGTCCATTCGTCCGTCCGTCCGTCCGTCAAAAAAAAAGTTATGGGGCGTTAAACTTTAAAAGAAAAAAAACGAAAAGAACTGAAAGAAAATTCGGATTAACGTAACTTTTTCAGGAAAAATAAATTTTATTATAAGAATCAACTCTACCAATTTTAAAAGTAATCCACCCAACAAGAAAAAAGTTATGGGGGGTTAAACTTTTTTAAAAAATGAAAAAATTATCATTAAAAAAATTTTTTCATTTTTTTTTTATATTTTTTATTTTTTTCCATTTTTTTTTTGTTTTTTTAAAAATTGTTAAATTTTTTTAATATTTTTTTTTTCCAAAAATGTTTTAAAGTTTTTTTTTCATTTTATACCATTAATAATAGAATGTGTAGCATTAAATATCTTTTATCACCACCAGCCTAAAAGCACATCTTTATTACTGTTCTTTTCATTGGTAGAAATATTATTTCTCTACCTATGACGTCAGAGGTTCTAAAAATAATGAAATTGCACCATGGTTAATAATGAATTTTTATTCAGCTGTTTTGGCATCTGACGTTTCACTTAATTATTAAATCACATTGCTATTTACAAGTGTCTTTAGGCACCAATATAAAACATGTTTTACAAAAAACACTTCAAAAAATGAAAATAATTGGTCCATCATATTCAACCATAGATTATACAACCCATATATTACCGTAAGGATCATATATTACTAAAGGTACAACCCCCATATAGTGGGGGAGTACCAGAATTATTACTTTGCATTTCACTTACCATTTTTATATATTTTATCACACTTAACACGGAAACACTTTCTAACTTAATAATTTTAGCAGATCACCAGAAAATTTCTGCCAGAAATGTCAAGTTATTCATTTGTTTTTTTAATGGCCGCGAACGGCCAGCGTGGTATTTTAAATTTATATGTTTTTTCATTAAATTTTAGTAAAATAAATAAATAAATAGCTAATTAATTGTAGTGGTAGTGAAAAAAATACTATATTTTCCACGTGAGTGAAGATTTAACATTTTAGACCGCGTCTTGCGGGCTTCGCGCTAGCGCGTTCATCCCGCAATTTGACGCAGGTCAAAAATGTTAAACTTCTCTCACTTGGTAAATAATATACTATTGTTCATTCAATTCGTATTTTTGACAAAAAAAATGTCATTAATTTTAATTTCAGCCAATGGTCATCAACTATTTTATTTTCCGGCCTGGGTTGAAAATGTACCTTTTCGTCCAGATTTATTACATAAAATATATAATTAACAGACATTTATTCAACTAGACTTTTCATGAGGCAGATGTTTTACGTCAAAAGAATTAAATTATTAATTAATGTTTTTATTAAACACGTTAGATAAAATTTAATAAATGTATTTTAAAATAAATTTAAATTTAAATGATGTTGCCAAGAAACCACTAATTGTAAAGCAAAGAAATATAAAACTCTTTATTTATAAATTAAGTTGGAGTGTAACCTTAAGTAAGTAAATAAACTTTGTATTTCTCAAGTCCTGTTCTTTTTCAAAAAAGGAATAAAACAAGTTTTTAACTTTAAAATTTGCTTTAAATTCTAAATGAGTTGAATTAAAATTAATTTTATATTAAAAATCGACTAAGTACTAAACAAGATCTTAATGTAAAGTTATTTACAAACTAACCAATAAACACAAAGTTTTATTTCTTGTTAAAATGACAGATTGTTAAATGTCTATTATCCAGGCGTCCTTCACTTCAAGTCCGCGCTACTGGCTTAGGTGCCAGACTTCCTAGTGGGCCATTTCACGACCAGCTAAGTTGAAAAGTTTAAAACAAAATGTCAATTATGTGTCAAAAATAATTGTGTTATTTGTGAGAGATAATAAAAAATCTGTTTACAATACAGCAAATATAATAAAACTAATACAAAAATTCGGAATATGTGATGGCGTGGTAATACTGAATAGGCAAAAAATAAAGAAAAAAGTGCAAGAATTTAACTGCATTAAAAAGCAAAATCAGTTAAATTAAATTTTTATTTTTATTAAATATGCAGATTATTAGCAATTTTTAGTATTGTTTTTTTTTTAATTATCAAAATCACATTGTTTTATTTTCATTATATTATAAAACAAGGTACATAGAGATACAAAATATTGTATTTTTACTTTCCGATATTTTTTAGTAAAAACCTTATAATAAATATATGAATTCTAACTAAATTTATTGCCATACAAGAAACTACAGTATCTTATTGGATTTAAGCGCTTAATTTTGCACTTTATTTTAGTAAGTGGTTCAGAATTCTCACATACCAAAATTAATTTAAGGGGTTGTTCTGATTTTTGAGGCAAAAAATTGACGATTTTTGGATTTTTTTTTAGACGACCTGTATTATTTGTATGTACAAAAGTTTTTACAAAGTATTAGACAACTCTTAAAGTTCACAAAAAAAATGTTTTTTTACCGTCATAAATAAATGTGCAGCACGCGCTGAAGTTAGACACCTTAAAAATAACATGGCAATCGGTTCCAGCGATAGCTCGGCCCCCAATGGTCCAAAACACAAAACTCAAAAACATTCTTATTAAAAATGACGTCCTTTAGTTCGCTAGTGTAGACATAAGTTAAAATTCCAAAAAACAAAAATTCCACGCGTATTTTAGTGAAAAAAACAAAAAAAGGCAATTTTTCCGACCAAACACGGGTAAAAAAGGAGGAATAAAAAATAAATTACAAGCCTTAAAGAAAAAAAAAATACACTAGCGAACTTGCCAACATGATTTTCGACAAAATACTGAAAGATTTAAGTCAATATGTTAAAAAGTTTTTTTTAATCGCTGGAACCCGTTTGAAAAATGGAATTTTGAGAAAAACGCGGGTAAAGTTTTTTTTTTATATTTTAAAAATTCAAAGAATTTTTGAAGAATTGTTAATTTCATGATAAAACAATACTTTCTTTATGAGAAAGTTAAAACGTAAATTATACTTTTAAACTAATTTTAATTAACATAAATAAAAATTTAAAAATCAAAACCTTAAAGAAGTGTTTAAAAACCTAAAAATTATATAGTCAAATAATATAATATAAGAATGTTATTTTCTTTAAATATGGTATCACACTAACCCTTTCCATTACAAAATAAATCCTCCCAATGCCCTTAGTTTAAGCTGTCTTATTTAAAAGTCCTAAATTTGAAGTCGATGTCTCAAAAGTAAGGGGGGTGACGGGTCGACGTCAATTTTCCAATTTTTAGATTTTCCAATAATAATTTTTGCCAAAGCTTTATTTTTCCAATCATATGTTCTTGTGTACCAATAAAAATATTTTCTAATAATAATTTTTATCCAAAAAATATTTATACCATTTAATTTTCCCATTTAATATATTGTCTAATGATATTTTATTCCAATTATTATTTCAAACAACATTTAAAATTTTCAAATCTTTTATTTACCCAATTAAAAATGAATATGTCATTATTAAATCCAATGGCGATTTCTCCCATTAGATTAGACAGGAACAAAAGTTCTACCCAAAAAGGATAGAAGACATACATACACTCCCATTTACACCAAAAAGTCCAAACCAAACAAATTCTGTATTTGTTCTTTGTTGAACAAATACAATATTTACATGGCCGGGCAAAAAGTGTAACTATATTATTTTTATTAAAGAAATTACTGGCGCCATCTAAATTTTAGTAGAATTATCTTATTCTACAGATTTATATTAGCTATGTTCGTTCGTGCCGCTCAGTGCTACACTTTTCGGCCAACCAAATAAATACTGTATTTGTTGTATGAAAAAGAAATACAGTATTTATTTGGTTGGCTGGAAAGTGTATCAAAAATGAGATAGAGATAGAGTAGACGTCTTTTGTTTCATAATTCTGGTTGTAGAGAGCTCCATTAAATAATTATTACAATGTTTATTTTAACTAATAAAAATTGTATTCCAATTAATATATTTTCCAAAGCTATTACTTTCCAACCGTCAATTTTCCAAAAACACCAGAAGAATGTGCCGCAGATGGCGCTAGAAATCCATTATTTACAACCTCAGACAGATATAATAATCAACAAAAACAATAAATATCTAATTTTCCACGCCAAATAATAGTAATTATATTTTATACTGGTTCCTCTCATGGAAATTTGATAATTTGATAATATGCTAGCTATGTTAAACGTTAAGAAACTCTAGTAAATGCCAGCAGTCTATCTCCTTCATTTGTCTGAGGTTGTAAACAATAGAAAACTAGCACCATCTCTTGGTGTTTTTAGAAAATTGACTGTTGGAAAAAAATAGCTTTGGGAAATATATTCAATGGAATAAAATTTTTATTAGTTAAAGTAAACACTGTAACAATAATTTAATTGGCGTAAAATTAATTTGTATTAAATTGTAAAATAGGTTAAGAATTGACAGGCTATAAAAAAATATATACTGCACGTTTGTCGGTTAATTGCCGAAAATATATATAAAAATTTATAAATTTTCTAGATGTCATGTCATGTCAATTTATTAAATATATTTTTTAATAAAAATGTAATGAAGGAAGCAAAATTATTATTGTATTTATGGCTGCAAAGAGAATAAAGAAGAGAAGAATTTAAGGAAATGGAGTGGAGCAAGAAGAAAGGAATTTATAAATTTTATGTAAAAATCTAAAAATCTCTCAAAATTGGAAGTGTTTTTTTTTCAAAATTAATGGAGAGCCCCTAGCACAAGCCAAAAGCTTATTTGGGGCTCTCCATGCCTATGTAATATTTACAAGAAATAAACTATAACTATAACTATATTAGAAGTTATATATCCGTCATTAAAATCAAATGAACAGGAAACAGTGAATAGTACCATTTCATCCTTTTTGGGAATCATCAGCATTGTGTATCCTGTATGTTGTTAATATTTAAATAAAACGTTGTGGCGATTTGCCTTTTGGGAACATATGAACATATAACAGTGACCACATCAATAGATCCCACCATGCTTTTATATCTATCTAACGTTTTATTTAAATATTAACAACATACAGTATACACAGTGCTGATGATTCCCAAAAATGATGAAATGATACTGTTCACTGTTTCCTGTTCATTTGATTTTAATGACGTATAGATAACTTTCTAATTAAATTGTAAGTTGGATTTTAGATAAATTAAACAAATGGAAATCATTAATTTTAGTTAAATAAATAGGAAAATAAAATATTTTAAATAAGATAAGATAAAAATTGGAAAATTGACGTCGCCCGGCGGTGACGTTTGGATCACACTGTATATATAACTATAGATATTTACTAGAATAAGGAAGAAATAAAATTTTACTAGGCTTTTGCTCCAACTATATTGAGAAAAATGTCTTCAAACTAAGTGGCTGTAATAAAATGTGATAAAATCCTTTTTGAAGTAGAATCTAAAGTTGCAATATCTTTAAGCATTTGAGGATAAAATAAAGCATATTTTACTAGTATGCTGTAGTAAATTTTATAACCCTAACTGTTGGGGTTATAATAATAGCTATAATAATTCAAGAAGGTCCAATCTCATTTTTTTAATCGTTTAATTTACACGAGGAGTGAACCACCATCCGTATACTTTTAGAAAACCTAGTAGTCTTTTCAAAAATTCCGATAAACTCAAAAATCTCGGAAATCCTATGGAAAATTCAGAAATCTGTGCAATTTTGAAAGTGATTTACTTGGTATTATAATATACAATTATTATATACAATTATGACAATAATGACAACTATGACAATTATGATAATAATTATTATGACAATTATGACAATTATGAAAATTATGACAATTATGACAATTGTGACAATTATAACAATTGTGACAATTATAACAATTGTGACAATTATGACTATTATGACAATTATGACAATTATGACAGTTATAACAGTTATTGCAATTATGAAAATTATGATAATTATGACCATTATGACAGTTATGACAATTATGATAATTATGATAATTGCGACTATTACGAATATACTGACAATTAAATTATATATTTTTTTCAATTTAAATGATATTTTAATGTTATTTTTTTAAATTTAATATTCCAGATTTTTTTTTGTTTTATAAAATTTTATTTTAATTACAAATGTGTTGTTTATGAAATTTTAATAATACGTGCACCTTGATTTATATAAACATGTTCGTGACAGAAAATCAAAACTAGGTCAAGTGGAATTTACTTAAAGAATTAGAGTCGTTTCTTTGCACAATATATTGTCAAAATATAAAAAAAAAACTAAACGTGAATAAATATCGATTGGGACTTGGGTGTTTTATTTTCTGATTGGAAAGGTTTGCAACAAAGTTTCTTATTTTTACCCGACTACAGCAACGTAAAAGGTTAAGTATTTATAAATATGTGGAGAGTGAGAGATTTTGTTAAAAAATTTTCCGTGAAAAAATGTACCGCGAAAAAATGACCTCAAAATTTTATTAACTGCTTTTAACATTTACTGAGAAACTTTATTACAGCAAATCAGAAATCGCGAAAACATAAACCGCTAAAAGTTTTTACAGCGATTAAAATTAACGCAAAACATTTACCGCGCATAGAAAATTCCGCGTTATTTTATTTGTGCTGAATTGTTTGGTTTGATTTTACAATTTTTTCATCAAACAATATTAATTAGAAATTATTGCATTTTTTTTTGTGGTTTTTTAAGTTTTAGTCATTAAAATAAAAGTATTCTTGTGCGATTAAACTATGTGCGGTAAAAGTATTGACAGTTATCATCACAAATTTAACTGAAAATCAAAGAAATCTAGTGATTTTTATTATGAATTAGAATCATTTCTTATTAATTCATATTAGAATCATATCTTATTAAAGTACATGTTAAATTTAAATGAGAATAATGTTTAGTGCTTTATAGACGGCTAACTGTTTAAATCTATAAAGAAATTGCACTGCTACAAAATTTTTACAATCAATGAGAAAATCCCCAACTAAAATAACATATTAGAGTGTTAACCTGCTAACTCCTTTTGACCAAACTTTACAGGAGACGAGAAAAACCTTATAATTATTTCTATAATTATTGTATAACAAAATGAAAACTCCCGTTTCTTTATTAGCGTGTTTTGGAGGTTTTAACAACTATCAACTACAAAAAAAATAATTTGGGCTTGATTTTTATTGAATTAAAAAGGAGATGGCAGGTTTTCTACCTTTGAGAAAAATCTCCATCAAGAAGTTGGCAGGTTTTTTCAAAAATTAAAGTAATTATTGCAAAGGTTTTTCTTTTAAAAAATGAAAGTACAAAATGCTGTCATCAACATCAAAAAGCAATTATTTAAAAAATAAAAACCTTTGCAATAATTGCTGGAAGTGGCGGAGAGCAGTAGAGCTAGTAGAGCATCATGTAAAAATGTTATATTTGGGAAAAGGTTAGAGTTGCTTGTTTTTTGCAGATGGTGTAACTAAGTGCCCTCTTTTCAACGGTATTAAAAACGACAATTCCTCCAAAAGTGGAGTTAGCAGGTTAACAATCTAAGCTGATATATTGGTATGGTGGCTTTCGCACCGATTGTTGAAAATATTAAAAATACTTATCTACGATCAAAATATTTATGTATCGAAAGCGTAAAAATTAATGGCGCCACCTAATGTTGCACAAAAGTACTTCATTTGATGTTGGCAGACCAAACTGATAATAATTAGATACACCGATGGACAAAAACTTTTATCTTGAAGCCAGCACCTAGTGCCGACACGACAAATCAAATTATAAATGAAAATAATACCATACCACTGATGCCACTGATGATCGCAAAAAAGCGTGATATAGTAGCTATATGTAATTTTGGTTGAGGACTTTCTCATTGATTGTGAAAATTCTATAGTAAAAGTCAATTCCTTTATAGAGTTAAATTTAAAAGTGACATTTGATTTGGATTTTTATATAAAATTTCACGTTTCGACAATATTGATAGGAATCAAACGGAAAATCAGAGAAAATTATAAATGTTTGTCATGAATTCGGTATCATGCGGTACACTATAAAAATTAAAAATAGCTTTTGATTAGCCAAATTTTCCGAAAAATTTCAATGTTTCGGCTGATGCATTTTTTCGTAATCGTTTTTTTTTTTGGTAAAATTAATTTTAATCTGATTAAAAAAAAATAAATATTGCGGTCCAAAATTTATCCCTCCCCTATACTGCCCTACTACGCTAGAAAACAGTAACTCCATTTGTCGCCTAGCGTCGTTTTGACGTCAACTCTGATGAATTATTTCGAAAACGCTGCTGTGCAACAAATAGAGTTACTGCGTAGTGGGGCAGTATATAAAACATATTCTTTGATTACAAAAATCGAAAAATTTCGCAAAATTTTTCATTTTTTGTTAAATACAAGTGTTTTGGCGAAGAATACTTTTTTGCTTTGTTTTTAATGAATAATAAAAAATCTCTGCAGCATTCTAATTTTATTGGTGATTTTTTTGATCCCCATTTATTATGTCCATCTTGGAAGGGCCGTAGCTCTCTTAGAGCTTATTTCCGGACCAACCTTTACAGGAACTTTTTTTTCATATTTTTGGATAGAGAATCACCGTAAATTTTGGCATGTCAGTTACTAATCACCCTGTATATCGAAAACGGTACTAGTATCAAAAATTTCTTGGCAGATTTGTGCGCTCCAAAACCTTTTAAACTAGTTTAATTCATGAAATAATTTTACATGCAGGTAATTAATTTTAGGTATTATTTTAATAAAAGTTTATACCAATTAACAACTTTCACAAGCTCAAATTTAATATAATTTTAGTTAATATTAAGTGCACTTTTTGTTCAGTATAGGATATCTACATTGGGGTATGTCTACGAAAACTTACCCACTGCTGAATAAAAATTAAGTATGAAAATTGATAAAATTTAAAAATTTTTTAATATATTTAATTTTTTTTTATTTATAAAATTCTCCAAAATAGTAAAAGAGCTTTCTCATTTTTTAGCTACCTCAAAAACTCCTTTACACCAATTTCGTTGAAAATATTTTAAACATTTAAAAATAATCACCCCATCCCCGGCCGGGAAAGTTTGTATTATCAGATTCAGTTTCGTTAACCCAAAAACCCTTATATACAAATTTTGACGAGCATATTGAAAACATTTAAACATATTTATCCCCTCACCCCCGTGAGGGTGGGTAGAATATTTTTATTATCAGATTCAATTTTAGGAACCTCGAAAACCCCTAAATACTATTTGGGGAAAATACAATATACAGTATTTTTCCCATTAGCCCACCAACAATCCCGACCGAGAAATGTTGATAACATAGCTGTATGCCAAATATTAGGTCTCTAGCTTAAAGCGTTCTTAAGTTATCGTGCCCGGATCTTACCTCGAAATAATTAACCTCGCAAGCAATTACCTCGAAAATTTTTACCTCGATAAAAATATCTCGCACACCGTTACCTCGAAAAATGTTCCCTCGAAAGCCCATTACCTCGCACAAAACTACTTCTAAAGAACGTTACCTCGCAAGAAAATACCTCTCACGGACATTACCCCACATAAAAATATACCTCTAACTGACATAAATTTTTTAAAAATTTATTTAAAAAAGGTAAACCAAAACAACATTTTTTTTTGGAAAAAGAAGGGAAATTTAACAGTTTTAAACTTAGTTATTTAAAACAATAATATTGATATATTTACAAATAATCAAAAAACTGCTAATAAATCTACAGCAAAACCTTTGATATAGGTTAACCGATTTATTTTAAAAAATGTACTAAAACTAAAAGCAAATAATTGCCCGTATTAAATTTAAATTTAATAAATAAATGATAAAACATGAGCAAAGATACTAAAATATACAATAATCACAAAGAAACAGATAGAAAATTAAAAACTACCCTTTTCGAGGTAAAACCCGTTCTAGGTAAAATCTTTCGAGTTAATGTCTTTCGAGGTAATGTCTATGTGATGTATTGTCCGTACGAGGTAATTTGTTTCGAGGTAACGTCTGTTCGAGGTAATGTCCTTTCGAGATAATTTTTTTCGAGGTATTTTTTTCGACGTAATTGCTTGCGAGGTAATTTGTTTTGTGTAAAGACCGGTCCCCATCGTGCCCACAAGATTCCCCAGACAGACCGATCGACCTATCGACCGAATTTTTTTCTTTTTTACTCGAAATTGATTATATCGACGAAAAATTTCATAAAACGCAAAAATTCGCAAAAAATTGTTTGTTTGCATGAATATGAGGCTTTCCCAAAATTTTGAAAATTTAAAAAAATGGGAAAGCAAAATTAATTTTAATTACTACTAACCAGACTTTTTTTTTTTTAGTATTTTTAGTGGCTGAAAATTTGAAAATTTAACAATGTAAAAGCTTGCTGAACCCCAAAGTACCTCGCTCCCTTCTAGTGGTTTTAGTTAGATTTGGTTGAATTTTGGATATGTTATAGTTCTCGACAAGTTTACCCACAACAATCAATAGTTTAGAAACTAGACCACTTTGAAAATCTCGCGGAGCACGGGTCATAGAAAATAGTAAATGACTTTATTTTTATTAATTAAAAACTGGTAACGACCTCAAATTTTTATAAATTGGTTGAGTTGTGGGATATAGGCCAAAAACACAACAACGCCAAAAACTTTGTTAACTAAAACGACAGTTTCGCTTATTCTTTGTAAACATCCTCAGGGTTGACTAAAATAGGAAAATTACGTAATAAGTACACTTAAAAATAAATGTAAATAGTACACATCTCACATATAAAATTTTCCCAAATAAAATTAATAGATGTACTTACTTAAAGCGGAAAAGGCATTTTAGTCATAGACTTTTTAAATGGTAACATATAGTCAAATATAGACCAGATAAGAACAGAAAGAAAAATATAAACAAACATTTAAAAAACGCCACCCACTACGGTAAAATCAGTTTTGACTGACACAGTACTCTCCTGCTACAGATTAATTCAAACATACACTGTTAAAAATAAAATACAGGTGTGAAGTACATTAAAATAAAATACACTGTAAAGTTATTGCATCACCTTTTAACATAAAGTGATGTAGAGACAACTTTAAATATTTTTAAATAACGTCAAAAAAAAACAGAACAACACAGATAAATATATATATATATATATATATATATATATATATATATATATATATATATATAAAATAGAATAACAAATATTATTTATTTAAAATAATATGAGTAATATGAATAAAAGAATTAAAAAAAAAGTATAATTTATTTTTATTTGTGAACCAGTGTCACTTATCAAAATTGTTTTCTTATTTTTATATAAATATTATATCGGTCCAACAACAATGTAATGTTTTTTTTCTACGGCCGAGGGAAAGTTCAAGAATTACGTAACGCTCATTTTGGAGTGTTACGCCCATGTTAATGGTATAAGAAAATAGCGTTACAGGGGGGGGGGGGGTTTGGACTTTTTTATATATATATATATATATATATATATATATATATATATATATATATATATAAAAAATAGAATAACAAATATTATTTATTTAAAATAATATGAGTAATATAAATAAAAGAATTTAAAAAAAAGTATAATTTATTTTTATTTGTGAACCAGTGTCACTTATGAAAATTGTTTTCTTATTTTTATATAAATATTATATCGGTCCAACAACAATGTAATGTTTTTTTTCTACGGCCGAGGGAAAGTTCAAGAATTACGTAACGCTCATTTTGGAGTGTTACGCCCATGTTAATGGTATAGGAAAATAGCGTTACAGGGGGGGGGGGCGGGGGTTCAAAAAGATCAAAATTTGCGTTACGTAATACTTGAACGCGAAGTTGCATTTTGCAACTTCATTTATTAATTTACTCTACTCAAAATAGCTCTTTCCATTCAGTTTCTCTGCGCACTGTTTAAAATAAACAAATAAAAAACGCGAAGCAAGTTGACCATCCTTGTTAGATCGGAACGACTCGGCGCTCCCGAGGTCAAAAGAGATACAGAACAGTGTTGCCGGATTGCTTATTTTCCCCGAAATTAAAACAATTAAAATCTCTGTTTCAAATTCGTGATTGTAGCGTTAAATTAAATTTTTAACTTATTAATAAATCAATATGGAATATCCATATTATGGATGGATCGAAGAGAATTTAGAAGGAATTCTTCCATTTATTAATTACTGAAATAAAATTTGGAAACTATTACCAAAAATGTCCAGGGTAAAGTACGAAAAAGTTTACATGTACTTAGAAACGTAGTAAAAATGCAACAAACATTAAAAAAACATAATACTGGCATATTTAACTGAAAAAACGTAAATTGTTGAGCCATCCACTCTTTAATCTGTATTCTTCATGCTTTATATTTATAAATATTTTAATAAATTTTAAAAATATTTTTTTTTATGGGCCGTAGAAAAAATAGTGTGCGCAACTAGAGCGCAAAGTACAATTTCCGTCTCTAGTAGGAAATTTTGTACTTTGCTCTCTAGTTGCACAAATGACTATTTTCTACTACCCAGTTACTGGTTAGTGCCTATTTCCCACCCGTTGCCTGTGGCAACGGTTGGGAAGTGACGATCAGCTGATTTTACAAATCAGCTGTCAGAAAATTAGTAAACTTCAAACACATAACCTCAAATAAAAAAATAAATATTTTTTTTCTTTCTTCTACCAAGTTATTTAAATGAATTTCCTTACCAAGTTAAAATTAGGGAAAAATAACATTATAGTCAAGGGCGTAGATGAGGGGGTAATGGGGGTAATTACCCTACCCCAGGACAATTTTTTTTATATTGCATTTGTTATTCTAAAAAAAATATAAATTTATATTCCTTTACTTATTTTTTCATTTCTAATACAAAAAAATCTATGATCTTGGTATTATCCCCCCCCCTCCCCATAGAAAAAAAGACGCCCTTGATTATAGTACAAATTATATTATATATATAAATAACTCATTTAAATATTATGTTCTATTGAATTTATAATAAATAATTATTATAATTATAATTATAATTATAATTAAAGCTATAAAGAACACGTTTAACAATAAATACTCAAGTCAAAATTTTAAAAATTTTGTTCGACTTTTAAATTGTTTAAAGAAAGAAATTCGTAATTTTTACTCCATATCTGTAGTAACGTTCCATACATAAGATGTCTGTGGCAGAGGGTTAATATTACCCTCTAATTTTACCTCCATGTTTTACAGTGTAAAGATAAAGTACAAAGCATTAAATATTTACAGCTGGTTTTAAATGTTAACGTATAAAGGAAAATTGATTTTAAATGGGTGTAAATATATTGCAAATCCCCTGTAATTTGCATGTAAATTTGTGGCAGCATATACAGTGTATGGGTTAATTCCGTGTATATATAAAACTGTAAATAAAAAAGTGTTATTTACTCCAACTAAGTTGTTAATGACTAAATAAATGTTGCCATCGTTTACCGACTGTCATTGTTAAATGGAAACGTTCCTTCAGACTATTTATATTCATTTATACTTGGTTAAAGTATAATTTATGTCTTTTGCGCTGAAAACTAGAAAATATTTTAACTCCAGTCTTGCCTTAAGTAAAATAAAATGGTTACTTTTTATTTAATCACATTTTGCTACTACAGAAGATATAAAGAAAATAAAGGAAAATAGACCTAAAAGTACCTGAAAGTTTTACAATGTGTTTCTTCAAACATTAAAATCCTTCGAAATGGGGAAAAATTTCCCAACACCATCTAGCGGTTACTAAAACCAGCTGTCATATTTTCATATATAATTACACAAGAGCCTGAGAATTATGAGGGAAAAAATTCAATGTTTTCATGAAAATTCGCTGTCTGGAAATAATTACGACCGGATTAATTATTTCCTTTGACAACAAATTTGAATGAAATTCAGAAGATTATTTTTTATATTTTTTTCATCGCAAAATGATATAAATTGTTTTATTACTTAACTTAATGTTTTTAGAGACATATTCTTTAATTTGCATAATTTAAGACCAACGTATTTTTATATCACAATTTTTGTATATACTTAAAAAAAGAGTACGTAAATTCCTTAAATTCAGATGTTTTTATGGGTAGAAAAAAATTGTGACCTAATGGAGCAATTCTGCTTCAGCGACCCCGAAAATATAAAAATGCGTTGTTGTAGTCTCTGGAACATGAATTTTATTTTTTTTGTGTGACTGTGTAATAAAGTAATAATAATCATAATTAGTAATATATTCATATTTAATTATTAATTAGTTTTAGGTATAATATTTGGTTGTAAAAGCGAAATACTGAAAAACAAAATACCACACCGATTCTCACTAGAATATTCTACAGTAGCAAATTCCCAATATATATGATTGGTTGATAAAAAAGTTAAAAAATAATCTACTAAATATAAAACTTTTTATTTGGTGGAATATAACAAAAATAAAATATTATTTTTTCCAACAAAAATTCAAAATAATCAAATAAAAAATAATAAATAACACAGCCACACAAAAAAAATTGATCTGGAGTTCTCACTAGGTTTACAATAAGTTTTTGGTGCTGCTGAATCCGAATCCGATATCTATTTAACCCCATCAGATCAGGATTTTGCCATAACCTTCAAAAAACCATAACATCGATACACGAAAAAAAAAATAAGCTCTTCGGCAGAGCAGACTAGCAACTTAAAAAAATCTAATCCGCCGTATTGGATCCGCCATTTTGAAAGCTAATTTTAAATTCTGACCTCGGATTTAGATTCATCGACCCAAAATACGTAAGAATTGACTGGACTGCGCTCAAGATTAATTTTTTTTTGTGTGCCGGTATTATTGTTTTGTTAAAGTTATGACATCGGATTCGGATTCGGCGACCCTAGGAACATATTGTAAACATGGTCAGAACCCCAGATCAGAAAAAAAAATCTGAAGCTGTGTAATTATTATGAAAAATCTAAAATAAAAAATATTTCTAATCTTAAAATATGGAAGAACAAAAAAACTATTGATATTGCTAAAAATTGTTTATTTAATTATTTTTTAGATAAAAATACAAATATTATACCTGAAAATGTAATCTGGATACATATATTTAACCCCAGCGCACTTTAGAGGCCTACTGTGCTTCTAACGTAAGAGCCAAATATCGGGTCTTTTTCAAAGGTGGCTCGCCTCTATAACTTTTTTATTCCTAGAGATAAAAAAATTACAGGGTCTATAAGGCTATATTTTGAATTATATCACCTAAGGTATTTTTTTCCCTTCCGGTTTAACCGGAAACGACCCCTACTTTTGATTTTTAAATAGAATTTTTAGATATTTGGATTCTCCATTAAATTCTGTGTATTATTTTAGTATTTGTCAAACTTTTACAGCTTAGGTAATTTTTTAAATAAAATTTATCTTCAGGTTTTTTGTTATCTGGAAATTCACTAAATCTATCTAATGGATCAAATACTGGTAGAAAAATACAATTTATTAAAAAAAATGTTTACTTTTGAATTTACACGAAAACTAAACTTGGCAAACACATTTTTTGGTTTTACTCAAATTTTTGCATGGTTACGTCTAAGGCGCATCGATATCACTAGAAAGATTATGTTTTTCACTTTACAGTGATACCAAAAACCTAATATTTATTTTTATAATCTCTTTAAAATAATATTTATATAACTTATAAGTTTGTCAAATAATATACGCTAAGTATTTTTGTACCCGCCTGTTTCCTTTGATATTACCGCAAAGCAAACGCCGCTAGACATTAACTTGCGTGCGTACAAATTTCTCTTATTTTAAAGAGATTATAAAAATAAATATAAACGTTATGTTATTATTGTAAATCTTTTTAGTAATATTTTTAGTAATAATAGTAATTAAGCAAAAATTTCAGTAAAAGCAAACAAATTGTTTTTCCAAGTTTAGTTTTTGTGTCAAAAGTAAAGGAAACAATTTTTTAATAATTTCTGATTTTCTACTAATATTTGATCTAAAATCAATAGATTTAACAACTTTACAGATTAAAAATCTATGTAGTGATGACGAAAATTCGATCACTAATATAGTGATGTGGAATATAATTCGGTTATAGCCGAGCGCCAAAATATAACTTTTGTTATTAAGTTAAGTTAGGTTGGCCATACAATCTTCTATCGATTTAAAGTATACCCGAGCGGAGAATATACTTAACCACTTATCACTTTATTCGGGAGCGGGTATTCTAGGAGACGGCGCTTTGGATAAAACGGTTTCTTCTTAACTTAAGAATAATATATTAAATAAATGTGAAGAAATTCTTCAAGAACATGAAAGATCAATTCTTACTTCTAAGTCCTATTTTTATGTAAAGCCCTTAAATTCTAATTTCCATTATGTAATAGTTTTCCATTAAATACTTCTAAATTAAAACATTCTATGTTTGAAATCCCAACTATTCGCAATCATTTTCAAATCCCAATTTATTGTCCACATTTTTCTTAGTGTAAACATTAGAACTGATTCGTATAAGTCATTTAAATTATTTTACAAAATATTTTTCGAAGTTAATTAATATTCGTCAAAATTTCTATCAGTGTTCATACTTTCAATATTTATAAGTGTCCAAAATTATTTTTATGTCTGATATTACGAGTCTCAAAATTTAAAAACTATTTTTAATTCAAGAATAAATGTCAAAATTAATTCCACAGAAACTACATTTTCACTTTTGAAATTGACGTAGCGACACTATAAATAAAACTGAATAAATATGAATCTTTTCATGAGTTTATATACCCAATAAGAAGGTCAATAGTTAAATAAGGTCAATAGTTAAATTTATTTGACGAATGCTTTTAACGCAAAATATCTACAAAGATACCGCTCATATTTAATTACCCCAACAAAAGAGTTTCAGTCTCATCAATTTGCAAGCTAATTGCTATTTCTGACATCTGAAACGATCATTTTGACCATAAATTAAATTTGTATAAACAATTAGGACTATTAGACAACTTTTAAGTTATACCGACAAGAATCCCGAAAAAGGGTCCTATGTAATGTAGAACAAACCGAACTTTGCCGAAGCCGAATCTTGTGAAGCCAGATTGTATCATAGCGCAATATTAAAGAAATATTATTTTAAAATTTTAACAACATATAAAATATTCGGATCATAACATCTAAAATAAAATTTTATTAAAAAAATGGCAAAAATCTCGGATACAGTTAGGTAACTGTTATTGTTCAGGCCTGAATATACCTACTATTTGTTTACAAACAAACCGAGATGTTGGCGATACTTTATATTAACGGTATGCGTATTCTAGAGAGAAGAGTTATTAGTTCGTTGCTTTCGATACATGGACATGAAGTTGATTTTTTTTTCATAAATGAACTTATTTTCGAGTATGCCCATTTAAAAAACATAGGTTTTTCTCGATGATTTTGCCTTTTGTCAGCTATTTAGAAAGTAAAAATTATTTTTTTTTTGAGTATTACAAATGTAAATCAACTTACGAACTCCAATTAGAAGTTTTGTTCGGCAACATGATCCTAACAAAACAAAATATTATTCTACGGTATACTTGAAATAGTATTCTACAATGTTAGTGCTTTTTTAGCAAAACTTTCAGGTACTATGTTATGATTTTGCTAATTGTAATAATAGTCAACGTTTACCAACACAACGACTAAGAGCTCGCTGTAGAACGCCAGTTTATTTAATTAATTAATTAATTTGACGGAGTTCTGGAAATGGACAGTCCTCGAGGCACTTCTCCACTTAGTTTTGAAGAGCAAGAAAATGGACGTAAGAGCTGCTCAACTTTCAATGATTGTTGTAGTTTCTATCACGGTGGTCTTGAGTTAAAATTTAGCTCGACTTACAAAAAACCCATTTTTTTTTTCAAAACTCGGGGATCGATTTAAAAACGATTTTTTTTTTGTTTTATTATTTAATGATCAAAATTTTACCTACATGTCACTAATTTTGAATATTTTTAC
>OY294049.1:24764201-24813596 GCA_958510825.1 Brachypterus glaber | reverse complement strand
CCCCAATGCCGCCCCCAGACACAATAAACGTGATAAAAAATGCAAATATGGGGCAATTTTGTGCGGTCACTTAGTGTAGTTACGGTCACTCGTCTTCTTCACGAAAAAGTGGTTTTGGTTATTGTACCGCCCCCAATGCCGTCCCCAGAAACAATAAACGTGATAAAAAATGCAAATATGGGTCAATTTTGTTTGGTCAGTTAGGGTAGGTGCGGTCACTCGTCCTCTTCACGACAAAGTGGTGTTAGTTGTTGTACCGCCCCCAATGCTGCCTCCAGAAACAATTAACATGATAACATGAATTGGGGGCGGTACAACATCCAAAATTACTTTGTACTAAAGAGGACCAGTGACCGCACCTACCCTGAGTGACCGCACGAAATTGCCCCATATGTGCATTTTTTATCACGTTTATTGTTTTTGGGAGCGGCATTGAGGGCGTTACAACAACCTAAACCACTTTGTCTTGAAGAGGATGAGTGACCGCACCCACCCTGAGTGACCGCACCAAATTACCCCATATATGAATTTTTATCACGTTTATTGTTTCTGGGGGCGACATTGGGGGCGGTACAATAACCATAACCACTTATACGTGAAGAAGTCGAGTGACCGCAACTACCCTAAGTGACCGCGCAAAATTGCCCCATATTTCCATTTTTTATCACGTTTTTTGTTTCTGGGGGCGGCATTGGGGGCGGTACAATTACCAAAACCACTCTGTCTTGAAGAGGACGAGTGACCGCACCTACCCTGAGTGACCGCACCAAATTGCCCCATATTTGCATTTTTTTATTACGTTTATTGTTTCTGGGGGTGGCATTGGGGGCGGTACAACATCCAAAACCAATATGTCCTGAAGAGGACGAGTTACCGCACCTACCCGGAGTCACCGCACAAAATTGCCCCATACTTGCATTTTTTATCACGTTTATTATTTCTGGGGGCGGCATTGGGGGCGGTACAACAACTAATATCACTTTGTCGTGAAGAGGACGAGTGACCGCACATACTCAGAAAGACCGCACAAAATTGCCCCATATTGGCATTTTTTATCACGTTTATTGTTTCTGGGGGCGGAAGTGGGGGCGGTGCAACAACCAAAACCACTTTGTCGTGAAGAGGATGAGTGACCACACCTACCCTGAGTGACCGCACCAAATAGTCCCATATTTGCAAAATTTGTTGGGTGTGAGGGCGGCGCTGGGGGCGGTATTTTGACTCAAAGTATTCTATTCAGTAGAGCACATGTCCGCACCTACCCTGAGTGACCGCACTCAATTGATTTGATATTCACCAAATAATAATTTTTTTAAATTATTTTGAGTGTGATCATCAAATTAGGTAGACCCTATTCTAAGTGGGTGAAAGAGGGAGGTTAACTTAGACTTATACGCGTACGGGGGGTGATGGGGAGACGAGGGGGAATGTAAAATTTATTATAAAATTTTATTATCACTAGGTGAGTATGCAACCTAATTTTAGTTTTAAATTATCTTGTGGGGGTAAAAAATGGATTTTTGAAATTTTAGTGGTGGGGGGTTGGGGGGTAAGATTTATACAAAATTGTAATGTTAGCCGAGTTAAGCAAGTTTTGCAAATTTTACCCTTCTAGTTAGTTTCTAAGTGGTCGAAAAAGCCTTTGGCAGATTTGCAATAAACAAATAAATAAATAAATAAACAAACATTGCAAGTTGTAAAAGCACTAACAGTTACTTTCAGCAACCTCTAAAACTCCAATATACAAAACGGGGCTGGACTCATTCTTATCTTCGAGCTGAGCGTGATGCTTATTTTTCAAGGTCATTTGTGAGCGTTGGGTGAAAGATACACAAAGACCTAATAGGATAATTTTATGTAGAATTTAATGGAGAATATAATTAGTTCTTTAACATTTTCTCGTTGGAGTAACGGTTTACGAGATAAACGCAGAAAAGCGGCAGGAAGTCACGTTTGGGGGTGGTTTTTTCAGCAAAAGGGGATGAAGCTCCCCCCGGGAAGGTGGGAACTCTTCGGATCTGTATTTGGGTTCCTACTGGGAGTTCACAACCGAAATTTCAAAACTTTATAAATTATTTCTTCTATTCGTGGTTTTTTCGTCTAAATTGCTTCGACTAATCCACTAAAAATGTCCTACCTCAATATCACGATCTCCAATTAAAATTTAATACAAATTAGCTAAGTTGATCTGGCAACACTGTTCTCTCATACATACACTTTGGGTGTGTAATTAGCACAAGTTATCGTGGTGTGACAATAGCACATTTTATCATATACAGATGGGAGTGACAAGTACGTCAATTATAATGGGAGTCACTTTGACATTAAACATCTATATATATATATATATATATATATATATATATATATATATATATATAAGACAACTTAAACTATCTTTTAGCATATATTTAATACTTTCAGCTCTTAAAATGTGGGCAGGAGGGCATGGGGGCACATTTTTTTAAATAGAAAGGGGGGTCGTATAATACATCATTTTAAAGGTTATAAAATTCTCCATTTAACTTCATGTTTTTAAATAAAAAAAAAAATTGGGTTTAAAATGGGGTTGAAAATGGGTATTAATGTCAAAATTCCTCTAAAAAAAAAACAAATAATTTTTTAAAAATGGCTAATTTCATCATAAAAAATGTTAATTATACTTTTAAACTAATTTTAGTTGACATAAATAAAAATTTATAAAAAAAAACTTAAAAAATCGAATGTTTTAGCACAAAAAATTGAAAAATCAAAACCTTAAAAAGCATTTTTAAAACATTTAAAAATGTTAGTTTAAATAGAGAATTTTATAAGCTTTAAAATGATGTATCACACGATCCCCCTTTCCATTTAAAAAAATATCCCCCCATGCCCACATTTTAAGAGCTGAAAATATCAAATATATGCTAAAAGATAGTTTAAGTTGTCTTATTTAAGAGTTCTAAATTTAAAGTCGATATCTCAACTCGTTCAAAAGTTAAAAGGGGGGGGGGTGACTTTTGGACCGCACTGTATATATATATATATATATTTTTTTTGCTAATTTTGCTACAGTTTTCTTTACTTTTATAAACAAGAGATGGCACTACTTGTGCTCATTCTAACACTTGATACGGAATATTCATACCGTATCTAGAGCTAGAATGGATTCATTCTGTGTTTGAAAAGTGTGTGTATTTAATTACATTCTAAAGCAGTCGTAGAAAAAGTTATTTTTTATGCACTAGAATATGATTTTAGTAGAATGTGGTAAAAAATATGCATAAAATTTTTGACATGACATGCTTTCAAGGGGTTCGTGAATAGAGGCCTCCGGAGAAGGTGACAAGAAAAAATGGACCTAGTGTTTGCTAAAATTTAAAGCATGTGTACCATTAAGGCCCGGTTTTTCAATGTACGGTTAAAATTTATTTTATTGTTAAAGTCTCAGTTAAGAGCGAACTCTGGATTTTCATTGGAGTTGCCATGGTAATTATGTGTCTGTTAAATTTAGCTGGACATTGAAAAACCGGGCCTTAAAAGAATAACCTTTTTAACCTACAGGTAAATACATTTCCAAAATTAATGAGTATTACAAACGCTTTCAGCTTTAATTGTACCTTGAAGTATAGATGGGTCCAATAGTTTCAGCAACAAAGTCTTCTATTATCAAACGCATACACGTATTAAACAAAGTTTACGTTTATTGTTTTGGGAACTATGGTCACTTTGTAGTTCGATTGGGGCAATTTGAATTTATAAAATATCAATATGCTTAGCTGATAAATAAATTTCCAGAATGAGAACCAACCAAATAGTATAATACTGAGGTGGAAAATGTTTCATTGAAATGTACCACCGAGGTTTTTATACTATTTTATTTACAGTTATACCTATTTGACAATTGCTTATTTATTTTTCACATCAAAACTGATCGTCTTTAAATTTATTAATATTGGTGAAGTTAGCTACAAAGTTTTGCTTGTTTAACATATTAAATATGAATATATCAACGTAAATAATAAGATTTTAATATTTAAAATTTGTCTAAAAAAGTTAATAAAATACTAAGATATGTAATTACAGTGGGTTAGGCTAAATGTGACACCCAGGGTAATTGTGACATGTCCTGTTATAATTCTTCTAAACAAGTTTAAATAAAATTGAAATTTTACGCGAAATATTTCATACTGTCAAAAACCTAATGCCAGGGTTGGATTGGATATAAACTAGTTTAGAAGAATTATAACAGGACATGTCACAATTACCCTGGGTGTCACATATAGCCTAACCCACTGTACTATATTAAGTTACCAGCAGAGGCACCTTATCAGTGATCTTTCAGAATTACGAGCCAAATTGGCTGTAATAAAAGTTTAAATTACATATTTAACATAATATTTTCTAGTTTTAATAGTTGCTAATTGTTCTTGTTCATTATGTAAATCATATTACTTTTTATTAAAAAGGTAGGTCTTTTTCATTTATTTAATAGCCACTGAACCCAATTTAAAGTTGAAATGAATACCAAAGACAAAACTCATTAGTTTAGTAATTCCGAGTTATTCGCTACACCTAACCTAGCCATAAAATTTGGTGTATATAGTCACTATATATTTATTTTATAATTACCAAAATATTGTAATTTAAATGTATGTCTAATGTTATTTTATAAATAAGTAACTTTGGTCAATAAAATTTTAATACATTTTATGTTATTTGACAAATCTTTGTGAAGTTAGTTACAAGACACTTTCCGACCAAGGGAGAAAAATGAGTTGTTTCAAAATGTTAGTTAAAAAAAAAGTTAACAATGATTAAAAAAGTCCAAACCAAGGAGTTAAAATCTTATTTCATTAATAATATTTTTGACATTTATATGTGTGACAATTCAAGAAATATTTTTTTTTTATGGATTCACTAAAATTAGAAATAGTAGTCTTGTGTCTAGATGCCCCCTGCGGTAAATGTAAGCACACTTAGTGTCCTTGTGCGGTAAATCATTTTTCTACGACTGCTTTACAATGTAAGCAAATACACACCCTTTTCAAATACAGAATGAATCCATTCTAGCTTTAGATACGGTATGAATATTCCGTATCAATTGTTATAATGTGCACATGTAGTGCCATCTCTTGTTTATAAAAGTAAAAATTAGCAAAAATATATATATTTTACCATGAAATATTGAATAATTTAATGCTTTAAAATTAAATTTTGCCTTAAAATTACATAAGGTTTGTTAGTTTTTCTTAATATTTGACCAGTTCTTTATCAATTTAGTTCAAAAAATTAAAACTGCTCCATCTATTGTTAAATATTTAAACTTGATATCTGTCACAACAATCTGACATAACCTTCAATTTTTTGCATTATAATTTGTAAATATGTGCTAAAATTAAATAAAAATCTTTTTTAAGTACTGATTTGATAAAATTATTAAATTAACTGCTTTATTTAAAAATATGTGTTTTGTTGTATTTACAATGTCGGGTCATAAAAAACATTATTTTAACCTTGTCCGCAGTTTAAAGCCATACGGTGTTTCATATTTGCAGTCGAAGAAAAAGTATAGTCTACAACACGTATACTATTTTCTGTCTTTAGTTGCGGTTTTTTTGTATTAATTTCATCTATCACTAAGTGTGCTCTATATAGTACTTTCCATTACTGTCGACTTTTTGATTAAGTAATGTCAACTAACCTAGTTGGTAGTGAGAAAATGTAATTTTTATTGTATCATGGCGTTTCATTTATGACAATAAATGTGCTTGTAATTTTTTTTCAGCAATAAATTAATTTGTGAAATTAATGGATGATTTACCCAATCGATGAAATGTCAGAAATATTTGAAACATTTCATTGAATTAGTTAAATTCATAGAAAATTATGTAATAAAATTTTATTTTAACTTTACATTTAATAATTATTGAACTATAATTTGAATTATACAGGGTGATTCAGAAATAAGCTACAAAATTTTAAGGGGCGATTCTACGTCCAAAAATATGAAAAAAAGTTCCTATAAAGGTTGGTCCGAAAATGTGCCCTAAGGGAGATACGACCCTTCTAAGGGTACATCTGAGAAGTAGTTTTTATTTAATATCTATGGAACACTAAAAACCACAGTAAAGAGTTTTTGCATATCGTCCTGTTACCTTAACTACCTCGTATCTCCAAATTCACAGGTTTTCAGGGGACACAAAAAACTGGTTAACTTTAAAATTATTATTTTTTTTATTGTAATATAGACAAATATAAGTGTAGTTGTTTCTTGTGGACCCTTGAAGCATAAAAGGTTGCAAAATTATTAGTTACGTGAGTCAAAAATTAGAATTATGGAGATACGAGTTAGTTACAGCAACTATTATTTCCAAGTCGTTACCCTGTACTGGAGATACGAGGTTGCTCAATTAAAAACTGTGAAATATTTAAGGCATGTAATTTTTAAATACTTGCAATATTTTAGTAAAAAATAGTATATTGGGGTTTTTCAGGTTGCTTTACTGAATCTGATGATAATTTTTTTTCTAACTTCTCCCGTGGGGGTGATTATTTTAAAATGTTTACAATATTTTTGTAAAAGTAAAGGTAAAGGTAGCTAAAGCTAAATCTCATAATAAAAAAGTTCCAACTATATCAATATAAATGAATTTCAAGCAAAAAAAATTGTCAGTCGATCGGTCGGTCGGTCGATCGGTCGGTCTGTCCGGGAAATCTTGTAAGCACGATAATTTAAGTACGCTTTAAGCTAGAGACTTAAAATTTGGCATTTTACCAAAAGTTCTCGCTCGGGATTTTTTTGGTGAACATTGGGGTGCGGCAAATAGGGAAAAATACATTTTTTTGCAAAAATTTGAGAATTGCCATATTGGCAAATATTTTTAAATTTTTTCGTAAAAATTGATACATAGGGGTTTTTAGGGTTCACGAAACTAAATCTGATAACAAATTTTTTCTAATTCCACCCCCTGAGGGTTGGGGGGTAGTTTTCGTGAAAATTCGCATATTGGGGTTTTTGAGGATGCTGAAAGCGAAACTGATAATAATAAAACTAACTCCACCCCCTGAGGGACGGAGGGTAGTTTTCGTAAAAATTGGTATATTGGAGTTTTTGAGGTTGCTGAAAGTGAGTCTGATGATAAGAAAATTCCAACTCCACCGCCTAGATATAAATTTTATAAACATTAAAAAAAAAAAGATAAAAGGGATATTTTTCACCACTGGGGGTGAGATAGAGGGGTGGTAGGTCTTTCTTTACTTCACCAATATATTTTCCGCATCCAAATACATAAGTATGCAAAGTTTTATCTTCTTAGATATTTTCACGTACGGAAAATTCCTTTGCTAGGCCTAATATTGGAGATACGAGGTAGTTAAGGTAACACGACGATATGCTTTAACATTTATGAAGGCTATGTAATTTTAATTTAGTAATTTAAAACAGGGGCTTGAAAAATGGGGGGCTCACTTTTTTGCCCCAAACTCTTTTATCTGTACATATTTTGACATTTTCCCAATAGCATATTAATCTTTAACCGTTTTCGAGAAAATTGACATTAAAGAGGTAATTTCACATTCTAAGCATCAAAAAAAGGAACTAAAAAAGTCCAAACAATAAAAATTTCAATAATGCAGGGCGATTCTACATCCAAAAGTATAAAAAAGTTCCCATACACAAATATCTACAAATCGCTTTTAAGGGAGCTAAGTATTCTTTAAGAGGCCGTAGTTCACTTAAAACTGATTTTCGAACCTAGATGTATAGATGCTTTTTTTCATAGAATCACCCAGCCATATTAAAATTTTTATTGGTGCATTTTTAGTTCCGATTTTTGATACTCAGACTGTAAAATTGCAATTTTCTCGAAAACGGTTGGCCCTATGGTGTTACATAAAGAGTACCTTTTTTATGTATTTTTAATCAAAGATTAATATTTTATTGAGAAAATGTCAAAAAAATTACAGATAAATAGTTTGAGGCAAAAAGGTGACATCGCCCCCCCCCCCCATTTTGCACGTCCCTGGTTAAATTAAATTACATAAAAATTACATAAAATGATAACCTTTATCAATATTAAGGCAAAAACTCATTACTGTGGTTTATAGGGTGCCAGAGATATTAAATAAAAACTACTTTTCAGATATAGCCTTAGGAGGGTCGTAACTCCCTTAGGGCTCATTTCCGGACCATCCTTTATAGGAATTTTTTTCATACTTTTGGACCTAGAATCGCCCACTAAAATTTTGTAACTTATTTCTGAATCATCCTGTATATTTTATAATTATAATTTTTATAATTTTAATTATAAATACAAATTTTCATATGTGATAAATGTAAATTACATTGAAAATAATTATTTGTGATTTAATATACAATGCCTTTAAATATTCGGAGAGCTATTAAACATTTTAAACAAGTTATTTTCTTCCGGATGAATTTTACATAAATCCTAAAGTTTGGATATTTCTAAACCGGCAGGTTGCTTATAAGGTTTCCTTGGGTGTTAGAAGTTAAAATTCCCAAAAAGAGACTAAAAGGGGGTATCTTTTAAACCTTACCTTTCAGAGTTATACTTATTACATTTATTACATTCAGATTAAGCTATTTTCATAGACACATTAATTCTGATGCGAAGGGGGCAAAGAATAAAGTCCTATAAAATTGGATTTAAAATGTGTCAAATATAATTTTTGATTTTTAAAAAATGATAATTTTCAGGGTCGTTTTGGCGGGTTCCCTTCGTCAGAACAAATTTTCATTTTTATAATTTTGTTTAAAATTAAAAATTTCTTTCCTTAATAATTCTACGCCTAACCACTCGTTAGTGGTACTATGTGCTTGAGACACACAAGTCTTCAACTTGCTACCATTCAAAGTCTACAGACTAGGAGAGGTATGAGTAGTTGTCTACATCTAGCAATAGATGGCGCACAAGTTTACATCAACCTAATGGCTATATTCCTTTTACGAATAAAGTCTAAAACCGTTTCCTTAATCAGCGTGCAGAGTTGACTCTTGGTACTGAAGAGGGCCAGCAGCCCGAAACTGTCAGTCTACCAATATCACTCTGTACGATGATTATAAAATAGATTGATGGAATAATAGATATAAAAATTGTCTTGACTAGCAGAATCGCACCCTATAAAGTAAGTTTTTGAATAAATAAGATTATTATATATACGAGCTATGTCGAAGTAACTCTTTAAAACCAGTTTTAAACCCATGGTCCGCACAAAAATTGTGTTTAACTATGAAAATAGGTTAATCTGTATTTAACAAATGTAATTTGCATGACTCACTAAGTTAAAAATACGTTGTGAGGATACCCCATTTCAACACCTTTTTGGGGCTTCTAGCATCCAAAGGAACTCGATCCAGAACCTGGAAATTTGGAAATAGCTTAATATAAATATTCGTTAAGATATATATCTTAACGTAATGTTTATACAGGGTGCTTCAGAGTCACATGTAGATTTTTTAAGGTGTTATTCTACATTAAAAAATATGAAAAAAGTTCATATCAAAGTTGGTCCGGAAATGAACTCTAAGGGAGCTACGAGCCTTTTAAGGGTACATATAAAAAGTAGTTTTTATTTAATATCTCTGGAACTCCATCAACCACAGTAATGATTTTGTTTACTTGCCTTAACATTGATAAAGGCTATTATTTTATGTAATTTTAAGTTGGTAATTTTATCCAGGGACGTGCAAAATGGGGGGCGATGACACTTTTTTGCCCCAAACTTTTTTATCTGTAGATTTTTTGAAATTTTCTCAATAAAATAATATTCTTTAATTAAAAATTGGGGCCAATCGTTCTCGAGAAAATTATAATTAAAGAGAAAATTTCAGGTTCTGAGCATCCAAATAAGGAACTAAAAAATGTGTCAATAAAAGTTTTAATACTGTAAGGTGATTCTACATTAATAACTATAAAAGAAAGTTCTCTTACACAAATATCCACAAATTCATTTTAAGAGAGCTACGGGCTCTTAAAAAGTGTTATTCTTTAAGAGACTGTAGAACTCTTAGAACCTAACCTAACCTGTATACCAGCTTTTTTCACAGTTTTTGATTTAGAATCGCCTTGCAGTATTGAAATTTTTATTAGCAGACCTTTTAGTTCCTATTTTGGTTGCTCAGAATGTAAAATTTTCTCTTTAACCAATTTTCTCGAGAACAGTTGGCCCTACGGTGTTACATAAAGAGTACCTTTTTATGTATGTTTAATTTAAGAATAATATTTTATTAAGAAAATGTCAAAAAATCTACAGATAAAAAAGTTTAGGGCCAAAAAGTGGCATTGCCCCCCACTTTGCACTTCCTTGGATAAAGTTATCAACTAAAAATTACATAAAATGATAGCCTTTATTAATGTTGAGGCATGTGCAAAAATTAATTACTGTGGTGCCAGAGATTATTTATTATTTATTTATTTATGTACAATTTACTACAGAGTCATGAAGAGCCCCAAATAAGCTAAACTACTTTTTAGATGAAAAATGGTAACCAGCTTATATTAAAGTGTTTTCTGTTTAAATTTGATTCGCGGTAAGCCGTGATCTGGTCCTTTCATCTTGTTAAGCTGCTGATTTTATATTTCTACTCTTGATCTACTGGATCCAAAACCTTGGACCTATAAATAGCTTAATAAGATGTATTTTAGCCCTCAGCAAAAGCCAAAAGCTTATTTGGAGCTCTTCATACTTATGTAATATTTTGCAAAGAATAAAATATAAACTATGTAAAATTAATTCGGGAGAAAATAAGAGGTTGAAATGCTCTTAGACTAAACTTGTTAATTGCTCAATAAATTTATAATTTAATACTTTAATTTAATATTTAATGTCTTTTTCAGGTGAGAAAACTTTGGATTAACCATTTAAATTATGGCCTTACTTGCGTCAAAAAAAAGGAAGTGGCTTGGTAAGTTATATTTTTAACAGTAGGAGGCTAAATTAGAATACTAAAGAGGTTTAAAGTACTAGTTTCATAACTAGTTTCATAACATACTCGCGGCAAGCGGCTTGTACTCGTGCGCTAAAAACGTGTTATGAAACAAGTGCTTTATACAACTTTTTCTATTTTGCTCTAAAATTAAGAAAAAACTTACATTTATATTGATGACTGATTTAGGGATTATTGTTTTGGATTGGCATTACAGTTTACACCATGTTTAAAATTCTAAGAACAAATGATATTTTGATATATTTTATAGTCATCTCTTCTCGTTTTTACTGCAATTAACCAAGCTACAATTTTAACATGGTAAAAATAACCTAAACACAAAATTTTGTAGAAAATTCAACTTTAAAGCGACATTGACATTTGCATGGAAAACGTCAATCGATAGGCCAGGTCTGTTGCCAACCCAAGAGAACAAAAAATAGAAACCTCTTATGGACCTATAAGAACACGCAAAATCCGTGTGATTATGAGCTTATAAGAGTCGCAAAATAGAAAAAAATATATTTCACTCAATGGTGGCTTTTTTAACTGACATCGACGCAAAAGAAAGTTTATTTTTGTTCTCCTCTAAAGCCATAAAACTGGTCGAAAAGAACATATATGCCTCCATTTTGTCTGATATATGATTTTCGATGTACTTTTTGATGCTGAGCACGAATTTGACCTCCATTTGTTAAGTTTGGTTCGAGATTCTGAAATAAATTCTACTGCTTTTTTGAAAAAAAAGTTAAATATCGTCGTTTTCGGCCCTATTTTTTTTTTCACAAACATTATACATCTATAAGATGCAGTTTTTTATGCAGATGTTTCTCAGTTATTACTAAAGATTTTAATTTGAATAATAGCTTAATTTGTTCATTTTTTAATACTCATTAATTATGTGAAAACGGATTTGAGATTAAAATTTTCTGTCCTGAGATATAAAGGAAAAACCCCCAATTTTTTAGGGCCGAAAACAACGATATCTCGAACCAAACTTAACAACAGAATGAAATTTTATTTTTGTGCTTTTCACACACTGATAGAAAAAAACTAAAAATAGTACAACCAAACATTGTTGTAACAAGTTTGAGGTATATAATACCATTTTTACGATTATTCTAAAACATTATAACCTTATATTAAATACACTATTAAAATTGTAGATTCATATTATTTAATAATACACACTGATAAAACTGTTTATTTGCGTCAACTAAATATTTGGTTGGATATGGCCAATTAAATATTTGGTTGGGACAAATAAAATTTATTTGAGTCAAATAAATTTTATTTCTACCAAATAAATTATTTTGTTCCCATTAATAAATCATTTTGCAATTAAAATATTTGTTTACATGAACTAAATATTTATTTGACTCAAATAAAATTTAATTGACCATATCCAACCAAATATTTAGTTGACGCAAATAAACTCTTTTATCATTGCAACAACGTCGTTGTAGTTTTTTGAGGAAGGATGATTAATAAAGATGGCGACAATCAGCTGATTCTAATAATAATAATAAATGTTTTACCAAAATATTGAAAGTTGGCAGTTTGGGTTAAAATTTTTATGTGCATAAGTATACTCAACAATAAGCATGTATATGTACATGTATTTACATGTGATATGTAGTTTCTATGTGCACATAAATATTTAAAATACATTACACCAAATTTTGAAACGCAGTAGAGAGCCGACGCACCCCAGGTTCAGCTAGCCAGCCGCACAAGGACGGGTCAGGTAAATTGCCTGCATTTTAAAGCGAGGATCGTGACTTAGTAAGGACCGAAAATCCGACCCTGCGGAATTGCAAGCGCGATAAAGAAAAACCTCATAGCTTAACAGTTCGTAGTTGTAAATCAAACTACACTCATTTGTAAATACCGAACACGTTTACTTTTTTGTTGTATTCTATGTAATATATAGTGGTTGGCGCATATACAACTATTTATTGTTGTATTCTATAAGCTAATTACGTTATTAATTACGCTATTGTTCTATCAGCGTATGTTAATATAATTTTTGTATTTTTACATGAGTCAATATAAGGGAGGACTAAAATAAAACAAAAAATATTTTAGATAAAATTATAATTAAAAAGCTTCCGATTGTAAGGTGCTGCTTAAAAACCAATAAATCTTTTAATAAACCATTAATTTACAGTTAGTTCTAATATAGATTATATGGCTCGATAAATCGCTAATTATATTACCATAATTAACGAACTAAATATAAATTATCTAGTAATTATCCTTTCGTTTTATAACTTTTATAATTGTATAATATTGAAGCAAATCGATTTTATTCCTGAATATTTTAAAATTAATAACATATTCACTTGTATGGTTTGATGTTGAACATCATAATGGGAGTATAGTCGAGCGGGTTGGGACATCTATTTCAAATCCTGCTATAGGCTAATTTGTTTTTACGTGATAGAGACTCATGCTTAAAGCGACCTGTAGTAGCACATTTACGCTTGATAGACGAGATTATTAATAAAATGTAAATAATTCAATCTTTAGAAAATAAAATATTTCTGCATATGCTAAGCCATATAAAATAAATTGGAAATTATATGCACTTAAAAACGGGCGCCGTCTTTTACAGCGCCAAACTTACCGCGCCGACCATTACCGCGCCGTCCTTTACCTCGCCGTCAGTTGCCGCGCAAGGACATTACCGCGCGATGCTCACTACCGCGCCATCCTTTACCGCGCCGTCCTTTACCGCGCCGTTCTTTACCGCGCCGTCCTCTACCGCGCCATGGCCTAGTTTTAATTTATTATTGTATGATTTTTTTATGTTTTTTTTTGTGATTTTGTTCGATTTATATACAAGTGTTTTTGTGCTATTTTTTATTGAGTTTTAGTATATTTACCTACCTAGTATTTCTTTAATCGAAATAATTATTTAGTACACAAATGAAAGAGGTTCAGTTAAGTTACAATGTCGATAGAAATTATCAAAAGCAGTAGAAATAAAGATTTGGCTATTTGGAAGCAGCATATTTCCAGAAAAGAAAAAACAAAAGAAAATAAATTTTTTTGGAAGTGCGTAAAATATGATGTTACCTCTTGTAAGGGGAGAATTCATACAAGTAACGAGGAGGTTTTAAAGGAGATGGAACATGATCACCCTGCTGATCCTGCATCTGTAACAGTAAGAGATGTGATTAATAATGTTAAAAAACGTGCAATTGAAAAATTTCAAATTGTATGTAATAGATTAAAAAATATGATTGAAAATTATAAGAAAGAAGAAAAAATTATTCACTTGAAAGGTATTGTTCAAAATTTATATAAATGATTATATCTATTGTTAAATTAAAAAATAACATTTTTGTTAAATAAATGTTCTTTCACTTGTTACAAATAAATAAAAATCGAACACTATAGTAAATACTCAAATAAAATGAAATCAAAAGTTTACATAGGCGCGGAAATGTCCTAGGCGCGGTAATGTCCTAGGCGCGGTTACGGGCGGCGCGGTAAAGGACAGGCGCGGTAAAGGGTGGCGCGGTAAAGGGCGGCGCGGTAAATCAGGCGCGGTTTTGTCCGGCACTTTAAAAGACCCTATCCCTTAAAAACATTCCCTACAGAAACCTGTAAATCTGTATGAATATTTAGAAGGTAGTTTCTGATGGGTCAATAGGTAAAGTAATCCAATCCAATCCAATTCCAGTATGGCTTTTCCCTTTGGGTAGTTGGCCAGCTCGATCTAGTATAATTTGCGGCTTACTCAAAACCGTCTCACTGTGATTTGATGTTTGCGCAGACGCCAACTTATAAAAAAAATTATCTCTTAGAAATTCATAAAAAAATATCCACGTGTACAACGAAATACATTGAATTTAAATTTAGCATCACATATTAATAATCACGACTCACTTAAAACTTTACAATTAAACGAACACTTTCACGACATTACATAAAATAAAAAATAAAATAAATCAAGTATCAATGATTGCGATGCTGATGCTGGAGTAAAGTCATAAAAAACAATGCATAACCCGATGGGGTTAAAAATTTTATATTTGAAAAAGGACCATTGCCATGAACTCAATATATCAATTAAAGGATTAAAACTGAATATATCAATTGGATTATCAAGGATTAAACACTTAAATGCATATCATTCTATAGGCAAAGTTAAATAATATATTACATTCCGGTTACCTAATTCACCTCTTCAAATACACACATTAATGTATTACTATACGGTGCGGAATTTACAAAACGAACAAAATCGATAACTTAGCAGTATTTTGTTTTTAAAAATCAGATCATGGAGTTATTACACTATTTACAGCGCATGCGCTGAAATAATATTAGACGGTACAGCCCGGTCTGGAAACGATTTTAGCTCAACTACCCAAGTTTTTTCTTTCATAATTTAATTATTTAGAGCTTTGGCATCTTTTTAAGACCAAATTTAAAAAAATCTATCGATGCGTTTTTGAGAACAATGATAATCATTTGTTTTAACAAAAAAAATATGATATATTTAAAAATTATTTTACTTCAAAAAATGAGAAAAAAGTTTTTATAGACGTTTGAGCTAAATTGCTTTTTAAGGAAGCTAGCGTACTTTTAAAGGGCATTTTTAGAATATTTATCACTTCATATCTCAGTAACGGTTTAACTTATTAACATGAAATTTTTACTGAACTATAGAACCAATAAATGTAAGCATTTAACGTTTTATTAAAATTAAGTTTTTGACCAGAGGCGTAGATAATGGGTGCCTCATAATTTATATGTAAAACTGTAAGTGCCCTCCAGGTTAAATATTTAATTTTTTATGTCACAAAATGATAATATTTATTAGTTGCATACTACAGTAAAAATCTCAAGTCAATAAGTTAAACCGTTCCTGCGTTATGAAGTGAAAAATATTCTAAAAATGTACCTTAAACGTCTAGCTCCCCTAGGAAGCCATTTAATACTAACGTTCATAGAAACTTTTTGTCTCACTTTTTGACGTAGAAACTGAATATCCAAAAAAAAAATTTAAATATGTTATATTTTTTTGTTAAAACAAATGAAAATTGTTTTTCTCAAAAACGCATCGATAGATTTTTTTAAATTTGGTCTTAAAAAGATGCCAAAGCTCTAAATAATTAATATATGAAAAAAAACTTGGATTATATGAAAGTTAAGCTAAAAATCGGTTCCAGCCCGGGGTGGGTAGTTTACAATTTTCCAAAATTTCCAAAAAACGTCCTAGACAAACAATTCTTGAATATAAATGTTTCATGAAAAAATAAGAAAATTTGAAAATGTCCATCCATCTGTCCGTCTGTCCGTCTGTCCATTTGGAAAAACCATACAAAAAGGAACGGGTGACATGCTTTGGAAGATGCCTAGGCAGATGGCTTAACCGCTGTCTGGGGGTGGTGGTTTTTTAGTGGTTTCCCACTGAAAAAGGTGCCTTCAGCATCGGGTTTTCTTCCTCCCCCCTTTCCTTTTTTGTCCGTCTGTCCGTCTGTCGGTCTGTCTGTCTGTCCGTCTGTTATGGGGGGTCAAACTTAAAAAAAATCAAATTTTTTAGGTTTTTCGCAAAAAAACTTAAAAAAAATTGTTTGACATTTATTTCATTAATATCTTTAATGCACTGCAGCTCTCTTGGAAAACGATAATTTAGTCATATTCATATAAACTTTTTGACTATTTTTTTCAACTTTTACTCTTATTTTTATATATTTATTATCATTATTAAGCAAAAGCATTTTTGATTGTTTCGCTCAAAATAAAAATATACCTGCCCAAGGATTTTTTTCTAAAAGTAGCAATTTTCGTAACAAGTGCGGAAATGGCCAGCGAAGTTCGGTCAATCAGTCAAGTGCCACCAGGTTTTAAATTTTTCGTATTCTTTTTCGTACTTTTGCCGGGACTTTGTTGGTAGAAAGTTTATGCTTACTCCATTTGCAGCTCCAATTATACCATCAGTAAGAAATATCTTCTTCTTCCGTATTAACACAAGTGCGAAAAATTGTCACTTTGCATAAAAAAAAAGTGCACTTTTCGAACGCTCGTAGAAAAATATTATTTTCAGAGTTACCAAATTTATTCGTTTTGAAAATTCCACACTGTATAACATAATCATTAATAAATCAAATAGTGTCATACACAAACTATATCTTCCTGTCCCAAAATGTCGAACATTAATCATTATTAGTAAACAGATATTTAAATTAAGCTTGTCTTGAAAATTTATATCAGATTATTAAATAAACATCTTAAATTTAACTTTTTAATTAATTTGCGGTTGAATTCCGAGACATGAATTTTGCCTAATAAATTGTGTGTATTTTTTGTTTGATAATAAATTAATTTTGAATTATTAACTTTAAATACTTTTAAGTAAAATCTCGAAAAAAATACAGCGACTCTTATTTAGTTTTAGTTTTAGTTTTAGTTAGGCAAAATTTACGTTAAGATTATTTCTAACTAAACAATCTTTTTTGAAAAATTTCATTAAAACAGGCTTCGGTTTATTCGCTGTTAAACTTTAGGAGAAGCTAGCTTTGGTTAAAGCTTCGCAAAGCTAGCTTTTGCTTGAATTTAACACAATTGTGGTTGGACGGTTTGTCCTTAATTCTAATTGGTCTATAGTATTTAAGGGAAATATTCCCTAATAAATACATGTATATTGCATTAGGGTGGACCTTATATTTTGTTATTATTTTAAAATATTATTATTATTGTGTAATTAGATAATTCTAAAAATATGAGAGTAATCAAACATCACTAAGGGTCCTAATTGTGCCTTTTAAATTCGTAAAATTATTCAAAGTAATTTTTGTATAAGCAAAAAATTTAAAAGGCACAAAATCTTATTTTTTAAATTATGTGCCAAATTTCAAAATGATCAAAAATTATAACCCGTGCCGAAAATCCGACATTAACGAATTTCTCCATAAATGTGAGTCAAACAGTAAAGAAACATTTTAAAATGTATGGAACAGGACTGAATTTATTTTTATTAATAATATTAAAACGATTGAAACAAAACAAAACGAGCTAAGGCCCAAATAAGGGCTCCTCAAAGTGGCTTATTTAGGTGCTTTTATTTGGCGCTTAGCTCGATTTGTTTTAGTAAAATTATTTAACTATTATGAATAAATATTATAATGCATTAAATAAAAATAAATTCAGTCCGATCTGATACATTAAAACAAAAATTACGGTTTGACTTACATTTATGGTAGAAGTTCCTAAATTTTAATGTTAGGAGCAACTTTGGCGGATTTTAGGTACAGGTTAGAATTTTTTGATTATTTTGAAATTTGGAACATAATATAATTTATAAATAAAATTTCTCGCTCTTTAAGTTTTTCCCTTACAGAAAAATTACAGACAATAATTTTAAGATAATAAAAAAACATAAGGTCCACCCTAATATTGCATTAAAGATATATCGTCATCTAAAGGCTCTAACGGTCTAATCCAAAACGTCATATTTTTCAGGAGACGTAAGAAACGATTTAAAACTTAATTATAGCAATTTAGATCTTTAAAACTAGCTTGTTCACAGGTAAAAATGTTTGAAATGTGTTAATGTATTTAAAACTTTTCATTGTTATCTATTTTATATAAATTATTTGAAAATTAAATTTTAACCACAGAATCTAAATTCACTAATGGTCTAACTCCAAGGGAAGATAAAAGAGGATACCTATCGTATTATATCGCGTAATATTATTACAAAAAATTTATATTTTTATATTTAATATATAATATTACTACTAGGTAGGCATAATATATATACATTATTAATGGCAATAATTATAATTATCATCAAACAGTAAATTAACAAATATTTGAAACGGGATCCCCTGTTATCGAGAAATAGTTTGACATTAGTGACAGTTCTCATTTAATTGTTTTCTCACAATCATATGATGGAGTTAGACACTTAGCGACTTAAAATATTTACATTTTTGCATTTTTTGAGGCTGATATTGGTTTAATGCAACTTTTTTTTTTTGAAGTATGTTGGTAATCAGATAATGAAGCAAATTTGATAAAAATCTCATTTTTGAAAAATTTGCAGTTAGACAACTAGAGCCTTTAGTGGACGATATGAAGAGTGCAACTAAAACTAACATAAGGGCCAAACCCACAAAATTATTATTTTACAGGAGAAGCAAGAATGTGATTATTTTTTTTTTCAGTCATATTTATACTTAATGTTAATTTTATTTTATTAGTGTTTTATTGTTTACTTCGTTTTATGTAGATTTCAACAAAAAAAAAAACTTAAAATAAGGGCCCAAACAATACCCTTAATTATCAAAATGACATTTCTTATAAGGTTGTTTTTGCATCAAATCTTCTCATTGCTAGTCTTAAATAGGTTCAAAACATTTGTTTAATTAAGAATAGTTATAAGGTAAAATTTGGGTGGGGTAAAAAACAAATTATTAAAATTTGCACCCCTAACCTTATTTTCCAATGCATTTTTTTGTCACTTCTAGTAACATATTAGGAATTTTTATTAACTAAATCAATAAGGTACGTTAGGTAGTACCCTGTCAAGCAAAAACTTCGAAAAAAATAAGGGTTAGGCCCTTATGTTATTGAGAAATTGTCAGAAAATCTACAGATAAAAAAGTTTGGGGCAAAAAAGTGACATCACCCCCTATTTAAAATTACCAAATAAAAATTTCATAAAATGATAAACTTTATTAATGTGAAGTAAGGCATGTGAAAAAATTCGTTACTGTGGTTTATAGGGTTTCAGAGATATTAAATAAAAACTACTTTTCAGATGTACCCTTAGGAGGGTCGTAGCTCCCTTAGGGCTCCTTTCCGGGACAAACTTTATAGGAACTTTTCTTCATATTTTCGGACCTAGAATCGCCCCTTAAATTTTTTTAAGTTATTACAGAATCACGTTATAAAGAGGCTATTTAAATACACTGCCCAGGAAAAGAGCTTTCCCATTTTACACCTCCGCGCGTAAAATGGATTTTTTTATTATCAGATTCACTTTCAGCAACCATAAAAACCTTAATATACCAATTTTCACGAAAACTACCCTCTGGCCCTTTGGGGGTGAAGTTAGAATTTTGTTATAATCAGATTCCCTTTCAACAACCTCAAAGACCCCAATATACCAATTTTCACGAAAACTACCCCTCACCCCTCAGGGGGTGGATTTAGAATATTTGTATTATCAGATTCACTTTCAGCAACCTCAAAAACCCCAATACTCCAGTTTTCACGAAAACTACTCCCCATCCCTCAGGGGTGAAATTAGGAAAAAAAAATGTGATAATAAAAATCAATTTCACGCGCGGAGATGAAAAATGGGAAAGCTCTTTGACTGAGCAGTGTTTTATTATCATATTTAATTTCAGAAACCTTAAAAACCCCTATATACCAACTTTCAGAAAATCACCCCCCATCCCCTGGGGGTAGGGGTAGAGTTAACCATTTTTATTATCAGATTCACTTCCAGCAACCTCAAAAACGTCAATATACCAATTTTTACAAAAATCACCCCCCACCCCTATGGGGGTGGGTTTTAAAAAATATATTTCAAGATTCATTTTTATCAACCTCAAAAACCCCTATCTACAAATTTTCACGAAAATTTGGAAAACATTTAAAAATATTTACCCCCTCACCCCCTCGGGGGTGGAGTTAGAGAATTTTTATTATCAGATTCAATTTCAGCAACCTTAAAAACCTCTATATAGCAATTTTAATTTTTTTCAAATGTATTTTCCCCAATGTTCACCAAAAACAATCCCGAGCGAGAACTTTTGGTAACATACCAGTATGCCAAAATTCAAGTCTCTAGCTTAAAGCGTTCTTAAGTTATCGTGCTTACAAGATTTCTCAGACAGACCGATCGACCGATCGACCGACCGATCGACCGATCGACCGACAATTTTTTTTTTTTTGCTTGAAATTGATTTATATCGACATAAAACGTCATAAAACGCAAAAATTCGCAAAAAAAAAATTTGAAAATTTTTGCACGAATACAAGGCTTTTCGAAATTTTGAAAATTTTAAAAATGGGAAAGCAAAATAATTTAAGGATATTTTATGCTCAAGAGGTATGAGCGCCTTCGCCAAAATTGCAAATATGATATTTGGAAAATAATATAAAATTTTTCATTTAATGAAAATATTTTAAAATAAATCTAAAAAAAATATATATAAATATATATTTTGAATGTTTTTTCGTTGATAGCAAAATAGAAGAATTTGTTCGAATTAAATATTAGATCTTTTTTTATTATTTCGATAAAATCTGGATATGCCATGATACAAAACATGTACTTTATTTTATGAAATATTATTTATGTTTAACATTTAAATTGAAATTAATGTCATTTTAATTTCAATATATTATTAACCACGCTTTAATTTATTATTGAGTATTTTTTTTTCAAAAACCAATATGAACAAATCTAAATTAGGATTTATTATAGGGTTTCACAGGAAAAGCACAATCATATAAAACTGAAGTTCTACATATGCGTAACCCAAATAAATAACCACAAAAAATATTTGTTAATAGATCACAAGGCACCGTTTATAACACCCAAAAAACAACCACAAAAAACATTTGTTGATAACCCACAAGGCACCGTTTATAACATTTATTATCCTTCTCAGTATCAAAAGTAAAAAACATTGACTAAAACTGTACATTTAAGATTTTTAAACGAAATGTTTTAGATTATATTTAAGAATTAATAACTATATTTTAATTGGTAGCGCCATCTAGCGGAAATTAATCATTTAAATTGCAGACCAGTAATAATTAGTTTACTGGTCTCTATTTTTCATTGCAGGTCAGGTCCGGGCGTGGAAAACAGTGGGACAAGAAATCACGTACTTTCCAAACTTTATTAATACTGTTAATAATTTACATATGTATTACATATACAGTTGCGAATAAAACTCTTGGTAGATCCCGGTAAATGAATATCAAACTCCGATATATGAGAACCTACATTTTGAAATAGTGTGTAATATGTATTTTATATTAATATAATACTATTTGATTAAAAAAAAATAACTATTACGACATGATATTTTTTTACGACTTTTATAATTAATAATGTCGAATAATACGAAATTGTTATTTGTCACAAACACCACATGTAGGTTTAAAATGAAACGTGTAGAATAAACAGTAAAGTTGCATGTGACATAAATGGTACGAATCTGCGGAAGGAAACATTAATATTCAGACATCACGGTGGGGCAATATTTTACATTATCTGGTATTTAAAATTGGCGCTGATGGCATTAAAATACAGGTTTGAAACGGATACATAAATCAACCGCATGTCCTGGATAGTATAGCAACGCCAAGGTAGATTGCCGCGGCGCGGTTCAACGAACATTTTATCCCTCCATCGCATACATTTTTATTTTCTCATAAAGTAATGTGATTTTTTTTGCCTAAATCATCTCATTTTTTCGTGAAACGTCAAAAAAATAAAAAGAAGAATTAAAAAAACAATGTCTGTCTGTCAATCGGTGTGTCTGTCTGTCTGTCTGTATACATGATAACTTAAGAAAGTTTTGACCTAGAGACTTAAAATTTGGTATGCAGATGTTATGTTATATTATCTTAAACAAGTTCGTATTTGAGCAAAATCGGTCAAGGGGGAGGGGGTAAAATGGGGGTTAAAATTTTGTTTTGGCCTTAACTTTTTTGTTATTCACAATAAAATCAAAATTTAAAAACCACCTAAACCTCATTTACTAAGAGAAAATGTCCACGTTTATGACATTCGGCACAAGAACAATATACTTCAAGCTATATTGATTGTGCAAGGGTTATATGCATGAAAAAACTTTTTAAATAAGATAAATATGTTACTAACTACAACAAAAATACGTTTGAGTAATAGAAAATTAAAAGAATTGTTAATAAACAGAACATATTACTCTTTATTAAAAAAATTTAAATAATTTAAACGTATATTTTTTTTAATATTTTATTTTATATAAATTTTGACATGTCCAATGGACATGTCCATATTTTGTTAAGTATTGGTTACATTTACTTACACTGTAACATTATCCGACAACAAAATTTACTTTACTCTTAATTTTCGACACTAGACATTCGGCGGAGTTGATTGACCTTACTATCACGCGTCCCAATATCCCCACAATAGGGAGCACAAGTTATTATAATAATTATTATTTCCATAACTTGTGTGTAGAGAACTTACTTGAAACTTTTAAGTGGTAGGCATATGAAAAGTAAAAATATTTAATAAAAAGTCGAGAAGTCTCCGAATTTTCATCGATAGTTACATTTTTGTCTTAAATACTTCTCGAAATCGAGACAAGGCGAAAGATCTCGATTTTTCGATTTTTACGAAACCCGATTAAAAACAAAAATATTACACCAAACGATTCAGGACCTATGTAGTTTGCGTCGCGTAAAATATAGTTAACTTTCGGGTAGGGGACAGTGGCAAGAACCAAACAAAACATCCTAGTTTTTAATATTTATTCTTAAACATTTCAAAATTACACAAGCACACGAAAAAATCTTGAAAAGGTCTTGTCCACCAGACGTGACAAATATTTCTACATGTTTTTGGAGTCGCTGAATCCGAGTCTGGGCTTAGTTTGACTAGGTCCTTAACCTCAAAAAAGTGATACTTTTTTGAAGTTATTAACGAAATGCGATCTGACCGTTGGTTTGACTTGGTCAGATATTATTAAATATATTCAAACAATTGATATACGCTTATTATTTTATCCTATAGGAACCAAAATAATAGAGAAGTTAGGTGCTATACAAAACTTTTAACCATTCATTCCTCAATGCATAGAATTGAAGTAGTTCTTTACAAACTAACTATTAAAAGGTACCTATTAAATATAAGGTATTAAAACCGAAAATCTCATGTTTAAAAAAATATTTATTCCCGATACAATGCAATAAAGGGTTTTTTATAACTGGATCGAAGGTTTTACGATACTTTTTTTTCGAGTTTAAATATTTTTATCTAACTACCTAATTTACATGTTTAGCAGTAATTTATAAAATGAATTTCTGCAAAATATTTTGATCGTGTTAGCAATATTTTGCCTTGCCTTTTCTTGAGTAATGAGAGATGAAAAAGCATTAGAGATGTGTAAAAAAACAAGGCTTTCGATTGATTTGTTTTTTTCGTTTAATTAATTTTTATATGCAGTAAGTACCTAATCAAATTTCTCACAACAAAATATATAAAAAATACTTTCATTTCCACATTCGCGAGATTAACAGCAAAAGCAGATGTTTTATTTTTTTAACTGATGGAATAGCATTATTTTTCTTCCGTCTGTCTGTCTGTCTGTCTGTAAACTCGATAACTCCATTTCTAAATAAGATATCGACAAGCGGTTTTTTTCATATTGTTTCATATCGCATTTCGAAGAGCTGATTAGATTTTGGGGTAGACGATTGGGGGTAAGGGGGTAACAATGGGGCAAAACTCCTGCTTTTAGCGTTTTTTTGATTATAATTAAGGCAATTATTATTGTATTTTATTAATTTAGCACTTATATGAAATATAATTTTAAATTGATCAAAAAATGTTACAAACTATTTTTTCCTAAAATGAATTGTTTTCGAGACATTGGCGTTTAAAGCAGTCAAACGTTTTTTTAGCATTTCTCACTTATCTATAACCCGATTTCAAAAAATTATATTTTAAATGAAAGCTGTTTTTAAGCCCTATAAAAATGTAATATACAGTTTTTTTGAATAGAATAGAATATAACGGTTTGGAGATACAGACTTTCAAACTTTAATAAATTATGCAGGTGTATTAATGTTTGCCTATTAGTGCCTAGTGCCGGTTTGAACAGGTTCAGCTGGTTCCTATAGTACCATAATAACAAAACCCAATACCATAATGATAAAACCCAGCACCATTATAATAAAACTCAATACTGTCGTGTGAGTTTAACAGAACTAAAATTTAACTGAACTTAAATATAATTTAACGAAATTATTTCGTAGAAATATCAGTCGTAAATTAATTAAACAAAAACGTAGTTTAAGTCAATAATAATTTTGACGAACTAAGATCTTTTTCTTTTAACATTTTACAATTTAATGGAAAATAAATTAGATTAATGGCAAATAAATACCCTTATCACGTTAAAAAAAAATTAAAAAAAATCATATTTTAAGACACAATTGTATTGTATTGAATATAATTCTTTTAATGGAACAAAATATATCTAAATAAATCATTTCTGTTGAATTAAGACATTAATTTTACGTCTGAACTTTTGAGTATGGTGGTCTAGAAAGAATTCCTTAACTGGTTAATAGCTAAGATTAAGTCTTTCCTTCTGCAGATTATCTGTAGTTAAAGATAAAGACTGATCTATTGCCTTTTATAGCTCGATTAAATTAAGTTAGTAGATCTCCTTGATATTTGAATAAGCCCTTTAGAGTAACTTTTCTACTTCTTCTTTCATAACAGCATGACTGGAAATTTATAAAAATATTATTACAAATGGTTTTCGTGTCGATATTTACGTATTTACGTTTTTTTTTATGGTAGTGAATGTGTTAATTAGGTATGCACACATTTATTTATTCAGTTACAGAGTCATGGAGAGCCCCAAATAAGTTTTGGCTTGTGCTAGGGGCTCTCTATTCATTTTCTTACAAAAATTCCAAATCCTGTGTGTCTAAACAATAATTTTATTTTCAAATTTAATAGTTTGCCCTTTATTTATATATCTAGCTAATTTCTTATATCTTATTCTGGAAATCCATTTTCCAATATTTTGATAATATTAACAGTAAATTTTAAATTGTTATTAATCTAAATAAATAATTGACTTAATTCTACTTTTACTGAGCTAGTGTTAAGGTATATGACATAACAATAAAATAAAATAAGGGAGATAAAAAAAGAGATAAAGGGTTAAAAGTAAAGCAAAAACAAGCCTTTTTGTCTGACTGGAAATTATATTAATTTTTGACTTATAAATGGAACTCTAGATATTTTTTAACGTTTTTAGATTTGTTTTTAAATCCTCTTTTTAATTATTTAACACAAGTGGATATTTTCTTTAAAGAATCAGCCACAAGATCCCCTTTTTAAAAACACTGTGATATAAGTATGCCGAACTGGAGGCTATTATGGTTTATATAAGCCGATCAAATTTCAAATGGTTATCTTTAGTTCTAACTCCCCAAGGGAAAATAATTTGTAGCCAGTACTTTCATTGACACCCGCTATTGTAGTCATGTATACCGAATTTGAATAAAATCATCCAGAAAAAACGGATATATGATGAATTATTTGCCATAAAATTTCCTTCGTATCTCCCTTTTCCTGAGCCGCTTTACTCCAAATCCCATATTATATATAATATAAAAATAAATATAATAAATAAATATTATTTATTTTTCTTCCATTATATATGGATACTGTTATGCAATATTATATCAACCAAAATTGACAGATCGGACCTTTTTTTAGCTATTAATGTAAAGTCTATGTCAATTTTTTAAATTTAAATCTGGTTTATTTTATGATAGAAAAATGGGCTGTTGGTGTAAAATGTGAAAAAAATGCATCAGAAGTGACCTCCAATTTGCGTCCTTCTAAAGAAAATGGAGGATTATTATTATGGATAAAATTATGTACATGTCATGATGGAGAGTAAAGAAAATATTGCCTTTTGCCATCCGTGAATTAAATTAAATATAATCTAAATTTATTGTAATAATAACACTCTAAGTATGTATTAACTACCTTTTTTAAAAGTCCAAAAATGAGTATAAACTAATAAACTAAACTAAATCAAACTAAACTAAACTAAAATATTATCAAAATAACTTTATCAATTATTTTAATATTGAACTCATACTAATTAAATTATTCAAATTAAGAAATTCTTGATCCTTCATATTGGAGTTGATTTAAATAAACCATAGAAAAAATGTTATCTCTCCAAAATATAAATTTATTGTCTATTAAACAAACATTACAGCGACAATTGTTTCGACTTTTTTAACATAAAGTCATTTTCAAGTTTATAAATTTATAAACAAATTAACTTGAGTACACATTATTATGTCAGTTAGTCAGTATGACATTTCTAATAATGTGTACTCAAGTTAATTTGTTTATAAATTTAAAAACTTGAAAATGACTTTATGTTAAAAAAGTCGAAGCAATTGTCGCTGTAATGTTTGTTTAATAGACAATAAATTTATATTTTGGAGAGATAACATTTTTTCTATGGTTTAATTAAATTATATTCAATATGTTTTTCAAAAACAACGCAGAAATGTGCAACTGTCAATGTGGATTGACATACTAGAATTTAGTAAAGGTTGGGTTTTCCAATAATTAACACTTAACTAACTAAGAGTTTAACCAATAGAATAAAATGTGGCAGATAAATAATCTATCCTAATGTTCGCTATATTTCACTTGTCGCAAACTACAAATATCCTGAATCGTTTGGTAATAGTTATTTTCCTAACAAGTGCGAAAAGCATCACTTTTCCGCACTCAATCGCAGTTGACTGAACGAGGCGAAGCAGAGTTCAGTCATGAAATAAAAGATAGTGTGACTCTAAAGTATCTAAAGTCATATAAATATACGTCTAATTTAACCGTTTTTAAACTCGTTTTAAGACATTTGTTTTAATTGTAAGATAACTATAGTAAGAATTCAATAAAATGTGCAGTGACAAATACCTAACTTCGTTGTTTAATTATATCTAAGCGGCACAACATTTATAATGAAAGAATGAAAATATATGCATAGGTGCCGCTTTACTCCTTTAGTGGAGCGTCTTGTATTCGTATTATTCAGTCATCGGAAAATTTCCAGTGCTCGCATAGCCGCCGCGTCGATTCTATTGTTGACGCGAGGCTTTAAATATTTACATTTTTATTTTCTTCGAAAAACACCGATATATTTACATATTTATAGTTAATATGTATATTCAATATTGTTGTGTGTAACAAATTAGTCGTCAAATGTTTCGATTTAGTAACCTTTGTAAAAATTTCACTCATAATTCGGCAAAATTATTCCGTAAGCCTATGTTTCTGTGTTTATTTTCAACGTTGATGAGTCATAACTGAATTTATTCTGATTAATGGTAATATTTTGTAAAGATTCATAAGACGAATTAGACCGAAATTACGCGAACTGCATCCGAATTGATATTATTTTCGCCTTGTGTTCTGTTCTGTACCACGCTCTTTGAAAACAAGCAGTCAACTGACAACAAGAGCAAGATACATAGGCATAACATTCGTTATAAAATATATTATTTAATTAAACTAGAAAAATGGCTGAAAGTAATGATAATACACATGTGGTTAAACGAAAACAATCCCACCTAAGTTCTGGTGAACAAAGAATAATTTATAATGTATTTGATGGGCTTCAAAACCGAGACCAAACACTATCAATTAGTAACGCGGTAACATTGTGTAGTATATTATGTAAATATCCGAACGTTCTATATATAAAATAATTAAAAGCAAAAAAGAGAACCTGGAATGGAATAATGTTCATAAGCCTGAGACTAGAGAAAAAAAAATTCAACTAAATATAAAGTACGCAATTCGTCGTAAAATACATGACTGTTTTTTCAGAAATGAAATACCGACTTAAAAAAAAATATTTTCCTCAATAAATCTGATGAAAACCTCCTCGAAATATCTAGAAGAATTTTGGTATGCACCTTACGAGAAATAAATATTAAACACCTGAAAAGAGGAAGAAATAGTGCCTTAGGGAACGTTCAAGTATTATGTAACGCAAATTGTACCAAAATTCATACACTTCATACCCCGTTTCTCTCGTTATTATAGATTATAGAGATTTCATATTTTGGCTACCCCCCCTAATAGGGGATGTGTTAGGGGGTAGCCAAAATATGAACTCTTTACAGCCTTAAATAACGCGAAAACCGAGGTATGAAGTGTATGAATTTTGGTGCAATTTGCGTTACGTAATACTTGAACGTTCCCTTAATCAAAAAGGACGAAATAATTTCTTGGCGAAGAAATTATTTAGAGCCGATGGAGAAATATCGTAAAGAGGACCGAAAAATATTTAATCTAGATAAAACTTGGTTAAACGAGGGACACACTGTAAATAAAGTTGGCCAAGATCTGTCATATGTCATTTCGAGGTAATTGAAACAAAGACACACGTAACAATAAAAAGGTGTAGAGAAATTAATTTGAAAAAGGCGTTTTTGTTGAAAACGTGTAGAGAAGTTAATTTGGAAAAAACTTTTTTAGTAAAGAAGAGAGTATTATTTTAAACGCAATACCAGCGCATCTAGAAATAGGTGCGCCTGATAAGAACATTTTAATTTTATTTTCTGTTTTAGATTTTTTATCGATATAAAATATCATTGAGGCGAAATGGCTCAAATTAATAATACTATATTTTATTAATATTTTAGTCCCCTATTTGTGCACGCTTATTATCTAATACCTCCCTCTCGTTTCATTTCCCGCAGCGACCTATCGTTTGTTAATGAGTCACTGCACACTTTATTGAATTCTTACTATAGAGTCTTCATAAAAAATGACCACAATTTATATAAAAAACTCCTTAATTTATATTTTATCGTAAAAAATACCTACTACTGCCCTCAGAAACCTTTATTACCTGTATAATAAAATATTTGCGTGCGGAAAGAAAAACCCCTTGAAAAAAGGATAAACATAGCTTTAAACTATTTTGACGTAGACCAAAGTAATTTCTTATTACAGGAAAGTAATACTTCCCGGAAGTGTTTAACCCTACAATACGGGTTTAGAATCTTTCATTTGTTTAATGACGTGTTATGTCTTGCATTCTAATCCCCCTATGTAAGTTATCTATTAATATGCCCTTATAAATCATAGAAAAATGGTAGAATTAAATATTAGGATATTTGAAAAAACACATTCTTTTTATTCAACTATATCAAAATTCTGTGCCTCTCAGGAAAGAAAAAACAAAATTATGATGTGCCCTATTTGTAAAAAATATTTTTATAAGTTACGATTTCTTTTAAAATTCGGGTCCTCCCTATAAAAATTGGCAAAAAAAATATATTTTTTTTATTAGGCAGGATTTCTTTTAATCAAATATATCTGATATATCGTATCGTGCAAAGTACAAAAAAATAATAATCTGTGCCCAATTTTAGCTCAAACAAACAAAATTTGGCATGCACTTCATTTAAAATTAAAAAAAGTGAAAAAATTGATTAACTGTTATATATTATTTAAATCGAAAACAAGATTCTTTGCAAAATATAAGTTAAAAAAAATAAAATTAGCTACCTCCCACTTCATTTAAAAACTGGAAAAAATTGAAATTGTTATGTTTTTAATTTTTAAATCAAGTAGATGGATGCCAAAAAAGTTGAAATTTGCCACAGGTATTTTTCATAAGAAAAGAAAAAAATATGTAATTTTATTTTTTTAGAATTTTTAAATAGGGCTAACTTTATTTTTTTTACCTGAAAGGCACAGAATTTTTAAATTAAGTGACACGGATACTTATTTTTAGAGCTGAAATTTAGCAGAGAATGGTATTTTTCTCGACATGAGAGGGAACATACAACTTAAAAGAAAAACGTCTTTTTTAAAATGCCCTACTGTTAATATACCCTTATAAATCATAGAAAACTGGTTCAGTTACACATAGTAAACCTTAAATAGTGGAAATGTTGGACCCGTAACCACGGTCGTAATCTTTTAGGAGGCTTATCACTGCAACTGGACTAAATCCTTTGACATCTGCCTGAGATAAGAAAAAGGGGATCCATAAAACGAAAAGGCAAGATTTTCGTGCGTGCACGGTCGTGTCGCATTAAAAGAAAACGTTTTTCGATATAGATGTAATGAATTCATCAGGTTTGTAGTCAGGTGGGCTAAATGAGCTGAGCCCCATAAAAAACTTAAGCCCCATGAAGTCAATAATAGTATTTACACTATGCACGATAAAGATTTATTATTATAATCTTAAACTTTTTGCTAGGTAGGCCAGGTATTCAAACTATACCAGTCAAAATGCTAATTGATTACTGCATGTACTAATAACACAAGCCCGCGTATTTTTGGGCTCTGGAAACAAAGACAATAAAATAGTTCGCTGACCCGTAAAGGACCCTATTTCTGGAAAAGTGGTTTATGTCAGATTTTGCTGATTTTTGGATATCTAATAGTTTGAAATATTATGATTAAAGGTATCCCCAGGCAAAACTCAATAGGACCGGGCACCGCGACCCACCGGTATTATGTAAAAGTGCTTTGGTTAGATGGCTGAAATTTGGGTACCTATATACTTCTTGATTTTGTAATCAAAAGTTTTTTTTGGCACAAATTCCAGCATTTAATAACACCGACCCACAAAAAAAGTTGTCTGTGCTGAGGTTGTATTTTGAGATACTGAACACGAATCATAAAAAAGGCACTTCGTGAGCTCATTTTTTTACTACATTTAAATTTAAAACTAACAACACAGGCACACAGGTGTTGTCCACCAGAAGTGACAAACATTTTAATTTTTTTTTTGGGGTCGCTAAATCTAAATCTGGGCTTGATTTGGTTGGTCAGCTTGCATTTCGTTCCTAACCTCAAGAAGTGATAAACTGTATCAACTTTCATCACTTTTTTGAGTTTAGGAACGAAATGCGATCTGACCCAGTCAAACCAGCCCCGGACTCGGATTCAGCGATCCCAAAAACGTATAGAAATGTTTGGCTCGTCTGGTGGAGAAGGCGTTTTTTCTTATGCCTGTGCATAGACCACGAAAAAAAAAGGTCTCTCCACCAGACGAGACCAAATATTTCTATACGTTTTTTGGGGTCGCTGAATCCGAAAACGTGCTGGTTTGACTCGGTCAGATAGCATTTCGTTTAAACTTAAAAAAAGCAATACTTTTATTACTTTTTTGAGGTTAGGATCGAAATTCGATCTGACTGATTCAAATCAATACCGGATTCAGATTCAGCGACTCCTCAAAACGTATAGAAATGTTTGTCTCGTCTGGTGGACAAGACCTTTTTTTTCGTGTACCGGTGTAATATGAGATTTCAGACAGTTTTTTAGTGTAGCAAAAAAATTAGCCCATGAGTTGCCTTTATTTATGGAAGATTCGTTTTCAGCATCCCAATATACATAATAATCTGTGGGTCTCAACCCCAGCACAGACAAGTTTGTTTTTGTAGGCTTGTGAAATTTATATAACATTACATGTTTGTTTAACCTCGTACTATTCTACTTAATTAAGTCCAGGACTTGTGTGGACTAGTAGTAGAGGGAACCACCGGCTTATACTGACTTTCGAACCAGTTTCTAAGTAGTGCCCGCTTCATTTATCGCCTTCGCCAAATTTCAATTATTAATTAAATGAAAAAGGAAAATCGGCGCCATTGAGAATCGAACTTACGCTAGTTGGCTAGTAGACTTGTCATGTACAGACACGGTAGACCACTACACCAATCCTCACATGTAAAGATGCTGGAGAACTTCGAAAATTTCTAGCTAGCTCGTTGTATAATTTGAGGTTTTAGTTTTTATGTACAAGAACATTGGAGGTTTTGATCACTTAAAAGCGACCAATAGGAACCGTACTCAAAATTTTAATTTCCCTGGCACCTACTAGTGAGGGTGGTTTTATCTTATCAGATTCTTTAAAAAGCTACCTGAGAACATTAGAAATGAAAATATATTTATGGTATATAAAAAACTTGTTTTTAATTATTTTTTGTGCTGTGAACCATATACTTTAGATGATTTTTTTTACTTTAACTTAACACTTTAACAAACTTTTAGATATGTATTTTATCTTTTTTTTTTTAGATATGGCTATTTGTTTTGTCTGTTATGTGATTATGTGTTATGTAACATATGTATACGTAACCTTTGAAGCAATAAATTTTATTATTTTCCTTTTTGCAATTTTTTTAACAAATTTGGGGATTTGGGAGTTACCGAGGCTTTTCACTGTCAAATTCGTTTGCAAAAAGCCCAAAAATACGTAAGGGAACGTTCAAGTATTACGTAACGCAACTTTTGATCATTTTGGACCCCCCCCCCCGGTAACGCTATTTTCCTATACCATTAACATAGGCGTAACACTCCAAAATGACCCCCATCCCCTAGGAGCATTATGTAATACTTGAACGTTCCCTAAGAAAAATATAGTCTCGTTAACAGTAATTAAGGTTTTTTAGCCTATTACTTTCCCCAATGAAAGTCTGCTATTTTTTTACATTTCTGGACGTTTTATATCCAGGAAATATGATTTCCGTAAAAAAAAAATCTGTCGGTCTATCGGTCTGTCTGTGTGTTCGGAAAATTTGTGACCACGATAACTCAAGAACGCTTCGGGCTATAGACTTCAAATTTGGACCATAGGTTGATTATCCAAAGTTCTAGGCTAGAATTGTTTATGGATTGGGGAAGGGCGTAAAATGGTGTAAAAACATATTTTTTCAAAAACATTTTTTTTATTTATTTTTCGTTTTACGAAAAAAGAAACTTAAAAGAAAAAAAAAATTCTATTTTTTTCGTTTTAGATTTTAATGAACCTAGACTTGCAGGGAAAAGTATTATTTTGTTGGCAGCAGTATGTTATTTTTCTATAAATTGATTTGTAAACTATTTGTAATATTAAGTAAAATTAGCTCTGGTGTCTCTATCACTTTATCCAGTCCTAGAACCACCAGTGCTTTTAGCTAGAACTGACAATGCAAGGTCTGCCGCCCAAAAAGCAGAAAATACTAAGTACGACAGATACAGGGCACTTTCAAAAAACTATTTATTTTCTCCTATAGCTATTGAAATCTTTGGGTTTTTTGGACCCGACACCAAAATTCTCATGTCTAACATTTCAAAACGCCTTAATGAGAGAACCATGCAAAGGCTTATACTTTAGGCAAAGAATATGTATGGCAGTGCAGAGAGGCAACGCCATCAGTGTTTTAGGTACATTTGGCGATATAAGTGGAGGCGTTGACATAAATTTAGGTTAAGTACTTTATTTATTTAAATTTTATTTAGATTTAAGTTTTTATTGAATTGTTTTTTTTTATTAATAAAATTATCTTGTTGTAGAATTAAATTTATGTTTATTCAGTCAACAATTTTCTTGAATCATATTTACAGCTCCAAAACTGTAAATTTAACTTGTTTGCTGATCAAAAGTATCCCTTTTATCGTAACTTTAAAACAAATAACGTTTTTAACAATAGCACTTTCTCCTTTGTGAAATCTCCGCCTTTTATCAATGTTTGCAAAGTTTCTTTAAAGTAGTTCAAGTGTACAATTTTTATCACTCAATTTATGTTTATTTTACTTAAAAGACGTGTGTGGACGTTTGGGACTATTTCAAGATATAAAATTGTATTTCAGAAAATATTAGCTTTTTATATGTTTATATAAAAATAAATACTTAAGAAGCCAAGTAATATTTTTAATAAAACTAATAACTACACTACACAACAATTGTTATAAAAAAAACAGAATATGTTTTTGCTTTGACACTGTTTTTTATTAAATAATAAAGATACTGTATGTCGTTGTTAGAAGAAGTAGATCCATTGTAATTTTAACATGGTTTTCTTTTTTAAATCATTTGTAAACTTATTGATATATCTTAAAAATATGAAAAAACTTTTAAAGTAAAGGAAATTTATTATATTACAATAAAAAAATAAAGCACTATTTCTTAACCCTAAAGTGATAAAAGTCTTGATTTAAAAAATATGTATTTAAATTATTAGTATTATAGGCAATTAAAACGTAGAGTTTAATGTTAGTTTATCATTAATTGGGGACAATGGGGAACGGTACGCAAAACTTAATGTGATTGGCATCTTATGAATGTTACAGAAATTTTATTAAGTGGCAAAAGAAGACTTAATTAACATACTATCAACGAGAATCATTACAATTTAAGTAGCCTTTACCATAAATACAAAAAAAAAATTAAAGTACAAAAGTGCATTTGCGCACAATTACCCACCCCGTGGGGCAATGTTCGCACTACCATTTAGTTGAATGAGGGGGCACGCGCATCATTACCCCATCATGAACTTAAAAAAACAAAAACTATTTAATCAAATTTAACAAAATTGCATGGGTAAAATACAAATGATCATATTATTGAAGAATATACAAAACATATAAAAAATTATCGGCAAAAATTTAAAGTTTTCATTCAAATTAGCTGTCAAAGGAAATAATTAATCCAGGAGCGAGGCCCGGGTCGTAATTATTTCCAGCAATTTTTTATGAAAACTATGAATTTTTCCCGCATAATTCTCACCCTCTTGTGTAATTATATATGAGAATCTAAGTGATAACTATAGATTTGATAAATCAATAGTATATTTTATAACTAGTATAGTCTTATATTTTTATTGCAGTTTTTTGAAAAAACATATGGGGTTACCGAGCTTTTTTATTGTCAAATTCGTTTTCAGCGTCCAAAAATATGAACAATATAATTTGATTAACAGCAATTGAGGTTTTTACTTTCTCATAAAGGAAAGTATTGTGAATCAATTTTTTTTTGCTTAAATAATCTTATTTTTTCCTACAACGTCGAGAAAAATCAAAATAAGTAGCATAAAAATGATTTCTGTCTGTCGGTTTTTCGGTCTGTCGGTCTATCAGTCTGTCGGTCTGTATCTACGATATCTTAAGAAAGCTTTGAGCTAGCGACTTGAAATTTGGTATTCAGGCGTATTTTTATATTATCTTGGACAAGTTTTTATAGTAAAATCGGTTGGGGGGAAGAGAGTAATAGGGGGTTAAACTTTTGTTTTAGTCGTAAATTTGTTATTATTTAAAATATAAGACTGTCGGTCTGTCGGTCTATCGGTCGGTCTGTCTGTATCTACGATAACTTAAAAAGCTTTGAGCTAGCGACTTGAAATTTGGTATTCAGATGTATTTTTATATCACCTTGGACAAGTTTTTATTTAAGTAAAATCGGTTGGGGGGAAGGGGGGTAATAGGGGGTTAAACTTTTGTTTTAGTCGTAAATTTGTTATTATTTAAAATAGAAGAAAAAATTATAAACCATATAGAACGTTAAATAAAACTACATAAAAAATGTTATTATAATTTTTTTCCATCTCTCCCCTCCCCCCTCTCCCAAAAAATGTAATAATTTGTTTCAAGACATAACTTTCTTATTATTCACAATGAAAGAAAAATTTAAAAAGCAAATAAAACTAAATTACACAAAAAATGTCATTATCATTTTTTCCAGTCCTCCCCCTCTCCCCCAAATTGTAAAAAAATATTTCTGGACTTTTTTTATTATTAAAAATAGAAAAAAAATAAAAATCACCTAAAAGGTAAAATAAATTACATAATAAATGTTATTATAATTTTTTTCCATGCCTCCCTCCATTTCCCTAAAAGTTAATTACTTTTTTTTGTACATAACTTTTTTAGTATTCCCAATAGAAGCAAAATTAAAAAAAAAACACCTAAAAGGTAAAATAAATTTACATAAAAAAAATTATTATCATTTTTTCCATGGTGCCCCCTCTCCAGAATGTAATATATTATTTCTGGACATAACTTGTTTGTGAGAAAGTATTCTCGCTCATTCGAGACGGCTGTTTTTTTTTGTGAACGGGTGTCATCTAGATAATATCTAGATGATATCTATGTCTCACTTTTTTTTTGCCTAATTTTCTATTTCTATACTTCCGGTGTTAGCATATTTCTAATTAGAAAAGGCTATCACAATCAAAACTCAAAATAGACCTATACAACGGCTAAGCAATTATGTATCGTAGTGGTGTTGTAATTTCCCTTCTGACCCCATTGTAATCTAAAACAGCATTAGCAAAACCAATAATCCACCTAACGAAATAGTACTGTCGAAGACGAAATCATGAAACACGTGTTACGTAGTAAAATTGACCTGCAAATAACTTCCAAATGACTTTGAATTAACCAACGGCGGATCCAGAAATAATAAGACTACAAGGGTAACATGATTTTAAGTATCTAACACAAAGTGTAGGGCACTGCAAAAAAACATTTTTTTCTAATTTTTCATATGCACTATGTTATTTCAATTGAAAAACTATGCGCATATGCTTGCATACCAAATTTCAGGTTACTTGAACATGAAAAAGCCCTACTCAGCTCTAATAATGAGGTATTTGTATTGTTTTGAAAATTAAAATTTCTTACATTGTTACAGTTTTAAAGACAAAACAAGCCGTGAAGATATGTAATGCTACGCATTCCATTATATACTATTCATATTGGATGGTATATTGCATTTTCCCAATTTTTTTAATATTACATGTTTGTTTAACCTCGTACTATTCTACTTAATTAAACATCCCCTAAGTCCAGGACTTGTGTGGGCTAGTAGTAGAGGGAACCACCGGCTTATACTGACTTTCGAACCAGTTTCTAGGGAGTGTCCGTTTCACTTCTCGCCTTCGCCAAATTTCAGTTATTAATTAATTAAAAAAGGCAAATCGGCGCCAGTAAGAATCGAACTCACGCTAGTAGACTTACTATGCATAAGCGCTAACCACTACGCTATGCCTCCCAATATACTGGGTGAGTTTTATTTATGTCCACCTCCAAAGTTAAGATTAATCTTCATTCAATCAAAACGAAACTTTGGTGATTTATATAATTTTACATTGGCTATAAAATGGCGGATTAAATTTTTTCTTTTACTTCTTTACTTCCGGTTTCGCCGGATGTGGCATAAATATATATTTTGTTTAACCACCCTGTAATTTTTAACATTTTTGAATTCAGCCAAGAATTCTATTTATAAAAAACTGTTTTTTTTTTGCGTTTTCGTTTTTATCGCATAAAAATGAGATATACATAACTTACCTTCGTTCGAGCCTTCTTTTTACTTACTTAAGCTTAAAAAAATATAAAACTTATATTTAAATAACAATTTTGATCAGCGACAGCGGATTAGAGCCAAATTCAATTCTTTAATGTCCATATAAACTTTGTTTATAGAGTATTTTTCCGCTATTTTTCTTATGCCAAATTTATAATTTACTTTAAAGAATAAGTAAGTAAAAAGAAGGTAAATATGTATCTCGTTTTCATTTGATAAAAACGAAAAAGAAAAAAACTAAAAGTTTTTATACAGGGTGTATTTGAAATAGCTGATTCTACATGATAAAATATGACAAAAAGTTCCTATAAACATATGTCTAAAAATGCGTCATAAGGGAGCTACGCCCCTTTGAAATTGGCTAAAAAAATCTGTTTTTATTTAATAACTTAGGAACCCTTTGAGATATATTAACGAGGTTTTGCACGTGAATTAATCCTAATAAGGCCCATCTTTGTATGTCATTTTCACGTACTTATTTAAACCAGGAGTGTGCGAAACGGGGGGGCCTTATCAGTTTTTTGTCCCAAACTTTTTTCTGTGTAACTTTTTTGCAATTTTATTTTTAAAATATGATTCCTCAGGTCAAAATACATAAAAAAGGTACTCTTGTTGTAATACTGTAAAAATTTTGGTTTTCAACATTTTAGTATTTAATTTTTCGTCCTCGAACCGTGGAATTTCACCTTCAAATGAATTTTTCTCGAAAACACTTAATCCTACAGTATTACAACAAGATTACCTTTTTTATGTATTTTGACCTGAGGAATCATATTTCAAAAATAAAATTGCAAAAAAGTTACACAGAAAAAAGTTTGGGACAAAAAATTGATAAGCCCCCCCCACCGTTTCGTACACCCCTGGTTGAAATAAGTACATGAAACTTACACATAAAAACGGGCCTTGGTAGGATTAGTTGACGTGCAAAACCTCGTTGATATATCTCAAAGGGTTCCTGAGTTCTTAAATAAAAACCGATTTTTTTAGCCACTTTCAAAGGGGCGTAGCTCCCTTATGACGCATTTTTAGACATATGTTTATAGGAACTTTTTATCATATTTTATGATGTAGAATCATCTGCTAAAATTTCCGACGCTATTTCAAATACACCGTGTATATACCTCTGGACTAAACGTGGCTAGTTTAGTCCCTTGGTATATAAATAACTATTTTTTGGCCTTTGTTTGGCGAAAAAAATATATGAATGACTAAAAACATGTATAATTACCGAGATAGTTACCAATTTTAAATAGAACAAACTGGGTTCGCATAGTCCCATGAGTAAATATATCGTGTATTATGGAACTCAATATTTAACTTAAACTCCACAACTTTAAGGAAGTTATGGGGGCACAAGATGTTGAGCTAGGACCCTTATTTTTTGTAAATGGTTTACCACCTTGTTCAACATTTTCCGGACCCAAGCATTTCGGATTTCAAAAAAGTAGCTTTTTCACTACACCCTACTATACAACCATGAACCCTACTTTATAAGATTATTTCATCAACTACAAAGGGAAGTTATAAAGTTCTAGAACTACCAAAATCATTAGAATAAGTGTTTTTGGTTTGCTAACAAAAAAAAAATATACATACATTTTTTTTTGGTTTTCTCTATTAGTCAATCTAGTATCTAAATTAATTTTACTTCACTTATAAAATGCATTGTAAATAAATTCAGTTACTTTAAACTTTAAATTACGTCGTTATTATAAATGTTGAGGTCAAATTTAAATAAAAAGTCAAAAATTCGGTTTAAGTCAAATCAATTTTAAAGTTTAATGTGTGCTTAGGTATGTTATAATAAAACAAAAAAAAAAAAAAAAACAAAAAAAAATATAATAAAATTATTAAAAAATACAATAAAGAACATACACAGGGTGGCCCATTAGTCACTTTACCATTTAAAAATTGAATAACTCTTTTGTTTGTCAGTTTTTTTATTTATTTTTTTTTTAAATATAGAGAGTACAGGAAATGGATTTTTTTAACTATAAAGAAAATTCATGTCTTTTAAATGAGGTACATTTTCTCCTTTGCAAGCACGGGCTCTTTTCACGACATTTTTCATGACGGCTTTTATCAAGTATGGCTCCAGCAACGTGAATTGCAACCCCTCAAGGTCACGGTTTGGTGCGGTGTAATATTCCAAATGGTAATCGGACCGTATATATGCGAGGAAAATAGTAATACAGTTAGGGGAAAGTGTTGTACCTTGGTACGCATGTACCTCGGGACATGTTCAATATATCTGCCATCTATGAGTAAAAAGCTGAAATACTTTGTTACTAAAATAACCACTAGCGTAACGGTATAGAGAACTTCAGTTTACTTAAAATTCAAATGCGATACAAGTTAAGGTGGTTAATACTATAATTGTGACCATAAAAGTTATTTTTCCATATATAAAGGTAAGTGTGTTAGAGAACAAAAATAAAACATTAATTTGATCTAATCATAGAGATAAATAATTAATTTTTTTCTGATTTTAATGGTTATATGTGAATCTTATAATTTCTAACCTAAAAAAAGTAAAAGAAAATGTTTCGAAACTTGTAAAATATGTACCTCGGGACAGCAGTTTGCATGTACCTTGGGACTGTCCCAAGGTACAAGCATACTAGGATTGTAAAACTTTATTATTTAATGTTTTTTCTTATTATCTTAGAAAAATGCCTCGAAGTAAAACTGGAAAAAAAAGAGATGCAGTTAACGTTGATGCCTTGCAGCAAGCAGTACATGAAGTAGTAATTAATAAGATGAGCATAAGAGATGCGGCTAATTTACATAGTGTTAAAAAGACAACTGTCGCTAGGCATGTTAAAAACCACCGCGAAAGCAACAATGAAACATATGAATACAAAGCGAATAATGATATTAAAAAAATTTTTACTAAAGAAGAGGAGACCCAACTCGCACAATATTTAGACTTTTCAGCTAGACTTCACTACGGTTTAACAAAGGAAGAAGTACGCATTTTAGCGTACGAATATGCAATAAAAAATAATAAAAAAATACCAGACAGCTGGGAAAGAGAAAAAAAAGCCGGGAAGGAATGGTTGCGCTGGTTTCTAAGACGCAATAATAAACTAACCCTAAGGAAACCAGAGGCAACCAGTCTGTCTAGAGCAACAAGTTTTAATCGCGCTAATGTTAGCGCATTTTTTAAAAATTTAAAAGAAGTACAAGAAAAATACAAATTCACTCCAAATAACATTTATAACGTGGATGAGACAGGAAACACAAATGTACATGTGCCACCACGCATTATAGCTCCAAAAGGCGTAAAACAGCTGGGCAGTGTAACTTCTGGAGAACGAGGGATCAATATTACAATGATTGCTGGCATAAGTGCCACCGGAAATCATGTGCCGCCAATGTTGATTTTTCCACGTGTACATTTTAAACAGCACATGCTTAACGGTGCCCCCGCAGGATCTATAGGAACCGCAAATCCTTCAGGGTGGTCAAATGACCATATATTTATGCAATATATGGAACATTTTATTAATCATGTAAAACCAACCAAAGAAAAACCAGTTTTATTGATATACGATAACCACGAAAGCCATATATCCGTATCCTTAATTGATCTCGCTAAATCAAATGGGATTGTTTTATTAACTTTTCCGCCCCATACGTCACACAAGTTGCAACCTCTAGACAGAACTGTATTTGGGCCCTATAAAACGTTTTATAATAAAGCCAGTAATGAATGGATGCTTCAAAACCCCGGGATACCAATAACTCTTTACCAAGTAGCAGAATTAGTAGGAAAAGCCTACTCAAAATCTTTTACCCAGCAAAATATTACCACTGGGTTTTCTGTTAGTGGAATTTATCCTTTAAACTCTAATGTATTTCGTGAAGATGAATTTTTAAGTGCGTTTGTTACTGATCGTCCGATTATTAAAGAAACAGGAGAATCGAATCAAGAAAAAAGTGAAGCAGAGCAAGTGCAAATATTATCTAACTTAAATGAACCCGGACCATCTAATTTTACTGAAAATGTAATGGTTACTCCAGTTACTCCAGAAATGATACGTCCATTTCCAAAAGCTGGAGAAAGAAAAACCACTGGTGGCAGAAAAAAAGGAAAGAGCAGAATTTTAACATCAACTCCTGAAAAGTTGGAAATAGAACAGGAAGAATTAAACAGAAAATATAAAACCAAAACAAAAAGTGGTAATAGAAAAGTTTTACAAGAAATAAATTCACCTGGTAAAAATGTCATTAAAGATTCAAAAAGAAAGGGAAAAAAACTTAAAACTAAAGCTAAAGTTAAAAATTTAAGTATTGAAGATGACAGTTCCGAAGACGAATATTTTAAGATGGACATTCAAGATAGCAGTGAGGATGAAAACTATTTAAAAACTATAATTGAAGAGTCTAATTTAGAAATAGGGATTGAAGAAGAGCTAGAAAACAGTTCATTAATTGAAGGAGACTTCGTACTTGTCGAAATAAAGGGGAAAAAGTCTGTGCGCCATTATGTAGCCGAAATAAAAAAGTGTTTAGAAGACGGAAATTTTGAGGTTGCATATCTGAAAAAAGTTTTTAATAATAAATTTGTCAAGGATGACAAAATTTACATAATTTTTTATGTGGATATAAAAAGAAAACTTCCTAAGCCCCAAGTAGTTGGAGGATCAGAGCGCAGAATGGACCAGTTATTTTTTTCTTTAGATTTTGCATCTTACAATATGTAATAATGGATATTATTTTAACTATAATATACATATTTACATAAATATTATAAATTCGATATTAAAATATATGTTTAACTAAGCTTGTTCATTTGTTTTTATATAAATCTTTATAGTCCCAAGGTACAATAACTACTGTCCTAAGGTACAAGACATGGTTGTACCTTGGTACGATTTGTACATCTCTAGAATATATACAAACATAATTTAAAAAAAAGTAATTAGTCTTTCGTAAATACTTTAAAAGAAAGCAAAATAAATTATCTTTGAAGTGAAGTTTTAAAAGTTTAATGTTGTAAATTTTTTTTTGAGAAAAAAATTTTATCAGGAAAATTGTACCAAGGTACAACACTTTCCCCTACGGTGAACGGAGACCGATATCGCGCAATACAGGAAAAAAAATTAACCCTGCAGTGGAGGTCATGCGAGAGGCATGTGCAGCAAGATGGGGCAACTACCTAAACGGCCAGACCCACAATGCAGTTTTTAAGGCAGATTTACGAAGAGAGAATAATTTCGCGAAATTCGGATTTTCATTGCCCTTCACGATCGCCCGATTTGACAGCACCAGATTTTTTCTTTGGGGCTACCTGGGATCGGGTGTATGTCAACAAGCCCAGGACTTTTCAATAGGTTAAGCCAGACATGTTAAAAACCATCATGGAAAATGTCGTGAAAAGATCCCGTGCTTGCAAAGCGGAAAATTTAAAAGACATGATTTTTCATACATAGTAAAAAAAGTCCATTTCCTATACTCAATATTGTAAAAAAAATAAATTAAAAAAATTGACAAAAAAAAGTTATTTAATTTTTAATTGTTAAAGGGACTTATAAGCCCTGTAGAATTAAACATTCACATAATATATGTTATGAAGAAAAACTTATTTTTGTAATTTTAGTAAATTTATTTTATGTAATTTATTTTACGTTAAATTCTGCAAACTAAATTTTCGCAAATGAACTTAAATTAATCAGCTGCGTAAAAGCTTGTGATTCTTGTCAAATTTGACATCCATTTGTTAAGTTTGGTTCGGGATTCTGAGATAAATGCTACTGATTTTTTTAAAAAAAAAGTTAAATGTCGTTGTTTTCGGCCCTAAAAAAAAAATTCCACAAACAATAGGGAACGTTACATAACGCAAATTTCGATCATTTTGGACTTTCATTAAATTCTTTTACTTTATATGCTAGAAAAAGGTTTAATTAAGGGCTTAACTGAAGGGATAATTACAAAAAATCAACAAAAAGATTAAGCTTATTAACAGTCTGGATTAATACTTTAAATAAATGGGATTAATGCGTAGTGCTTCATATAGGCAAGAGTAACCCCAAGTTTGACTATTTAAATAATATTCCCCTACAAAAAGTGGATCAGTATACTGACTTAGGTGTGTTGATTACTAGTGACCTCTCTTGGACGGCCCACATAACCTCAATTTGCAACAAATCGAAGAGGAATCTGTTTATATTTAAAAAAGTGTTTTCAAAACCTAACATTTCTACTGCAGTTAATTTGTATAAAACCTATATTCGTCCTAGACTAGAGTTTGGTTCATCAGTTTGGCATCCTGATTTTGTGCGAGATACAAATCTCATCGAGTCCGTACAGCGCTATGCTACAAGGTTACCATATGGTAGAAACAGGCCTACATATTCTGACCGTCTAAGAATATTTAGACTTCCGTCTGAGGCTGATAGACTTACACGTGGCTCTTTAATTATGACTTATCGGATTTTACATGACCAGTTTAGTTTGGACTTACGTCAAATGTTTACTCTAAATGAGGATCGTCGTCTCCGTGGGCACAGTCTCAAGTTAAGACAAGAATTTGCCCGTTCCAGACCCAGAAGAAGCTTTTTAAATAATCGCATATTTAACACTTGGAACTCTCTGCCAGAAAATGTAGTGAATGCGTCCTCTGTTACCGCCTTTAAAAACCGCTTGGACAAATTTTTGTTTGATATTGATGCATAATTAGTATATCTTTTAGTCTCTGCTTTTTAAGCTAATTATATATTTTTTTATTTTTTGAGTTTAATAGGCCTAGCCTAGCCAAGTTTTTTGAACTTTTCTCGAAAACCGTTAAAGATATCTAAAAAAACAAAATATTTTTAAAATCTGCGTAAAAAACTGCATCTTATAGATGTATAATGTTTGTGAAAAAAAAAACCGAAAACAACGATATATAACTCTTTTTTTTAGCAGTAGCATTTATCTCAGAATCCTGAACCAAACTTAACAAATGGAGGTCAAATTCGTGATCAGCATCAAAAAGTACATCGAAAATGATATATCAGACAAAATGGAGGCATATGCTTTTTTTGTCGACCAGTGTTATTATACTATAGGAACTAAATACCTATAAATTAAAAGTTTTAATTACACTAAACCTGGTCTATAGGTATTTTAATGTAATAAATTAATAATAGTAAATAATTCTTGTCTGTCGTGCGTAGTTTTGATATTTTATTATTCCCGCTCGTTATCTCGTATTATGTTTTAATTATCTCTCTCATTTCGGCTATAAATTTCAAATTAATTTAATTAAATCATTTTGTCGTGGGCCCTAGCTGGAAATTATAAGTATATATCACATAATTATTGGAGAGATAAATCACTGTAGAAGCATTTAGTTGTCTCATTAGGGTGGGCCAAATTTTAACATTGAAAAGGGTACATTACATGTTTGTTTAACCTCATACTATTCTACTTAATTAAGCATCCCCTATATCCAGGACTTGGGTAGGCTAGTAGTAGAGGGAACTACCAGCTTTAACTGTCTTTTAAACCGGTTTTTGGGGAGTGCCTCTGTTCCAACCTGTCGCATACAGGTAAAAAATCCCCAGAAAAAAAAGCGGAAAAAATCATGAAGCGTCAAATGTTGAGTATTTCTAAACCTTATATGATTTGAATACATTTTTTTGATAATGTTTGCGATCTTAAGTAAAAAAAATTAAATTTAAGTAGCACACTGCACACCGAGTGGGCCATTTAAACGGTTACAAGTCGATATCTCAGAAACCGTAACAGATAGGTTTTTGAAGTTTGGTACTGAGCTTCAATATAAAGGGGGACACCTTTTTATCAAAGCAGATTTTTTTTTCATCCACGCAGGCGGGAGAGGGGGTAACTTAAAAAATTTAAATAGAATAGGGGTGTTTTGTATTCAGATTAAAATTCAGTATAAAAATCTACATAATTGACCAAAAAAGTTTTTTTTAAACTTTAAATTGGGCTCTATATTTGTACTATATTTTAAAATTTAAAAAATACATCCTTAAAGAAAATTAAATTTAAGATATTGTATACGCAATGTGCCACTTAAATTTAATTTTTTCCGCAAGGTCGCAAACATTTAAAAAAAATGGATTAAAATCATTTAGAGGACATAGGTTTATAAATATTCAATATTCGACGCTTCATGATTTTTTCCGTTTTTTGGGTTTTTTACCTGTGTGTGTCGCCTTCGCCAAATATCAATTTTTAATTAACTGAAAAAGGCAACTGGCGAGAATAAAAATTAAACTCACGCTAGACAGCTTGTTCAGTATTTCAATTCGACGTCTTAACCCGCTCGGAAATTTCTCCTAGAAAACTATAGCATAACCTAATTAATAGACTAGTTATAAAATACAACAAAATAGTGTAGTGCATGCGCCATGCACAAAATGTGGTTTGTAATACAACTTTCTTCACAATCATTAAGAAATAAGCTAATTACATACACATGTAAAAGTTGGAAAATCTATTATTGTTAGCTTCTACTACCTAAAAAGTTTAACCACATTTTCATCCCTTTGTTGGGATCTGTCTTGTGACTTACTTCACTTCACTTCAGATATGTCAAAAACTTAAATGTATTAAAATGCTATGAAAAAAATAATTTAGGAACTTATTTATTTTTTTAAATAACATCAGATACACATTTAAATTGCAATATTTTCGTATTTCTAAAATATATTAAATTTACAACCAACTTAGCTGTCATTTCTGAAAGATCACTGATAAGTGCTGCCATCGCCGGTAATTTAACGAAGTAAATAAATAACGTTATTTTTATACTTTTTTAGATAAATATTTATTATTTATATCAAATGAATATTTATATTCAATATAAAATGTTTATATTATATAAAAGTTATTTTTAATTTATTTTCGTGGAGTTCGTCATGCATTACATTAATAAAGCAAAAATGTGTAACTAACTTCACTAGAGTTTATAAATTTAAAGATAGTGTCAGTTTTGACGTGGAACATAATACAATTGTTAGTAAAATAGTTAAAAATTGTCAATAAAATAGTAATAATAATACAAACCTCGGCGGAAAATTTCCTTTTTGCTTCGCGAATTAGCAGACTACAGGGCTACTTTCCCTCAGTAAATTAATTATTATTTACCTCAGTATGTAATATGCTATTAAACAACTTAGTTATATTGCCAAATATTGCGTATTAATCAATATAGATATAAATACAACCATGTATAAAAAACAATGTGTGCGTACTACTTATTTGCTATACTCCAGTTTTGCGAGCCTCGTACCACGTCTCGCAAACCAGGCTCGTCCAGGCATGTGCACACAAATTACTATTACCGTGCATTATTAAAAAATTTACTGGAAAGTGCTGTGTATTTTCACATTTTCCATTTAAAAAAAGTTTATTATAAAACTCTCTGTATAAAATTTAAATTAGCTAAAATTATGTCATATATCTACCATTAGAACAGTTCCTGGGTGCAACATAAAAAAAACAGTTAATAAACATGTTATTAATGCTTATTTTACGATTGCATGAGGCTATGATGAATAATTCTATTTTAATATACTGTGATGTTTGACCCAAATAAAAATTTTTACAGTAAGAACATTTATTTAGCGTTACTTTACCTCACCTATGATTGCCATTACATTTTTGTTTAACATGTTTGTTTAACCTGGTTCTATTTTACTTAATTAAACTTCCCCTTATTCCAGAAATTGCTTTGCGATAATTTAGTTCTGTGTATAACGCAGATAGATGTTGAGATTGAGTTTTTGTTAAATCGGGCTTTATTTTTAATGTAGGATAAATAGTTTTAGAAATTTTTGATTTATTTTTTAAAAGTTGTAGAGCCTGGTTTTCATTTTCTAGCGTAAATTTAGCAGTATAAGTATTAGATTCCGTGTTTATATTGCCTAATTTGTTGTAGGACACTAAATGAAAATTATAATTCGGCAGAACTGACTGAAAAGCTTTTTTTGCGAAGTCTAGGTAATTTTGTGTATCAGCCGGTATGCCACTTAGAATAAGATTGTTTTTCCTTATAATTCTTTGATGAAATTCTTGGAAAGAGTCCTCAAAATTTAGGTTGGATTTTGTGAGCTTTTCAATTTCTAAAACTTTATTGTTTAGAGCAGTATTGTCTTTTTGGAGTGTAGAAATAGACGCCTTGCATCTTGCAATTTCTTGCCCTTGGGTTTCGATAGTTTTCTTTAAATCCGTAATATTTGCATTGATTTGAGTTAATTGTTGCATTATTAATTCAAAGTGAGTAATGGTAATAGGATTGTCTGGTGTAGAAGACGCCTTCACCATTATTTGATTGTCGCACTCGGGGCAATAAAACGCGTCATCGCGGTTACTGCTACAGCTGATGTGGAACGTGAGTTGACAACGCGCGCAACATGCTTTGTGCGGTTCATTGACTTGGGCAGAACATACTGAGCATATTGATGCCATCTCTTTTGCACTTGTTTACAAATGGACTATTAGGAAAAAATAAGTTCAAATTATGCACTTAGTTTAAAGTTTATTCATAAAATTTGCGTAAATTTGGTAAATGAACACCATATCATTCGTATAATAATGCAATTACGTATGGCTACAAGCTTTTCTACCTCCTTCTCATTCAATGGCAGCTTTTACAAAATCAACCCTAAAGAAGTATGTACTATTTGCAACTTAAACGAGTTTGAGACTTTAGATCATATTTTCTTTAAATGCCCCATGTACAAACCGTTGCGTGCACCTTACATTGATAGCCTTATTAACCTAGACGGTCTAGTCTTTGCACTTAACTTTCTTAATGTAACTAAAATAAAAATGCTGCACAGTTTTATCGGAAACTTATTAAAGCTCCGTTCCTTTATAACTAACGAATAATGCTTTTTGTCTTTAACCTTTAAATATTGGTATTATCGTTTCTTCTTTTAATTAACTTTTTTTTTGTATTAAAATTTCTGCTTTTTCTTTTTATTAAATTATCTATGAATATCCATCAAATTACTTAAATAGTTAGGGTTTAGTATTTAGTGTATTTTTTTTTCTCTTCTCTTGTATTTTTTTTTATATATTCAAACTTCTTGTAACAAGATTTGTAATCTTTTATACAATAAACGTTTATTATTATTATTATTATTATATTCCAGAAATTGTGTGGGGGTTAGCGATCTTTACAGCGCAGTCCATTTCCGCGAAACCGTTACCGCGCATAGACTTTACCGCGAAGAAAATAACAGCGAAGGGGTCAATACCGAGCATGGACCGGGAAAACCATTACCGTGCATAATTATTTTAATTTTTTTTTTAAGAAAAAAAACTCTAAAAAAAAATAAAATAAATATTTTGCAGAAAACAATAAAACAGTTCTAACTGATATAGCTGCTGGGTCAGGGTTGTGGCCATTACTAATTTTCTTTAATACATTTCCGTCCGAAGTATGCAAACGCCCCTTGCAACAAAGCACGTCGTGATTTGCCCAGTTTTTTTATTTTTAAGAGTCTTTTCTTTCCTGTATATGAAATGTTTATATACAGCGTGCCTTTGCCCCTAGCACTTTTCATTATTTTGATCAACATGACGATTCTTACTAAA
>OY294049.1:24676278-24764001 GCA_958510825.1 Brachypterus glaber | reverse complement strand
TATATATATATATATATATATATATATATATATATATATATATATATATATATATATATATATATATACAGGGTTATTCACGGAAGTGGCCTATTAAACGTTTATGGAGAACCAATAACTTTGAAAGTCTGCTAATTTGCACTTTGGGGTTTTTGAATATGGGCAATCGATTAAAAATGTTTTCATGCTTGTGCCACTTCCGGTTGTACGGAAGTGGCACTCAACTTTAATTTTTTAAATGGAACACCCCATATATTTTTTAATTTTTTAAATTTGCATAAAATTTGCTTTATTTTAATGTATAACACGTTATGTCCATCTCCAGTAGTTTTTGAGTTATTCAAGTTTTTAGCGAAAAATAAGCAAATTCAAGCACCCCTAAAAACAATAATTTCTCCTTGATTTTTTAAATTGAAGAAAAGTTGTTTTGTATTTTGCTCAATGATGGTTAAGCGAATCATTCTAAGCTAAAATGGAATCCAAAATTTATACAGGGTGTCTGAAAAAGCAGGTCAAACTTAACAAAATTAAAATAGCCATAACTCTTTTTTTTTAAATGACACCCTACATTTTTTTGTATTTGTTTAAATAGAGAATTCAATTTTCTTTAAAATAAGTATAGGATACCCTATACCTAACTTTAACCGTTTTCGAGCTATTTGCAAATTAATGTGAAAAAGAAGTATTTTGCAGTATTTCTGCAATTACGTAAATTTTTAAAATTGTATTGTGTTTTTATTTCTTTTAACCTAAATGTTATCGTTCTTATCGTGATAAATTAGTGTAAAATAATGGCAGAGGCTTATTCTTACCCTGTTATTTTGGATTTATTTGCTATTTTTGGTGAAAATGATAAAATAATTAGTAGAACCTGCAGAAACTTTAATACAAAATATCCTGATTTACCAAGAATGTCATGTAAAAAATTTAGAAGAATACACAAAAATTTTTCGCAATTTGGAAAAGAAAATGCAGTGAAATCTCTTACGAAATCAATTACAAACAACGAAAATAACGAAGTCAATGTTTTGGGGTTACTTTTATGCATATCCACATGCCTCAATTCCTGCAGCTAGTTACGACTTGGGAATTTCCTATTCAAGCATCCAAAGAATTTTAAAAAACCACAAGATGCACGATTACAAAAAGCAAAAAATACAGGCCTTAAAACCTAATGATTTTCAAAATAGAGTGGACTTTTGTGAAAATCTTTTGATAAATATTCAAGAAAAACCAAACTTTTTAAAAAGAATAATTTGGACGGACGAGGCTAAATTTTCTCAACAGGGTATTTTTAACAGAAGAAATGTACACTACTGGTCGCATGAAAATCCAGTTTTAAGGTAAATATAATGATCTTTAAGGTAAATAAATAAAAATCGATTAATTTTTCTGGCCTATTTTATAAAATATAACAAATTTTAACAAAAATACGGCTGTTTCACAATAATTTGCAAATAGCTCAAAAACGGTTAAAGTTAGGTATAGGGTATCCTATACTTATTTTAAAGCAAATTGAATTCTCTATTTAACCAAATAAAAAAAAATGTAGGGTGCCATTTAAAAAAAATGAGTTATGGCTATATTAAATTTGTTAGATTTGACCTGCTTTTTCAGACACCCTGTATAATTTTTGGGTTCCATTTTAGCATAGGATAATTCGTTTAAGCATCATTGAGCAAAACACAAAACATCTTTTCTCCAATTGAAAAAATCAAGGAGAAATTATTGTTTTTAGGGGTGCTTGAATTTACTTATTTTTCGCTAAAAACTTGAATAACACAAAAACTACTGAAGATAGACATGAAGTATTATACATCAAAATAAAGCAAATTTAATGCAAATTTTAAAAATTAAAAAATATATGAGGTGTTTCATTTAAAAACTCAAAGTTAAGTGCCACTTCCGGTACAACAATATATATATATATATATATATATATATATATATATATATATATATATATATATATATATATATATATATATATATACTCATATTCCATCAATAGGGAGCCCGAAATTGCATGTTCGACCTGCGATACGAAGCCCACTACCGACATACGAGGCCCGGTTTTGGGCTTCGAATTTTTTATAGTGTATATCGTTTTATTGGACCTTAAATATAGTAGAAGAAGAAGACTTGAAAAATTGCCCAGGGCTTCCTATTATTCTAATACCCATCAAAATATACGCGCCTGTGTTCACGGAAGTTGAACTAGATGGCGACACAGTAGAACTGTATGTTGCATGTATTTTTATGTAGTTGTCATATGATATGAGTCCCTAAGATTTGGCAACGTTGTTGACTACTTCAACTTAAATTGTTCAGCACTGTAGTATTAATTGGCGCTAAATCTTTTGTGGTCATGTGCTTGTTAAAGAAGAAATGAATAGGTCTAAGAAGATATTAGAGCTTGCTTTAAAAGCTCAAGGTAAGTTAACGTAACATACCTAAATTCAATAAATAACTTTAAATATTTTCTATATTTCAAAGAGTTTTTATTGTAAGAAAAAAACTGTCTATCAAGTTCCGTTAACGGACTCTCGTGGGATTCACAGTGGGAAATAACGATCTTTTCCTGCGGAACGGTAAAAAAAGAGTACTTTAAATTATCCGATCGGGCTGAAATTTTGTACGCTGACTTAAGGGACCTTTCTGCACCCCATCATGAAATTTCAACCCCATCAAACAATATTTAAGGGTGGCTTCCCCCTTTAAAACAATTTTTTTTCAGCGGAACGGTAAAAAAAGAGTACTTTAAATTATCCGATCGGGCTGAAATTTTTTACAGCGACTTTAAGGACCTCCCTGCACCCCATTCTAAAATTTCAACCCCATCGGAAAATATTTAGGGTTGGTTTACGCCTCCGAAACGATTTTTTCTGCGGAATGGTAAAAAACGAGTACTTTAAATTATCCGATCGGGCTGAAATTTTTTATGCTGACTTTAGGTACCACCCTGCACCCCATTCTAAATTATAACCCGATCGGAAAATATTTAGGGTTGGTTTACGCCTCCGAAACGATGTTTTCTGTGGAATGGTAAAAAACGAGTACTTTAAATTTTCTATGCTGACTTAAGAGACCTTCCTGCACCCCATCCTAAAATTTAAACCCCATCGGAAAATATTTAAGGGTGGCTTCCCCTTTGAAACATTTTTTTTCAGCGGAACGGTAAAAACAGAGAACTTTAAATTATCCGATTGGCCTGAAATTGTTTGTGGTGACTTTAGGGATCTTCCTGCAACCCATTCTAAAATTTCAACCCCATCTGAAAATATTTAGGGTTGGTTTATGCCTGCAAAACGATTTTTTTCTGCGGAATGGTAAAAAAACGAGTACTTTAAATTATCCGATCGGGCTGAATTTTTTTATGCTAACTTTAAGTACCCCCCTGCACCCCATTCTAAAATTATAACCCGATCGGAAAATATTTAGGGTTGGTTTACGCCTCCGAAACGATGTTTTCTGCGGAATGGTAAAAAACGAGTACTTTAAATTATCAGATCGGACTGAAATTTTGTATGCTGACTTAAGAGATCTTCCTAAAATTTGAACCCCATCGGACAATATTTAAGGGTGGCTTCCCCCTTTGAAACATTTTTTTTTTCAGCGGAACGGTAAAAAATAGAACTTTCAATTATCCGATTGGGCTGAAAATTTTTGTGGTGACTTTAGGGACCTCCCTGCACCCTATCCTAAAATTTCAACCCCATCGGAAAATATTTAAGGTTGGTTTACGCCTGCGAAACGATTTTTTTCTGCGGAATGGTAAAAAACGAGAACTTTAAATTATCCGATCGGGCTGAAATTTTTTAGGGCGACTTTAGGGACCTCTCTGCACCCCATTCTAAAATTTCAACCCCATCAGAAAATATTTAGGGTTGGTTTACGCCTCCGAAACGATTTTTTCTGCGGAATGGTAAAAAACGAGTACTTTAAATTATCCGATCGGGCTGAAATTTTGTATGCTGACTTTACAGACCTTCCTGCATCCCATCCTAAAATTTTAACCCCATCGGAAAATTTTAACGGTGGCTTCCCCTTTGAAACATTTTTTTTTCAGCGGAACGGTTAAAAAAGAGAACTTAAAATTATCCGATTGGCCTGAAATTGTTTGTCGTGACTTTAGGAATCTTCCTGCACCCCATTCTAAAATTTCAACCCCATCTGAAAATATTAAGGGTTGGTTTACTGCTGCAAAACGATTTTTTTCTGCGGAATGGTAAAAAACGAGTACTTTAAATTATCCGATCGGGCTGAAATTTTTTATGCTGACTTTAGGTACCACCCTGCACCCCATTCTAAAATTATAACCCGATCGGAAAATATGTAGGGTTGGTTTACGCCTCCGAAACGATGTTTTCTGCGGAATGGTAAAAAACGAGTACTTTAAATTATCCGATCGTACTGAAATTTTCTATGCTGACTTAAGAGACCTTCCTGCACCCCATCCTAAAATTTAAACCCCATCGGAAAATATTTAAGGGTGGCTTCCCCTTTGAAACATTTTTTTTCAGCGGAACGGTAAAAACAGAGAACTTTAAATTATCCGATTGGCCTGAAATTTTTTGTGGTGACTTTAGGGATCTTCCTGCAACCCATTCTAAAATTTCAACCCCATCTGAAAATATTTAGGGTTGGTTTACGCCTGCAAAACGATTTTTTTCTGCGGAATGGTAAAAAACGAGTACTTTAAATTATCCGATCGGGCTGAATTTTTTTATGCTAACTTCAAGTACCCCCCTGCACCCCATTCTAAAATTATAACCCGATCGGAAAATATTTAGGGTTGGTTTACGCCTCCGAAACGATGTTTTCTGCGGAATGGTAAAAAACGAGTACTTTAAATTATCCGATCAGACTGAAATTTTGTATGCTGACTCAAGAGACCTTCCTGCACCCCATCCTAAAATTTGAACCCCATCGGACAATATTTAAGGCTGGCTTCCCCCTTTGAAACATTTTTTTTCAGCGGAACGGTAAAAAATAGAACTTTCAATTATCCGATTGGGCTGAAAATTTGTGGTGACTTTAGGGACCTCCCTGCACCCCATCCTAAAATTTCAACCCCATCGGAAAATATTTAGGGTTGGTTTACACCTGCGAAACGATTTTTTTCTGCGGAATGGTAAAAAACGAGAACTTTAAATTATCCGATCGGGCTGAAATTTTTTACGGCGACTTTAGGGACCTCCCTGCACCCCATTTTAAAATTTTAACCCCATCGGAAAATATTTAGGGTTGGTTTACGCCTCCGAAACGATTTTTTCTGCGGAATTGTAAAAAACGAGTACTTTAAATTATCCGATCGGGCTGAAATTTTGTATGCTGACTTTGCAGACCTTCCTGCACCCCATCCTAAAATTTTAACCCCATCGGACAATATTTAACGGTGGCTTCCCCCTTTGAACCATTTTTTTTTTCAGCGGAACGGTAAAAAAAGAGAACTTTAAATTATTCGATTGGGCTGAAATTTTTTGTGGTGACTTTAGAGATCTCCCTGCACCCCATTCTAAAATTTCAACCCCATATGAAAATATTTAGGGTTGGTTTACGCCTACGAAACGATTTTTTTCTGCGGAATGGTAAAAAAACGAGTACTTTAAATTATCAGATCGGGCTGAAATATTGTATGCTGACTTTAGGTACCACCCTGCACCCCATTCTAAAATTATAACCCGATCGGAAAATATTTTAAGTTGATTTACGCCTGTGAAATGATTTTTTCCTGCGGAAGGGTAAAAAAAGAGTACTTTTAATTATCCGATCAGTCTAAAATTTTGTACGCTGACTTTAGGCACCTTCTTGCACCCGATCCTAAAATTATAACCCGATCAGAAAATATTTAGGGTTGGTTTACGCCTGCGAAACGATTTTTATCTGCGGAATGAAACAAAACGAGTACTTTAAATTTTCCAATCGAGCTGAAATTTTTTATGCTGACCTAAAGGACTTTCCTGCACCCCATCCTAAAATTTCAACCCCATTGGAAAATATTTAGGGTTGGTTTACGCCTCCGAAACTTTTTTTTCTGTGGAATAGTAAAAAACGAGTACTTGAAATTATCCGATCGGTATAAAATTTTTTATGCTGACTTAAGGGACCTTTCTGCATCCCATCATAAAATTTCAACCCCATCGAACAATATTCAAGGGTGACTTCCCCCTTTGAAACAATTTTTTTCAGCGGAACGGTAAAAAAAGAGTACTTTAAATTATCGGGCTGAAATTTTGTATGCTGACTTAAGGCACCTTCCTGCACCCCATCCCAAAATTATAACCTGATCGAAAAATATTTAGGGTTGGTTTACGCCTGCGAAACGATTTTTTTCTGCGGAATGGTGAAAAACGATTACTTTAAATTATCCGATAGGGCTGAAATTTTGTATGCTGACTTTATAGACCTCCCTGCACCCCATTCTAAAATTTCAACTCTATCGGAAAATTTTTAGGGTTGGTTTACGCCTGTGAAATAATTTTTTCCTGCAGAACGGTAAAAAAGAGTACTTTGAATTATCCGATCGGGCTGAAATTTTTTACAGCGACTTTAGGGACCTCCCTGCACCCCATTTTAAAATTTTAACCCCATCGGAAAATATTTAGGGTTGGTTTACGTCTGCGAAACGATTTTTTTCTGCGGAATGGTAAAAAACGAGAACTTTAAATTATCCGATCGGGCTGAAATTTTGTATGCTGACTTAAGAGACCTTCCCGCACCCCATCCTAAAATTTGAAGCCCATCGGACAATATTTAATGGTGGCTTCCCCCTTTGAAACATTTTTCTAAATAAACGTTAACCTTATTTATTCCAAATTATGTTGATATTTTTTTACACCAGACCAAAACATCACTTTTTTAATAAAAAACAAAATAGTTTCATTACATTTTAAACATTTTAAATATTAAAAATAAAAACTACTTTTATAACAATATTATTCATTTATCATTAAAAAACAAGCGTTAAACTTTCATACAAAGACAACTTAAATAATTATTATATCGAATTTATAAGTAGGAAATATTGGCAACATCGCAGGGCTTCAAATAACTGTGAAAAATCAAAAAAATATGCATTTGGGCTTGCTATGACCGGAAAATATAATAGGGACTCGTATTAGCGTTACACATATATCTTTTTTCCTTGCCCCTAAACCCGGGCTTCGAATCACCTATGCTATGTATCGGGCCTCCTATTGATAGTTATACGTGTATATATATATATATATATATATATATATATATATATATATATAGTGCGTGCATTAAGTCTGGAATCACCCGAATAACTTTTTAGTTACAAGTAAAATACAAAAATCCTCAGACAGGTCGATTTATATTTTTAATTCTGCAAATTTTGGTCTAAAAAAAGTTACCAAAATTGGCACCCCCTTGCACCCTCACCCCCCAACTTTTTTTTTCAAATAGCAACCTACCCCTTGTGATACATCATTGGAAAGGTAATTTAATAAGCTTTCCAACAGTGTATGATAAAGCCTAATTTGTTAAAGGGTCTATGAAAAAACGCATGTTTTATTTAAACATTGTTTGTGTGAAATATTACGCATAATATGGTAATTGTTGCCCTATTTCCTACTTGGCACCTTCCTGAGAATCTAAATAAGGTTGTTTTAAACTTATTGTAATATTTTATACCCTGTTGAAAAATGCAATTTTTTTTCTTTTTATTGACCAATTTTATGTTTACTATTTAATCGATTTTAATCCCGTTTTTTTACTGTCCACTGTCAAAGAGCTGAAGGACATCAATTTGAACATTTATAGTGAACTAAAGTTATACTTTACATGTCTTTATAATAAACTAAATTGTGCATTTTATCATTAGCCCTTTACCAAATTAGGTTTTATTATACACCGTTGGAAAGCTTATTAAATTACCTTTCCAACGAAGTGTCACAAGGGGTAGGTTGCTATTTGAAAAAAAAAGTTGGGGGGTGAGGGTGCAAGGGGGTGCAAATTTTAATAACTATTATTACACCATTTATATATATATATATATATGTTTTATAAGTATACCCAACGATAAGCATGTACATGTACATGTAATTACATGTGATATGTAGTTTCTATGAGCACATAAATGAATTTAAAATACATCACAGAACACCCACAACACAGCTCGTCAAACTTAGGAAGAGACGTGAAATTTTAAATATTGACACGCCTCCCTTGTTAGAGGTACATGTACCGCCTATCTTACCTCCTCCGGATATTTTTTCTTTCTTGTACGCAGTCCGTCACATTTCCACGTCTCTTCCTACCAGGCTCTGCTAGCCTTTTTGCGCGACAAAGAAAAACCTGATCGGTTAACAGTTAAACAATTGCACTCGGTTGTAAATACCGAACACGTTTACATTTTTATTGTTGTATTTTATGCAATATATTTAGTGGTTAGCGCAACTATTTATTATTGAATACTATAACCTTATTACGGTATTAATTACGCTGTTGTTCTATCAGTGCAGCTGTATTTAATATATGTCTTAAAGTACATTCAAATTAAGCTATTTGCAAATCGCCAGGTCCTGGATCGGGTTCCTTTGGATGCTAGAAGCCGCGAAAAGGTAGTGGAATGGGGTCCCCGAAATTATATATTTATAACTTACCAAATAATACATTTATCACATTTAGATTAGTCTATTTTCGCAATTTTACACAATTATTCAGTAGGCCAAGGGGTAAAAAAAAGCTTTAAAACTTTATTTGACATATGTCAACACCAAAAAGTCTAAAGAATTTAAGATTCATTTAATCAAAATTTAATTTCATAAATTCTCATTTCTTTAAAAAATTAGTTGTCATATATCGTCGCTAATAAGAAATAAGGGAACGTTTAAGTATTACGTAACGCAAATTTTGATCACCGGATCCGGAGCTTAACAATTTAAAAATAGCTTAATTTGAATGAACTTTTACTGAAAAAAAGTAAAAATGTTAAAATTAGATGTTAAGATTCCTATCATAAATGTCATGAAGTCTTCCATTATTATATTTGTATTAATTTAAATTTTTTATTAATAATCAGTCTAATAAGGTATAAACTACCTCTGTACAGAGGTCCCTGAACTACTATAAACGAATAAACTAAACTAAACTACTTTAAGACATATACAGGGTGGCATGCCACAATTTAAGGGGTGAGTCTGCATCCAAAAATATAGAAGAAAGTTCCTATAAAGGTTGGTCCACAATTGAGCCCTAAAGGAGCTACGGCCCTTAAAAATTGTAAAAAATAAGGGTTTTTATTAATAACTCTTTAAGCTAGAGAGACATACTTTTGCATGTATACTAGTATTAATAAAGGATATAAGTTTATATTAATTTATTTTTTTGAATTTATCCAGAGGTGTCCCTAGACGGAAAAATGTATTAGGCTTAACACATTTTTGCCCCAAACTTTTTTATGTGTACTTTTTTAGGTTTATTAGTAAAAAAATATGGATTTCTTGAGTAAAAATACAAAAAAAATGTCTATAGTGTAGAAGCAAACGTTTTCAAAAATATGCAATTAGGAGGAAGTAACATTTTGTGCCACCAATAACGTTACTTTTTAAAAGGCTATTACTCCTTTAATATTAAATTTAGGTGTTTTGGTAGAATACTTTTTTGCTCAGTTTTAACTGAAGAATCACAGCATTAAAATTTTATTGATGCTTTTTTTTGTTCCCCATTCAATATGTCATCTTCGAAGGGCCATAGCTCCCTTAGGGCTCATTTTCGGACCAACCTTTATAGAAACTTTTTTTCATACTTTTAGATGTAGCATCACCTGTTAAGTTTTGTCATGGCAGTTACTGATCAATACAGCCGGAAGAAAATAATTAAATAAAAATGGTCACCAGCTCTCCGACTAGTAAATCAATATTATTAACAATATAGCATATTTTAAATATCGCTATTTTAAAAGAAATATCAATTGTGGCTAAAAAATTGTATATTACATAACAAGAGTTGTAAATGAGCAATTACGAACCTACAGAAAAGTTAGCCTGATTCGGAGCAGCGGCTAGTGCATAAGTTTTCCCTAGTGCGTAAATGCTTTACAAAACGAGTAACGTACTATACCTTTTTTACGACCAGAAACATACATTAAAGTTAACAAAATATCTCTAAAAATTTTCATAAAAATTAAAAAGCAAATACATTATTATATAATGGTTTTATTGTTATGTATTATATTATTGTTCATGATAAGTCCTAGCAGGCTTTTGTGGCAACAAATTTTCTGTGGCAAACTTATTTGTGGTTAGTGGTGTATCCATTCGTGGTGTATTCGTCGTCGCTTTTGTTTGACTTTTTAGCTAAAATGGTAAAAAATTAGTAATTTTCCACAAAATTTAAAGTTTTATACTTCCCGGCCAAGACAAGTTGTCCTATCTGCAAATTAGATGTTTTGAGATATGGCCAGTTTTATTGTTTTTGTTTGCACTTTTTGAAAACATGTTGGGCTTTTGGGTTCTGCTTTATTTTTAATCAAAAATACGTCATATCCTCTGAAAAAATATATATATTTTTTTGTCAGAAAAATAGATTGTCATACTAAATGCAATTGGTTCTATTTGATAAAGTTAGGGCAAAACGATCTGAAAAGTCCAATCAAATTACTAAAATCTGTAAAGTTAGTCCTAGTCCTGACTCATTCGAGTATTATACTGTCCTGCTAAGACAAGTTGTCCTATCTGCAAATTAGATGTTTTGAGATATGGCCAGTTTTATTGTTTTTGTTTGCACTTTTTGAAAACATGTTTAAATAAATATGGCGTTGGGTTCTGCTTTATTTTTAATCAAAAATACGTAATATACACTGAAAAAAAAAATATTTTTTTTTGTCAGAAAAATAAATGTCTACTAAATGCATTTGTTCTATCTGAGAAAGTCCAATCAAATTACTAAAATCTGTAAAGTTAGTCCTAGTCCTGACCTATTCGCCTAGTAAAGACTAGTTAGAACAATTTTATTTAGAAAACATTGAAAATTTTCCAGTTTGGACAAATATCTTAGGCTAATTTTTAGGATTTGGGTTTTAGATTTTTTAGTAGGCACATGGAGCTTATCTCAAAAATGGATTTTTTGCAGATAGAACAACTTGCCTTAGCAGGGCAGTATAGATATCACACCTTTTGTTAAAGAAAATTAACACTTTCTTTTGAGTCATTTCTGTTTATAACTGTTAAATAAAATGACGTTAATGATTACGAAGTTAGCTTCAAACACTAAAATTACGCACGTGTGCGTAATCGCTTGTTAACAAAACAAAAAGTGCAGAAACAGGAACTTACAATAATGGTGTTAGGGAAAATAATGAGTGCTTTATTTAAAAATATGTTTTACTGCATGTCCAGACACAAAGAACATTTTGTTCAACTTACTCCGCAGTTTAAGGCTTTACAATATGTTATATTTGCAGCCGAAGAAAAAGTATAAATGGGTATCTAAAAAATAAATATTTTAACAATAGGGCTGACGGTAAATACTAACAATTGTTACAGTAATATTAATAATTTTAATTTAACTAAGAGATGCTTGCTTTAATCTAGTTATATTTTACATTATGAGTATACGTAACGTTTTCACAAATAACAATATCTTTAATTAGAATATAACCAGGGTTTTGCTATCCATTGTATGCTTACTACTTACTAAGCATCGCTTAGTCGATGCTGTTATTAATAAATTAAAATTTTATATTACAGAGATATTATTTCTTTTATTCTTTATAACTTTACTTATAAGAATAATTAAATACCTGGTATACAGGGTTATTCTTTTAAATGGTACACCCTCCGTAACTTTTGAACGAAAACTTCAAATTTGATATATGTATATCACATAATACAAATTATCATTTTCCATATTTTTTTAATTTTTTATTCATTACGGGCGGCGCTATAGCGCCGCCTCTAGCGTTCTAGGGGGAAAATGGGGGACAATATTTTAAATGGGACCCTAGGTCTTGTGATAGAGCTTAAAATTCTCTATTTAACTATTTAACTCTAAAATAACGAAGTAAGGTAGGCATTTCTACTAAATAGTTTTTAGATAAAAACATTTAAATGTATTACTTAATTTATATTGAATGAATATAAATGTTTTAAGATTGTTAATTAACAAAAAACAAAGTTTATTTTATTGATTTCTATTTATTTTTCCATGTTCAAAAAGCAACATTTGAAACAAACTTCACTGCAAGTAAACTTTTCAATATGGCGTCAAAATTTAAACAGTTTTTGTAGTGGGAAAGAAGGCAAATTGTAAATAAAACAGTTATGGTTGTGAATAAAATAGTACACAGACCTCGGCGGAAAATTTTATTTTTCCACCTCAGTATGTGATATACTATTAAATTGCTTGTTGTGTACAGTGCACTGCACAGAACCCAAAAAATTTCAGTGTCAAAAAAGCATTTAAAACAGTTAAAATTTTAAAATTTTGGTGTACCACCCCAAGGTTCATTGCTATATACCTTTTTTTGATTCCAAGTGTATCACAATATTTTTACACACTATACAAAAAACTTAAAGTAAATTTTGTTAAAGTTTACAATACTTAATTAAGCACGAACTCCCATTTTATTTTGCTATAAAATCAAGATAACTAATGACATCACACTAAACTATGATCAACTTTAAACTTAACTTGCTCGTTAAGTTGAGTGGTTGTTTTACGTTAAATAAAAAAAATAAATTTAAAAATAATCCGCTGACTGTGATAGAATCACTTCTTTTGCTTCTGTAGTTAAATAGATTCGATGGTTTTAGATAACTTCTATGGCATTATACGTTACTAAAACATTACTACAGTTATAAGTGTTACAGTTACATAGACGCCGACTACGGGGGGTCCGGGGTCATGGCCCCCTGGACCTATAACAGGTAGGGGCGAGCCCCCCTTGGATTATTGTCTATTCTTTTAAATATTATAAAAGGTACACAATTTTTAACTATATTTTTAGTCTTTGTTATTTAATTAAAATGTATAACCTTTAAGTATTTTTTTTTACTTCAAAAACTTTTAGCCCCACCTGGGATTTGGAAAAGTCTGCGCCTATGTACATATATAATGATTTAGTGGTGTAGTTAAGTTCAATAAAATTTAATTGGACCTATAACAGGTAGGGGCGAGCCCCCCTTGGATTATTGTCTATTCTTTTAAATATTATAAAAGGTACACAATTTTTAACTATATTTTTAGTCTTTGTTATTTAATTAAAATGTATAACCTTTAAGTATTTTTTTTTACTTCAAAAAATTTTGGCCCCACCTGGGATTTGGAAAAGTCTGCGCCTATGTACATATATAATGATTTAGTGGTGTAGTTAAGTTCAATAAAATTTAATTTTTAAATATAACTAATAGGAAATATTATAAGTTTATTAAAATTCATTCAAAACTCGCTAATATTATTATATCTTATAGGGTTCTATTTATAACAATTTAATTAATATGTTATCCATACTTTAATATCAACTTTTTGTGTGTCAGCCTTGTTAAAAGTGAAGAGCTTTTAAAAGAGTTTTTGGATTATAAAAACGGTAAAAAAAGGCATCGTTATGCGAATAGACTTTTTAATAATCTCCCTCCTACATGCATAAGTGTGACAATAAAAATACAGACGACAATTTAAAGCGTCAAGTGAAATAGCGTGACTTTCGAACAACTGAATGCCGGGTACTTAGTGTTATTAAAAAGGTATAAGGGTTTATATCAAAATATTACTACTTTTAAACCCAAAAAAGTTAAAAACAAGCCCGGGTTTAAAACCATATATATTTTAATATTCTAGCTTTTTGATTTTTGGGGAATAGGGCTTTGGATCTGACTAAAATTGTTTTCTAATTTGCTGTGACGTTTCGACGATGGATTTTCGTCGTTTTCGAATCGTCGAAACGTCACAGCAAGATAGATAACAATTTTAGTCAGATCCAAAGCCCTATTCCCCAAAAATCAAAAATCTAAATTATACAAATCGGGCAAAAACTTTCAATTTATTTTAATATTCTGTATAAAATACCTATTTTTTGCATTAGGCGCAATATTTAAATGCATTAAGCCGCATAGTGGTCAAGAAGGTATAATTCTTGGGTAATAATAATTCAGAATTCAATACTTTAATAAAAATATGAAAGCAGAGGTTATTAAGGTCGCTGAAGTTGAATCTGTGTGATTTTTTACATCATGTAAAAGAGTTGAAATTCAAAATGGCGGATTAAACACTGTAATAAAAATTAAAAAATCATTCGTCATTTCGGATCCTCCAATTAAATTTCAATGTCATGACATTGGATTTACTTTTTTTTTATCTAAAACTGTCTTGCTTATTAAGTTTAACAACAAAAGTTTTTTATAGTAAACATTTCGTCATGTGAGGATTATAGTGTTCTATATCCATAGCAAATCCAATGGATTTTAGATTTTAAGCTTTCACGGCCATTAAGATATAAAGAACTTTCACTTTTGGGTTTAGACTGAGTTTCAGATTAATCCCTGAAGATGTCTCTAGTAGTAAGAGACGAAACGTCGGAAAGTGAAAATCCATTAACACGGTCTAAACCCAAAAGTGAAAGTTCTTTAAATCCAATGGATATAGAACACTATAATCCTCACATGACGATTTGTTTAAATGGCTGGGATTGCCTGGGGTGACAAAAAGTGCCAGAAATGGCCTAGTTGTCCGGCCAACCCAAAAATTTACTACTACTAAACATTTGTTTGCAAATACCAAATTTTTTGATATTAAAAGTAAGATGAATTCTAAGACATACCAAAATGACCTTACTTCAGTTAAATTATTTACTTTCTTTTTTATATTTAAAACAGTGACTTTGTATCATTAACGCAATATCTATTAATAGTATATTACATACTGAGGTGGAAAAAGTTTAATTTCCTGAGGGAAGGTTAGCTGACCAAGAGGCGTTAGCCCTGCGGTCAGCTAATTCCCGGAGGAAAAATTAAATTTTCTTCCGAGGTTTGTATACTATTTTATTCACAACCATACCTGTTTTATTTACAATTATTTGCCTTCTTTCCCACTACAAAAAATGTTTGAATTTTGACGCCATATTGAAAAGTTTATTTGCAGTGAAGTTTGTTTCAAATGTTGCTTTTAGATAATAAATAGAAATCAATAAAATAAACTTTGTTTTTTGTTAATTAACAATCTTAAAATATTTATATTCATTCAATATAAATTAAATAATTCATTTAAATGTTTTTATCTAAACACTAGTAGAAATGCCTACGTTACTCCGGTATTTTAGCGATAGAGGGCATGCAGCACCTGTTTTTGTTTTTGAGTACGTTTGTTTTGTTTTGTGACAGCAGACTTTTATTGAAACGTGATTAGGTTAATATATAAACTATTTATTTATAGTTTTCCGTGTAAAATACGAAGAAAAACAGAAAATTTAAATTTATACACTAACTAAAGCTTAATTACAATTTTGATTATACTAGAGATACAAGAAGGAAATACGACAAATGATTGGCTACCAAGGTAAATAATTTTCTTGAATTAATATTACTTTAAAACTATTTTTGGTTATTTGTTATACCTTATACTTTAACTCATTTTTTTTAACAAGTTTATCACGTTTAGCTTAACCAAAAAATAGTAATAATAATAACCTATAAAGTTGGAAGTAGTCACTGTTTATTTTTCATAAATACCAAAAAAATATAACTTAAATTTATATGTGATGTTATTTTGTAAAAATAAATTATGAATAAATCAAAAAAAACAATATAATTAAAACTGTTTTGTCGTAAAATTTGGGTCGATAAATTCAAGTGTTTGACAAGTGACATACGTGAAGTTAGCTTAAAGAGCCTTCCCGACCAAGGGAGGGAAATGAGGTGTTTTTGGCTAGTTACAGTTAATAATAATTTATTTTCCAACTTTTATGTATATATGTAATAAGCCAATTTTTAAATGGTTGTAAATAAAATGTTTTTTTTTAATTTTACGCAGTAGAAAAGAAAGTAGTTAAATTTTGATACTGGCCCTTAAAAAATTGTCTAAACAAAAAAAATGAAGTGAATGTGAAACTTTACCCTAGATCTTTACATGTGTTTTACTTCCTAATAAAAGAAAGTATTGTGATAGAAAAAAAAACATGTTTTTTTGCTTAAATGTCAAGTAAAATCAAAATAAGCAGCAAAAAAATGATGTCTGTATGTCGGTCTGTCTGTCTTTATTCACGATAACCTAGCGACTTGAATTTTGATATGGGTATGTATTTTTATATTATCTTGAACAATTAATATTAAGTGATAAAATTTTAACTAAAACTTCAATTTTTCGTCAAACATATAAATAAAGTACCTACCAATAAAATATATTAGGATATTACAAATAAATAAAACATATTATTAATACACGGGCGAAAACTGTTTTTATGTCGATTACGTAGATTGTTAGTCGAGCTCGGAGAGTGAGGCTGGCAGCTATTCAGATGGTCGGACGGACCGACGCGTCCGTTGTATCGTAAATAATAAGTATACACTATAAAAAGTAAACTGAATATTCAGTTACAAATGGATAGGATATAGGAAGTTATCGTCCTATAAAACTGTACTTTTTGTAATTTTTGTTAAAAACACGCAACATTTCATGTCTGCCCTTAAATAATAAAGTAGGTAACTTTAGAACTAGTGTTTTTATAAAATTAAAGTACATTGGTTGTTGTTGATCATAACTTCCTATCCATTTTTAACTAAGTATTCAGTTACAAATGGATAGGAAGTTATGATAAATGCATTTTAATTTTTGTTACACGCGATATGTTATCAAGTGTCTACCCATAAGAGGCATTTAATTCACAAAATTGCGGCATAAAAGTTTTTGTATTGTAAATCTGTAACGAAATCGGGTGTAATTAACGGTACTAGCAATACAAGTGAAGTAAGAACTAAAAGTTTTTAAGTGAGTTAAAAAAGCCAGTATCTTAAAAAAATAGTTTTTTTTTTTTTGAATTTCTAAATGTACAATCATGGACAAATAAATGTATCGTGAGTACCCTATAGGGTACTCTAGTACTACTACTACTAGGGTACTATAGTAACATTTTTTAAAAATATGTTATATCAGAAAAAACTATATGAAATGATTAAATTTTATTTTTTTGTGCGGAAGACGCTCGATTTCTAAAATCATGAAAAGAAACACTTTGTTTTTTTTTTGTAATTAAATATTGAATCCATATTAACAGCAGAATCATTCTGCCTGAATGCGTTTTCAGTTTTTGAATTAGAAAGAAATCTTCATAAACGAAATTAATCAGTTGGCAACAGCGCTGTTTATTAATTTTTAGCTAGTGTTTTCTAAAAAAAAAAATCTGCTCCGGAAGGACTGAGTATATATTTTGTTTTAGTTTGGGAAAATTAAACTCTAACACGGATCTATATGTGTTTTTTTCTAATGACCCTATTTCTGAATAACCCTGTATAGTATAATTACAGCGCCCAGATATATGCGCAGTGTAGTCATAAAATTAATTATATTTCTAGTTAGTTTTTTAATTATCATCATTATGCGCAGTATAGACCTAAAATTAATTATATTCTGGTTAGCTTATTAATTTTTGCATAAACTAACCCTTATATATTTTTTCTAAAAAAAAACATTAAATATTTTCTTAAATTAATAAAAAAAAACTGTTTGCATTTTAATTTTGTAGTTAATTTATGTTTCTACTTTAAACAAGTTTTTCTTTAATAATTTGCATGCCTTCGTATATTTTATTGTTTTCATATTTTTTACAAAAGGAAAATCTAAATGTTTATTTGTGAAATAGTATTATAGCGGCATTTAAAAATATTATGATATTTTATGGCGCAAAATGTTTAAATATCGTAAATACAGTTTTTATTACCAGCTGTACAAGCTTTATTACAACTATTTTTAATGCATGATATACTTTATTGTTTTTAATATCATCAAAATAAGTTTTATTATACTCGTTACAGCTATTAGACTTATAAATATATATTTTATTTGTTTATTTAGGCTTAATAAGTAAGCTACGCTATATAAGCTTAAAACAGCATTTTAAATATTTATAAATCTAGGTTAAAATTTATTTTATTTTAGTCAAATAAACAAAACATGGATGAATTTCCAGATTATGTAAAATTTATAAATCATTACTCCCTTCTCTAGAGCAATAGAGGTAGAGTTTATAAACCTTTGTTTTTTTTTTATCACTAGTTTTAGAACGAAGCATTATAATAAATAATTATTTATCATATTATTAATCCGAGAAGTTGATTGTCTGCACCTAGAGCAGCATTTATATTTTATCTCCTAGTAGGACAACATTTTATAAACAATGGATAACTGTTACTTAATTTTCCTTGAATTGCAACGATATGACATTACTTATAATTTTGATTGACAATACTCTCTCTCTCTCTCTCTCTTTTTTTTAGCCTTTGCCTTTGTCAACTGGCCAGCTCGCTGCTCTTGTTAGTTGTTTCCAGTGCCCAAGTACGGATATGTATCCTGACTTGCGCACTATCACTGACAAATTACTGTTGTTGAAGTTACCCACGCTAGTATAAAAAATTTCATTAAAAACATACAAAAAAATTATCTTTAATATCAGCTTAAAATTCAACAGTTCACAGGATTAATAACCATATCTATGGTTCACTTTAACTTGTACATAAATCATTAATATAAAAATACTCTAGGCACATCATAAAAGATGGCGAATTCGATGCACTGAATTCACGTGCCAAGAAGGCTACACCCGTTCCTTTCAAAGGCCACGCTGTAACTGTGACAATATTCTCTGGGTGCAAAGTGTTACCAACTAACCAGTAGTTCGAATGTACTGGCATAAACGGTGGATTTGCGAAGCTATTTGCTTATAGGTTTGGTGTTTATTACTTTTTTGTTATTGTTGTGTTTTTTCTAGTTGATACCAATTAATTAATTGGTTTATACCTTTGTAGTACTTTAATTTTCTACGGTTGATAACACAATTTGCACTCAGTGAATACATATTGTCAATTGGACAAAATTAAAAAAAAATACATAAAAAACATATTTTTTAAAAAACGAAAAATTCTAAAAAAAAAAATAAAAAAAAACTTTTCAAAAAAACTTATAAAAATGAAAAATTAAACGTTATTTTCAAAAGTTTTTATTTTTTTATTTTTTTTTTTTTTGTAGAATTGGTCCTTATAATAAAAGTAATTTTTCCTGAAAAAATTACGTTAATCGAAATTTTCTTTCAGCTCTATTCGAGTTTTTAAAAGTTTAACCCTTCATAACTTTTTTGTTTTTGGGCGGATTACTTTCAAAAATAATTGAGATTTTACCCACGTAAAACTTGATTTTTCCTAAAAATTTTAAGTCGATCGGACAGACGGATAGACAAGCAGACGGACAGACGGACTTTTTGAAAAAAAAAGTTGATATTTTTTTCATGAAACAAATTTATATCCAAGAATTTTTTTGTGTAGGACGATTTTTAATTTTTTTTTGAAAATTCAAAACTACCGTATATTATTCTAGCGCAGGCTCTGTGAATAATATAATAAGAATAAATAAACTACTAGTAAAAAAAGTAATATACAAGTTTCAAAATCAAAATTGTTAATTATTTGACTTGTATAAAAAGTTATTGCCTGGATTGGTTCCATATTTTTTTCACTTTTAAATGGTACCAAATTTGAGAATAGCTTAAAACCTCCTAATTTAAAGAATTATACAAGTTAAGAGAAAATTTATTTTTTTTAGCATTTTATTTCTGGTGTCCATTAGAATCCATTAAAGTAGAAGTAGAAAGTAAAAAAATCTCGTTTTATGTCAAAAGTTGAGGTTCTTTAAGTCAATTATAGGTACCAAATTTCAAAATTTTATCTTTACAAATACATAAGTTAAGGGGGTGTACATTGGACTTGTGTCACCCGGTATAATTACTAATAATATCAGATTTAGTCCAAACACCCCCTTCCCTTTAAAATTTTTAAGTTAACCCCTCTCCACCTAGGGGAGTGGAAAAATAATCTGCTTTGATAAAAAGGTGTCCCCCTTGATATTGAAGCTTAGTACCAAATTTGAAAAAAGCTATCTGTTAAGGTTTCTGAGATATCGTCTTGTAACAGTTTAAATGGCTCACCCGGTATGCAATGTGCCACTTAAATTTAATTTTTTGCGCAAGGTCGTAAACATTTTCAAAACATTGTATTGAAATCATTTAGAGGACACTATAAGGTTTATAAATATTCAACATTTGACGCTTCAAGATTTAGTTCCGTTTTTTTTTTGTTGGGATTTTATACCTGTGTGCAACACCCTAAAAAAAATTTACGTAGAACTTTTTGTTTTCTAGATGTAAAGATATTACCACCTGTCTGGAAAGGGTATTCATTTCAGCTTGTTTTTACATAAAGGATTGTAACGGTGCCAAAAAATAAGAATTAAAACCCTTTGTTATACCCTTATTTAGTTAGCACAAACTTTTATCTATAAACTTAATCTAAATCTAGACAAGCAAAATTATTTATTGTATCTAAATAAATTATATTTCATATTTCTAAAATTATATTGTTTTTTGTTTATTACATTATTAGGCCAGTAGTATTATATTTGGATCATGGTTTTTGTTCAAAACTTAAAATAGCTGTATTACTATATTTTATTTTTTGAATCTCGTTAATGGGTTGATAACGGCTCGTGAGATATGGTCAAACATTTCACTACAGGAAGCCTTACTGTAGTGAAATCTTTTACCATATCTGACGAGCCGTTATCAACCCATTAACGAAATTCAAAAAACAAAATGTTTTTAAACCTTTTTTTTACTCTTACTACCTATAAATATCCAAAATAAGCTTTTTTCACCACCAGCCTAAAACCACATCTTTATTACTGTTCTTTTCATTGGAAGAAATATTATTTCTCTACCTTTGACGTCAGGGGTTCTAAAAATTATGAAATTGCACCATGGTTAATAATGAATTTTTATTCAGCTGTTTTGCCATCTGACGTTTCACTTAATTATTAAATCACATTGCTATTTACAAGTGTCTTTAGGCACCAAATTTATTTATTGCATGATAAATTAAAAAATATTAACTAAATTAGTACCTATAAAACATGTTTTACAAAAAACACTTCGAAAAGTAAAAATCATTGGTCCATCATATTTAACCATAGATTATACAACCCATATATTACCGTAAGGATCATAGATTACTAGAGGTACAACCCCCATACATTGATTTTTGAGGCAGTAGATTTTCCCACAGTTTTCGCCTGTCCCCTTATTTCTTGGGGAGTACCAGAATCATCACTTTGCATTTCACTTTCCATTTTTATATATTTTATTACACTTAACACGGAAAAACTTTCTAACTTAATAATTTAAGCAGATCACCAGAAAATTTCTGCCAGAAATATCAAGTTATCACTTGTTTTTAATGGCCGCGAACGGCCAGTGTGATATTTTAAATTTATAAGCTCCATTAAATTTTAGTAAAATAAATAAATAAATAGCTAATTAATTCTACTGGTAGTGAAAAAAATACTATATTTTCCACGTGTAAAGTATTAAATACCAATGGTGGCGAGATAAATAAAAAATATTTATTAACAAATAACATTCAGTATTAAAAATACAACGAAAATACTGTTAAAGTAAAGGGCAGTAGCACTTGTCGCATAGCGGCGTTTTCACGTCAACCCTGATGTAATATTTTGAAAAGGCTGCTATTGATCAATGTCACCTACTGCCCTTTATCAGGGTAGTATTACAGTCTAGTATGTTACATATAATAGTATATTATTCAACGAGTGTATAATAATTAATTTTAATCAAAGAGGGTAAATTTGACACGAGCCGAGAGGCGAGTGGCGTAAGCACCGAAATAATTAATAGCTATTATACGCGAGTAGAATACTATAATTTCTCAATGGCCGTTGAAAGTTTAAACGGTTTGTTTTTGCAGACCCGTGGTTTATAGGTCTATTAATCACGGCTGTGATAATAGATAATAAGAAAGTTACTAGCTTTATTTTAAATTAAGAAACTCAATAATAACCCACACTTCACTTTTACTTTATAGACTGGACAATTATTTATTTTGCCCACTCAACTGTCACTTGTCAAATTATTTTCTTGTAAACGTCATTAAAATTTTTAATAAAAATATGAATTTCTAAGCTATTTATTGGATAAAATTTAAATGTTACTCGTGAGTAAACTAATATTGCCCTCTCTAAAATTAACCCACTCGGCCTCCAGTCTCGTAGATTAATTTTCTCATGGGCAATAAACTAGTTTCCTCTCTCGTAACATAAATAACTATTATTCAAGGTCCTAATACTATTATAAATCTATAAATACATAAAAAAATAATAAATAATTTTCGAGAGTGTGCGGTGACACCATACCATTTTCAGTTTTTCTAATCAACTTTGATTGGCCTATAGTTGCGGCAGTTATAATTAATAGTGGTAAAAAGGCTGGTAGAGGAGTGGGTTTGAAACAGAATGTAAGATAAAAGCCTCGATAATGCCGACCGCCAAAACAATTCGTATTTTCCCGAAATTAATTATTCCCGCTGAAACGGAAATTTTAATGTAAGCTTAGAATATAATGTGTGTGCAATGTTATTAATCTCATGTCTACGCCTAATGAAAGGTTTAACATACCTATCTTGATTCTTCTGAAGAATATACGATAGCCTTGCCCTCTGTACATCCTTTGAACCCCATAACATGTATATTATACAGAGAGCAAATAGAGAATGGCTATTTAAGAATACATCCCTGAATAACTGGCCAGCGAATCGACATACAGTGCGGTCCAAAAGTCACCCCTCCTTAACTTTTTTAATAATTAAGATATCGACTTCGAATTTAAATAACTTAACCCTTTGAAGCACGCATTCTTCTTATGACTGTATTTCTATTAAAATAGTTGCATTATAAGTTTTTGGGGTCGCTGATCACGAATCTGTTATCAGATTTTTAAAATTCAACATGGCGGATCCAATATGGCTGACCGAATTCGTAAAATTAACTCTGATTTTAGTAGAAATTGGTATATACGGGTTTTTGGGATCGCTGATTACGAATCTCTTATTCGATTTTAAAATTTGAAGATGGCGAATCCAATTAGGCGAGCCAAATTCGTAACATTAACTCTATAATAGAAATTGGTATATGTGGGTTTTTGGGGGTAGCTGATCACGAATCTGTTATTAGATTTACTTCCAGCAACTTTAAAAACCCCAATATACCAATTTTTACAAAAATCACCCCCACTCCTAAGGGTTAGGATTTACAAAAAAAAATTTTCAAGATTCAGTTTTAGCAACATCAAAAAACCGAAAAGGAACAAATTTTCACGAAAATATTGAAAATATTTAAAAATATTTACCTCCTCACCCCCGCGGGGGTAGAGTTAGAAAATTTAAATTATCAGATTCGAATTCAGCAACCTCAAAAATCCCTATACAGCAATTTTCAAATTTTTGTAAAAAAATGAAAAAAAAAAAGATAATGATCTGGGTGGTGAGTATACTTACCACCATGCTTGTAAGGGTTAAGGCATAAGTTTTATCTTTTTACTTATATTTAATGTTTAACTTTTAAAATGTGGACCGGCGGGCACAGGAGGATTTTTTTTTAAATAAAAAGTAATATCATGTGATACATGTGGGAGGCATAGCGTAGTGGCTAGCGCGTATGTATAGCAAGCCTACTAGCGTGAGTTCGATTCTCACTGGCGCCGATTTGCCTTTTTAATTAATTAATAATTGAAATTTGGCGAAGGCGATAATAGAAACGGTCACTCCCTAGAAACTGGTTCGAAAGTCAGTATAAGCCGGTGGTTCCCTCTACTACTAGCCCACACAAGTCCTGGAATTCGGGGATGCTTAATTAAGTAGAATAGTACGAGGTTAAACAAACATGTAATGTAATGTGATACATTATTTTAAAGCTCGTAAAATTGTCTATTTGACTATACACGGTGTATTTAAAATAGGTCCCGAAATTTTAAAGGGTGATTCTACATTATAAAATATGACAAAAAGTTCCTATAAACATATGTCTAAAAATCGGTTTTTATTAATTAACTCAGGAACCCTTTGAGATATAACAACTAGGTTTTGCACGTGAACTAATCTAAATAAGACCTATCTTCGCATGTTATTTTTATGTACTTATTTTAACCGGGGGTGTGCGAAACGGGGGGGCTTATCAGTTTTTTGTCCCAAACTTTTTTCTGTGTTATTTTTTGTTATTTGATTTCTGGAATATGATACCTCACGTCAAAATACATAAAAAAGGTACTCTTGTTGTAATACTATAGGATTGACCGTTTTCGAGAAAAATTAATTTGAAGGTGAAATTTCATATTTTGACGAAAAATTAAATACCAAAGTATTGAAAACCAAAATTTCAATTAATCAGGGTTATTCTATTTCAAAAACTAAGAAAAAAAGTTTCTATATATGTAGGTCGAAAAATCGCTTTTAAAGCTACTATGGTCTTTTAAAAATTGTGCATTTTTAGGATTGATTTTGGGAAGAACTTGTATATGAGTTTTTTTTTCTTAGTTTTTAATGTACATTCACGCTTCATTATTGAAATTTTGGTTTTTAACATTTTAGTATGTAATTTATCGTCACTTTCAAATAAATTTTTATCGAAAACGGTTAATCCTACAGTATTACAATAAGAGAACCTTTTTTTTGTATTTTGATCTAAGGAATCATATTGCATAAATAAAATCACAAAAAAAATACACAGAAAAAAGTTTAGGCGGTGGCACTGAAAATAAATACCAAACCTAAATCTATGGTAAGCTTTATTTAAAATATTTTGCAAGTAATTATAGTTAATTATATTTAAAAATATGAATCATTTTCAAATTAAATTATAGTTTTCCTTGAAAATTTTGAGGTGTTTGACAAATGATAATAAAAGTTTTCGCCTGCAGCACTAACATAATTGCTGATAAACAACAAATAGTTTATTATACTTCACGGCATACGGCATCTCCAAGCACTAACACTTTAACCGATAATGAAGTCACATACTTGCATTCACGAAAAAGTCTCCTGTGCTAATTAGTATGTGTTGAGCATTCGAAATCGCCTGAATTATGTATCTGGTACATGTAAAACTTTAGGATTTCTAAAAAATTTCGCTCCCCTACAGAAAAAAAGTCCGGCTACACCCTTATTGTTGATGTGACAAAAAAATTTATTAATATTATTGTAAATCCGAATAGGCTTGCCCCCCCCCCATCAAAAATCCTGGGGGAGCCCCTGACTGATTTCAACAATAACGAACCCAACCCTTATCAAGTTAAATAAAAACCAAATTTTGGACCCCTTTTTAAGGGAGAGTGGCTCCCTTGCGATGCGTTTATGGACTTTTATTAATAGATTTTTTTTAATATTTTTGTAGAATCACCCACTAACGAAATGATTAGGAATCATCCTGTATGGTATAATCATTCTTTTTCAAATTTTGTCCATTCGAAACTTTAGATAAGAATTATTAGTACTAAAACTTAGATAAATACGTGCTCTATATTGTATCTCGAGTTAAATCTAGCCAGCTATGTGGATTCCACTCGACACACATAAATAAAGCACAAAATAAAATCTACCGAGCCCAGGGTAATAAATGTGCTAGTTTATTTAGAAATGAATTGAAATTATCTATAAAGGAATTCTAAATCAAAATTAACGTCAGACTCGGAGAACAAATAAAGTCGGCCACAACTGAAAACGAAGGTCCTTTTTTACTGAGGATATCATTCATGCCGTCAGAGGAGGCGAGTAGCGGACACCAAATGAGCATCACAACGGACTGTTAAATGGACGTCATTATTTACTGACTCAATGCTCGACGTAAATGAGTTGTTTTTACTCAAAGAGGAGAAACCAGGGACTATACAGGGTGTTTGATAGGGAGTATTACAAACTTGGCAGGGTGATAAATTAGGTCATTTCCAATATGTTTTCTTAATTCGACTTTGACCGTAGACTCAAGGTTATAGTTATGATTTTCTTTTCAATATTTATGAAAATATCGCATTATTTTACCTGCTTTTCCTTGTGTTTTTTTTCCTTCTGTACTTATGCACTTAGATAAATTTTTGTTGGCATCCTTAATATGTTTGTTATTTATTGATGACAATTTTTGCAGATGTAATCCAGAAAAATAATTGGTGCCCTCACAAACTTCACAAAATGGGTTAAAAAAACTTACAACTCATTTTTTTTTCTTTTTGGTCTAAAGCGATGCAGAACTTCGAATTATTTTAAAAACATCTTTGATTAATGCTCTTTCTAATGGTATGCTACATGTATCAAAAAACTTTTTCGTAAGACCTAGTGTACACGAGTACTTTTGTGCATATTTGAATGAAATGACAACTAAAACACTCATTTATCCAAACGATTACATACAGCTTTCATTCTGACAAAAGTTATTTGATGTTCATAAAATTTTGAAATGTCAAAATTAAACACAGGTACCTGTACACTGTACACTGTACACTGTACACTGTACACTGTACACTGTACACTGTACACCGTACACCGTAAACCGTAAACCGTACATACACCGTACACCGTACACCGTACACCGTACACCGTACACCGTACACCGTACACCGTACACCGTACACCGTACACCGTACACCGTACACCGTACACCGTACACCGTACACCGTACACCGTACACCGTACACCGTACACCGTACACCGTAAACCGTACACCGTACACCGTACACCGTACACCGTACACCGTACACCGTACACCGTACACCGTACACCGTACACCGTACACAGTACACCGTACACCGTACACTGTACATTTATATCGTAAATTGTACATTTTACTCGCGAGAGGATTTAAACATACAAAATCGTTTATTCTTTAATAAGGTAAAAAATTCTCAGTGAAAATAGGTTGCCAGTTACATGAGTTCGGTTTAGTTAACTTCCATACACGTAAAATACAATTTTTTCTTCGGTCATAAAAACTAATCTTCCATACAGACATAAAAAATATGTAGTTGCTATTTCTGTCATTTCCAACAAAAAGCTTTTGTGCTTTTTTAATCTTCTTTTTCACTTTAAACTACTCACTGTGACGGAGTGCCCAAATGCATTTGGCTGATATTCGCTGCCCAATTACGTGATGGTAAAAAACGGATTTTTCAGTTTTATTGTCTACTGGGTTGAATACCTTTACGAATTACCCATTTTAACTACATGTCATTCCCTTTAATTGGCCTAACTTAATCATTAAAAAACTAAGAATAAACGTAAGAAAACTATGATATACCGGGTGTTTTTCAAAGGTGGCTCGCCTCTATAACTTTTTTATTCCTAGCGTATTTTTTTTTACTTTCGGTTTAACCGAAAACGACCCCTACTTTTGATTTCACACAAAAAATCTGTCCCAGAGGTCCGACGTATACCTTCCCATGTATTTTTGACCGCTAAATACGAATCCGATGTAAGTTTTGACCAATCAGGTAAGCGTTTCAAAATAACCTCAAAAAACATTCGAAAACCGGCAGATTTCAACTGTTTTTTGAGATTATTTTAAAACGCTGACCTGATTGGTCAAAACTGACATCGGATTCGTATTCAGCGGCCAAAAATACATGGGAATGTATATTTCGAATATCTGGGAAAGAAGATCTTTTTTACGCAATCAATTTTTGCCTGTGCACAATAACACAAAAAAATCTTCTGTCCCAGAGGTCCGACATACACATTCCCATGTATTTTTGGCCGCTAAACGCGAATTCGTCGATGACCAATCAGATCGTTTTAATTAAAACATCCTGTATTTTTGGATTCTCCATTAAATACTGTGCATTATCCTAAATTTTTGTCAAATTTTGACAGCTTTTGTCATTTTTAAATATATATTTTATCAATATCCAATAGATAATAAGACAATTACCAGCTTTATTTCAAATAGATAAACTCAATAATGGCTTTTAATTTATCGAGTGGATAATTATTTATTTTACCCACTCAACTGTCACTTGTCAAATTATTTTCTTGTAAATGTCATTAGAATTTTAAATAAAAAAATGAATTCCTAAGCTATTTATTGGATAAAACCTTGTATTGCACTCATGGATAAACTCGAAAATTAACCTGCTTGGCTGACGCCTCGCAGGATAATTTTCTCATGGGCAATATCTTACTTTACCCACTAGTACCATAAATAACTATTCTTTAAGTAAAACTGTCGACATATTTTTTACACACACTGCCGTTCTAAGCTGAAAGGTCCTATCTATATAGGTTTAACATACATAAATAGGACCTTTCAGCATAGCAAGGCAGGAAAGACCTCTACATAATTTTACCAATCCTGACAAGGTCAAGTATTTGGTATTGGATCAAAATTTAAACTGGAAGCAAAATACCAACCAACTATCAATTTTTTTATCTAAATCTGTTTTTATATTCAGAAACTTGGTTAAAATGGTTTCCTTAAATGTACTTAAAACAGCTTATTATGCCCTTTTTGAGTCTAAAATTAATTGGTTTCCAGAGGAAAGTGCTTCGTATTATGACGTGTTTAGGGTATCAAAAGGCAGTCCAACAGAAATTTATTAAATTAAATATTATATTTATATTTTATATGTTAAGCAAAACATAGATATGTACCCTCTGCAGCCAATTTTTAATGTAAAAAATACACGTTCAACCAAAATTAGGGTCCCCAAACTTAGGCTGGGAAGTAGTAAATTTGGGTCAAATTACTACGGACCAAAATTTTTTAATCACCTACCTATTCACATTTAAAACCTACCGTATAACAAATTCGAGGCAAAATTAAAACTGTTTATTACTAAGGGCCTTTTACAGTACGGAAGAATTTGTAGATCTAAAATTAAAATGTAATTATTTTAAATGTATTTGTGAAAATTAATTTATTTTTAACTTTTAAGATTTTAATTACCTATATTTTAATATTTTACCTTGATGGTCCAGTTAAATAACGAAAAATTCCTATGTTAAATTTTAGTAAATGTACACGGGCTGATATTTTAAGGGGTAGTGGTGGATAGTAACAGAACACTCCTGTTAGTATTTCACCTGGTGATATTGCGTAAGGGGTGTCCGCTATCTTGAATTTTAGGGGTGAGTGCGGTTATCTCGCTAAGTATATATCTTACGATAAAAATGCATATAACCAATTTTGTTAAAGAGAAAATTTCTAACAATTTTTGTTTGGCTCATTTTTTTAATATCTTAATAACAATCCAGTTATAAATATTCAAAAATGGCCATGTTGGGGGTGAAATTATTTTTTTCGATTATTCAGCCAAATTATTCATCGGAGGAGCGAACTTGTAGCTCTTGAAATTCTCTATTAGTTTTATACATTATACCTTTTCATAAGTATTTTGTTACGGTTGCAGTGGATGCTGAAAGTCGAGTTGCGCCCTCTGTAACCGTACCAAAGTACCTATGACAATTTATAATATATGAAACTTATAGATAATTTCAAGAGCTACAAGTTGCTCATAACCATTTTTATCGTTCGATGAATAATTTGGTTGCAAAATTGAAAAAACAATTTCTGCTCCAACATGGCTATTTTTGAATTAGTTGGATTGTTATTAATATATTAAAAAAATGATCCAAACAAAAATTGTTCTAAATTTCCTCCTTAACTAAATTAGTTATATGCATTTTTATCGTAAGATGCATATTAAGTAACTCACCCCTAAAATTCAAGAAAGCGGACACCCTTTAAGCAAATCACCCGGTGAAAAACTAACAGGAGTGTTCTGTTACTACCCACCACTACCCCTTGAAATATCAGCCCGTGTACATTTATTGAAATTTAGATTTATTATTTTACTTGACTATGACGTGTATAAACTTTGTATTACGAATAAATAAATGAAGTGAAATGAAATAGGTGATCATAATTAATCATATACCCTAATTCGGTAATTATAGTCCTTATAAAAGTACTAGTTAAGGTTAAGAGGCCATAGAACTCCTAAAACTGATTTTCTAACCTGAATGTATACAAGCTTTTTTACAGTTTTTAATGTAGATTCGCCCTGCAGTACTAATTTTTTTGAAAGCTAGATGTTTGAATTTGAATGAAAAAAATAATACTAAAATACTTAGTTTTTTAGTTCTTTTCATATTTACCACAAATATTTTTTTCTGCACTTCACAAGAAAAGCACAATTATATAAAACTGAAGTTCCACATATGCGTAACCCAAATAAACAACCACAAAAAACATTTGTTGTAGCTCACAAGGCACCGTTTATAACATTTATGTATTATCCAGTCTCAAAAGTAAAAAACATTGACTAATACTGTACATTTAGATATTTTAAACGAAATGTATTAGAATATATTTGTGTTTATCATGACAACAGCAGTTCAGCCATCTTGCTTTAAGCATTAATATTGATATTTTAATCGGTGGAGACATCTGGCGGAAAATAATGATTTAAATTGCAGACCACTAATATTTTTCATTATAGGTCAGGTCCAGGCGTAAAAAACAGTTGGACAAGAAATCACGTACTTCCCAAACTTTACTAATACATGTAATATATGTATTACATATACAGTTGTGATAAAAATCATTTTTTCGGAATGTGTTGACCTTTAAATACATCAAAAGGAAAACTTTTTTTTTTCCACCATAACATAACTTTCTTTTCTCCGAGGTCGCTTAAAAATAAAAGGTGTTACTTTTTTGCAAGTCAGGTTAAAGATATGATACTTTTAGACGTAATTCAAATTGAGTATGATTAATTTACCAAAATATACGTCTGCATGGCATCGATATATCATGTGAATAGTAAATATGACATAATATAGTAGGTTTTGCTTCGATATCGCATTTAATATAGGAAACAATGAGACCCATATAGAGGCCATACATATAGACACGATGAGCGCTATCAAGCAACCACGTTTTCCGCTTATGGGTAAATATATCCTAAAAGCAGAATAATATTCTTATATTATATTAAATATATATTAAATATATTCTGCTTTTTTAGTTGAATTAACCTTTTAAGATGCAAAACTTTTTTTTTTTGTAAACTGTAGTTTTTTTTGTAACATTTAGCTCAAAACACATTAAACCATTTTTTTTTGTAATAGGTGGTGTCTATAGGGAGCACTATGTTATGTTATTTAGTTATTATAAAAGGGTTTAAAACATGAAATACACAAAAATTCATTACGTTCGGAGCATATCGAGGACTTCATAACATAGGGGCGTATCGTATATAAGATCAACACTGAAGATACGCCCCTATGTTATGATGTCCTCGATATGCAATGGTGGTCCCTTATGGATCCACTTGCTCTCTTTTCACAGGTCATAAAGTAGCATGCGCGGTCTAGCACAGTACCACATCGACTTTTAATATCCTGAACTATGTTATCTTATTTAGTTATTATGAAAGGGTAGTTATTAATTTCGTTAAATATCCTAAAATATCACTAAAGGTAGCAATATGCAACCGTTCGGCCCACTATGATCCTAAAAGAAGTTGGTCTATATAGGGACCAGCAACACTTAAAGAGTTAAAACCATATAAACTCCATATTTTTTTATCTCAGGGCAGACTTAGGAGCTGTCCATATATTACGTAAAGCAATTTTTCAAAAAAATTGACCCCCTCCCCCCCTGTGTAACAAGCTGTCACATTTACCAACACCCCCTCCCCCTGTGTAACGCGTAACAATATAAAAATTTAGTTTCGCAATAAATTTAACTGTATTCTTACTATTGATTTGTTTTTCTCGACAAACATGAACCTTAAATATAGTATAACATATCCTTAAAAAAAAATTACACGAAAAAATCACTCAAACTTAAAAAAAAAAATATTGTTAATCAATATCACACAGGGAAAACATACTAGGTACCTCTTTTTACACTGAGTGTCACATATAACACGTATATTGTTTATGCACAGGTACACAAAATAGTACACAAATTATTGTTCTGTGAGTACACATTCCGCGCGAAAATGTATCATCGCCGATGATTCATCGGCAAGATCACGCAAGAACAGGGCCGTAAGAATTTTTTTTTTAATATCAATGTCAAAAGTTTTTTTACTGATTACAATATTATTTAAATAAGCATAGTTTCGTCAATTTTTGTGTGAAAAGGGGAATTATGGGCCACTAATACATCTGCCAAGCTTAGGAAATAAACATTAAATTTATTAAATTCCGTTACGTAACGTTTACCTAGACCCCCCCTCACCCCTGTCACAAACTGTAACAATTTCTCTGACCCCCTCTAGGTGCGTTACGTAATATATGGACAGCCCCTTATATTCCTACCCTTAATTGCCCTACTATCTCTAGTCTTCAGCAACTCTACTTCGTAAGAATAAGAGAAGGAAAAAATGTGTATTTCAATACTTTTAATTTTAGAATTCTAAAATATAAAAGTAAAAAAGAAAAGGAAAACGAAGAAGATGAAGAAAAAGAAGAAAAATAAGAAGAAGATTTAGATGATTCAATGTCATAAAATGCATTGTGAAATTTTTTGAGGATATTTAAAAAATTTATAAAAAGTAAAAGTATTTTAATTAACTAACACAAGACTCTCTGGCGCAAAAGACCTATAATTTCTTTTTGCCCAGAATGTCACATATAAAAGGGATGAAGTTTATCAAGCAATCACGTTTTCCTGTTAGATAGTTACTTAGCGTTCGTATGCTGGCATTTTCGTTACATCAATCATTAAACTTATTGATTCTTCAGGCTAATGTTGCTTTTACCTTAAAATCATCAACGCCTATAATGCACTAATCCCTTTTGTTTCATATTATAGGGGAGAAAGGAGACAAAAGTATATTTTTACTTTTCCCAAGGTCTTGCGTTACTAAAAAAAATTCGAAAAAAATTTATTGCTTTTTTTACGTTTCTGGACGTTTTATATCCAAAAAATTTGATTTCCGTCAAAAAAAAATCCGTCTGTCGGTCGGTCTGTGTCCGGGAAATTTGTGACCACGAAAACTCAAGAACGCTTAGGGCTAGCGACTTCAAATTTGGACCATAGGTTGATTACACTGGTCGACAAATCTGAAGATTTCTCTAACTGAGATTCCAGACATTGGTTTATACTAATTTTGGGTCGCTGAATCCAAATCCGAAGGCCGTCTGCATCACCCTCAGATTTTTTTATATCATAAAAAAAGTTAAAATTAGGAAAATCGATTTTGTGTAATTATAATAAAATGCTTATCACATTAAAAGTACGGTTAATAGTGGTAATATAAGTTAATTATTCCCCTACCTACCCAAAAATACAATTGTGTTTATGTCAGAGGCGTGCGTTCTAAAGTGTTTCTGCAATATATTTCTCTAATAAAATTTGTTTAAGAATTTTACAATTTCGATAAAAAATTATTATTTATTGATTAATTTTACGTAAAAAACATATTGGACCTTTTGATCAAAGGTCAATAGTTTTCGAGAAAAATAGGTTTAAACATATCTTTGCAAGTTTCACTAAGAAAAAAACTGTTGCCAACAAGATAATACTTTCTCCTATAGTTCTAGGTTTATTAAAATAAAAATATATTTTTTTTATTTTATGATAAAAAAATTTTTTTTTCAATTTATTTTTCCTTTTACGAAAAAAGAAACTTTTTTAAAATTATTTTTTTTTTTTGAAAAACAAAAAACAAATATTTTTTTTAATTTTTTTTTAAATTTTTTTCGTTTTTGATATTAATAAACCTAGGCCTATAGGGGAAAGTATTATTTTGTTGGCAGCAGTTTTTATATTTAGCTTAAATGTCATGACATGTCAATTTGATTTTAAAGATTTGTCAATACCCATTTTATCCGACATTTATGAATTTAAAGAAAAAACTTTTAATTTTATAACAATGTTATTTGGTAGCTTGCTTTTTTTGTAATAAACATATTATGAACTAAGTACTAAAACAGACGTATTCGTATTTAAAGCATATAGACATATTATACAAGAATACCCTGAAAAATAAAAGCCCGCATAATTCTGCTCTAATATTTGACATTTGGCTACAAGAGAACATTTTACGCATTTAACTGTGGAAGATTAAATTTTCGGAATACTTTTGAGGCCATGGGGGAGTCCTGTTGCGTTTATCCCCGGTCTCCCTTTGGTACTATAACTACTGAAAATACAGATATATTTTATACATAATACATAAATCAAAACTAAGTAGCTAAGTAACAAGAAGCCAACCAAATAATCCATAAATAAATTCAAACTAGATCTTGATATTAATTTTGTCCGCATCACTATTTCTTTTAATGAAGGACGGCTACAAACTCCCGTCCAATAAAATTAAAGGATAATAATATCTGGAATACATCGAAGCCATAAATACTGAGATTTAATTGTTTAAAAACTCGACCCTGAGAATGTAGTTTTGGTACATATACACGGTGTTTTTGGTTTTTAACATTTTAGTATTTAATTTTTAGTCCTCAAAAATAATATCTGGAATACATCGAAGCCATAAATACTGAGATTTAATTGTTTAAAAACTCGACCCTGAGAATGTAGTTTTGGTACATATACACGGTGTTTTTGGTTTTCAACATTTTAGTATTTAATTTTTAGTCCTCAAAACGCGAAATTGCACAAAGTTCTAAAATACCTATTACATAAAATAACTATTATAGTATATAGTATTATAGTATAATACTATAATTACTTATTTTTCTGCCCAAACTTGGTACTCCAAATTTTAAATATTTACACCTGGGTCTGAAAAGGTTAATCCTACAGCATTACAAAAAGAGCACTTTTTTATGTATTTTGACCTGAGGAATCATGTTCCAATAATAAAATTACAAAAAAATACACAGAAAAAAGTTTGGGGCAAAAAACTTTTCGTTTCGTTTCGCACGCCCCTGGTTAAAATAAGTACATTAAAATAACTATGAAGACGGGCCATTAAGATTAGTTCACATGCAAAAGCTCGTCGCTGTATCTAAAAGGGTACCAGAGTTATTAATTAAAAACCTTATTTTTATTACAATTTTAAAGGGTCGTTACTACCTCAGGGTTCATTTTCGGACATATGTTTCTAAAGTGTTCTTCATGTTTTTTTTGTGTAGAATCATCTCCTTTAATATGTGACATAAGACTGTAAACACCGCGTATACATATGTAACTAAGGTATGTTTCCCAAACAGCTGGAAATTTCAAACTTGCATGCGCGTCATGAACCTGAGCGCTAATGAAAAACGCCAATTTTTTTTTAAGGGGGGCAAAAAAAGTAAAAAAATCATTTATAAAATTGGTGAAGGCGCCACCATTGAAAACTGCTCCAGGGCTGAATGACCTTGCCTATTAAAAAACAGGCTTAACAGCTAGTTACTAATAAATCAAAGTAATAGTACCTACAGGGTGTATTTGAAATAGGGTAGGAAATTTTAACAGGTGATTCTACATGATAAAATATGACAAAAAGTTCCTATAAACATATGTCTATAAATGCGTCATAAGGGAGCTACGCCCCTGTGAAATTGGCTAAAAAAATCGGTTTTTATTTAATAACTCAGGAACCCTTTGAGATATATTAACGAGGTTTTGCACGTGAATTAATCCTAATAAGGCCCATCTTGTATGTCATTTTCACGTACTTATTTAAACCAGGGGTGTGCGAAACGGGAGGGCTTTATCAGTTTTTTGTCCCAAACTTTTTTCTGTGTAACTTTTTTGCAATTTTAGTTTTGAAATATGATTCCTCAGGTCAAAATACATAAAAAAGGTACTCTTGTTTTAATACTGTAGGATTAACCGTTTTCGAGAAAAGTTAATTTGAAGGTGAAATTTCACGGTTCGAGGACGAAAATTAAATACTAAAATGTCGAAAACCAAAATTTTAATGATGCAGTGTTATTCTACATCAAAAACTAAGAAAAAAAGTTTCCATACATGTAGGTCGAAAAAACGCTTTTAAAGCTACCATAGCCCTTTAAAAATGGTGCATATTTAGGAGACCATAGCTCTATTAGGATTGATTTTTGGAAGTACCTGTATATGAGATTTTTTTCTTAGCTTTTAATGTACATTCGCCCTGCATCATTAAAATTTTGGTTTTCAACATTTTAGTATTTAATTTTTCGTCCTCGAACCGTGGAATTTCACCTTCAAATGAATTTTTCTCGAAAACGGTTAATCCTACTGTAGTACAACAAGAGTACCTTTTTTATGTATTTTGACCTGAGGAATCATATTTCAAAAATAAAATTGCAAAAAAGCCCCCCCCCCGTTTCGCACACCCCTGGTTGAAATAAGTAAGTACATGAAAATAACACATAAAAATGGGCCTTGGTAGGATTAGTTGACGTGCAAAACCTCGTTGATATATCTCAAAGGGTTCCTGAGTTATTAAATAAAACCGATTTTTTTAGCCACTTTCAAAGGGGCGTAGCTCCCTTATGACGCATTTTTAGACATATGTTTATAGGAACTTTTTGTCATATTTTATGATGTAATATCATTTGATAAAATTTCCGATGCTATTTCAAATACACCGTGTATATTACGCACCGAGTACGCAAATCTAGTTTTCAGTGCACAAGAGTGCTTTACCAGGCGGAGCCGAGTAAAAAAGGCACTCACTCAAAGTGCACTGAAAATGGTTTCCGTTGAGATGCGTATACTATTTTTCCTACGACCTAACACCTAAACATCCAAAAAACGCAAAAATTGTCAAAAAATTAATTTGTCAATTTGAGGTTATGCGTTTGATGTTTTCTCATTCGACGATAATCACCTGATTTTCACTTTCCGACCGCTGTCATGGCAACAGGTGGAAAAAAGCCACTATCTACTAACTAGGTCGTACGAAAAAATAAAAATATGAATTGAATTGATTGGATGCTGATTTTAAAATAATATTTATATTATAATTTTGTTTAATTAATCAATTCATCGTAATTACTTTATTAAACATCCAAACGCGATTTAATTAATCTATAAAAATTTATTATTATTTTTCCAGCTCGCTCATGATTTATATTCGTAATATTTATTTAAGCCTTTGTATATTATTGACGTGTTTTGTTCGCAATTTACGATATTACAATTTACATTTGTCAGTGAGGTTATACACAAACAATACCGTAATATACTTGAAAAACCGTGTAATTTTCTGTGTTTTAATGTAGCATAATTACATCTTATAATTAAAGAATAATAAAATACCACTACTAATAGATGTATCGTGCATGACCATCATTAAAAATTATAATTATCATGCAAAACTCTGTTGCTTTTAAGAAAGGGTTTTCAGTTCAACAAAACTCCAAGTTTAACTTAATGTTATTATTTTTATTTTTTATGTTATATTTTCCTTATTTTATAAATCACGGACATTATTTCCAATCGTTTTCAACGTTATTTAACTTGTGACGTCACAGTTTAGAATACAATAGAACCTGTTAGGTAGTAATTTAGAACGGTGCATTCTAAACTGTGACATCAAGATTTTTGTGAAGATGTTTTTTTCAAAATTTAATTATACGTATTTATAAAGGTTTGTTACGTGTTCTAGAATGAAAATTCGTTGTTTAGAAACAAGTTGAATTAAGCCTTTTATTATGTAATAAATTCAATTATTACACTGTCCCACAGAGAAAATATGCTTTTTTTCTGACATATCATATCTTAAAGCATTTTTTCTTCTGATTTCAAATCTGTTTTCAGATTTGGGCTACGACGCACAGTTTTTATATACAGGGTGTTTTAGAAAAAAAAACACCTTTTTCCAAATGACTAGAATTTGTTTTTATGAATATTTTTTAATCAAATTCGGGTCACTTATAAAAAAAGGATGCTCTTTTAAGACTTTGAAAGATGTTTTCAAATGTTGACCTTCATTTTTTTTTACACTGAAAAAAATTTTTTTTTTGTTGTCAAATTTTTAAAAGATGTATTTTTTTACGTTACCCATATTAAAACAATCTCTATTTATCTGGCTTCATTTTGCTTTTTGAATTTTTAATGGGGAGCTTCTAGAAGTGGCGCTACATTAATTTTTAGGAAAAGCGATATCAGGTAAAAGGATATCCTGAGGTGATTACTGTTGGTCCGTAGCAAAAATTGATAGAACTGCATACAAAAGAAAAAAAAAGGTAAGAAAAGGCTGGTAGATAAAATTAAGCTAAATACATTGTTTTTTTGTATAATCATTTATTTAATAGCGCTCATACCGATGTTAAAATTTCCGTCTTGACGCACTTAAAATTGATGTAGCGCCACTTCTGGAAGCTTCCTATTAAAAATTCAAAAAGCAAAATAAAGCCAGAAAAATTAAAAATGTTTTAATTGAGGTTACGAAAAAAAAATCCATCTTTTGAAAATTTGACAGCAAAAAAAATATTTTTTTTCAGTGAAAAAAAAAATGGGGGTCGATATTTAAAAAAATCTTCCAAAGTCTTAAAAGCACATCCTTTTTTTATAAGTGACCCGAATTTGTTTAAAAAATATTCATGAAAATAAATTCTACAGTCATTTGGAAAAAGGTGTTTTTTTTTCTAAAACACTCTGTATATAAAAACTGTGCGGTCGTAGCCCAAATCTGAAAAAAGATTCAGAATCAGGAGAAAAAATGCTTTAAGATAGGTTATGTTAGAAAAAAAGTATGCTTCAAAAATTTCGTTTTGTGGGATATAATAGTGTTATTCTTGATTATACTTCTTTCATTTTAAATCTGCATTTTTATTTAATTTTGTTCTAAAACATTATTATGTAGATATAATAGATATATCTATTATTTTTTTTTTTTTAATTAATAAAGTTAAATTCTATAAAAAACTTAAAAACATAAAAAGATCAAGTCACAAAAAGTTTAAGGCCCCCATTGCATAGAGTCTAACAATGCCTAAAAAAAAAATATTTTTATATATTTTTAAAACAAATCGAAGCCAAATTCGATATATCTTATAACGAGGGGCGTTTCACCTTTACAATACATGTACGTTTTCATCGACAGTACTTTACATTACATTGACATTGCCTTACATTACTTACAATACTGTACATTACCGTACATTACGTTACATTACTTACATTATTCTACAGTACCTGACATTAATTGACATTACGACAGTACCTACATTATTTACATTATTTTTATTAATGCGCATGCTCTCCTACAGTATTTACATTATTTCGTCTACTCAGATCGCTCAAAGACCACGTGACACCTATAAAATTTCGGCAGTGTTGTTTATTCTGGTGGTTTTAATATTATTTTTAATCATTTTTGTGTACCTGATGTATAATGTGTAATGAAAAGTACGGAATTTAATATTATGTAGTAGTTTTCAAATGTCTGTCATGTAAGAACACAAAAATGTATTTTTTTTTTGTCGAGTTCCAAGAGTTCCATTCTTAGATTAAAATAGTACGTGCCAAGGCCTCCCTAGCCTTGGTTTACGCACCCTGAAGAATAGGTCCCCTGGAATCTTTGTTGAGCTCCCCTGACCTGTTCGTCGATCCCCGAACCCATTATTTTTTAACATTATACAGTGCATGTCTAAAGTCCGCCCCCTCCATTAACTTTTAAACGAATTAAGATATCAACTTGAAAAACACCTAAATAACATAACCCAAATAACTTTTTGGTACATATTTTATATGGCACAATGGTGACAGGGGGGCAAGGGGGGATATTTTTTTTTAAATAGAAAGGATTTGTGTGATATGTTATTTTAAAGCTTATAAAATTCTCTATTTAACCAAATATTTTTTTATTTTTTGGGAGCAATTTTTGTGGTTTTAAACTAGGTTTAAAAATGAGAAATTTTGTTAAAATTTCTTTAAAAAAATTAAACAATTTTTGAAATAGTTTATTTTATGTCAATTATACTTTTAAACTAATTTTAAATGATATTAATAAAATGTTGCAAAAAAAAAAACAAAAAATCGCATTTTAAATTTAAAAAAATAAAACCTACAAAAACCTGGACGTTTTATATCCAAAAAATATGATTTCCGTCAAAAAAAAGTCTCTCAGTCGGTCTGTCGGTCTGTGTGTCCGGGAACTTTGTGACCACAATAACTCAAGAACGCTTTGGGCTAAAGACATCAAATTTAAACCATAGGTTGATTACACTGGTTTACAAGGGTTTTATGCGAACTTTATTTTAATGTTTTTTTACATATTTTTTGACGCTGAATCCAAATCCGTTAAGAAAAAAAAATCGTTGGTTCAGATTCCGAGATAACCGACCCTAAAGATTTTATAAGGGGAAAGTTAGAGAAATAATATATTTTCGTTTACTATTTACAAAAATTAATATTTGGAGGTTTTGAGACTCGCTTAAAATGAATTTGATATTAAATAAATTCTATCCTTAGCCCTTAATGGGGTAGAACCACCTCATTTATATATATATATATATATATATATATATATATTTAGTAACTTGAAGAGTTAGAACCTGGGGTTTTTCGTCTTTCTGAAAACGAATTTGATATTTAAAAAATCTATCTCCACCCTTGAATTGCTTTTTTTACGCTTCTTGACATTTTTTATTTTGATCACAGTTTGCTAGCAAGCTAAGCATGCTTAACCAGAGTTCTAGGCTGGGATTGTTTTTGGAAAAATCAGATGGGGTATTGTATGTATGTAATTGGCTATTTAAAAAAAAATAAATATATCATATATATTTTATTATTTAAAAATATAATATAGAGCCCGTTTGAAATTATACTAAACGGAGAAAACAAAGATCGAGGATGACGTGTTTTTTTATATAACACAGCGCATAGCATCCCACTACAATCACGTCAGTCTTGATCTAATCGTTCTGTCTTTGTTTTCTATGTCTTGTATAATCTCAAAAGGGGTGTATATTATATATTTCTTTAGTTTTTTGGTTTAAATAAATCTACGCCTAAAGGGAAAAGTATTATTTTGTTGACAGCACTATTGATATTTTTTTAATTAGCTGATAAAAGTTGGTAAATATGGGTGGTCCTATGGGTTATATGAATCAAGAATTAAAAAAAGAATAAATTCATTTTGAGCGAGACGGAAAACCCCCAGGATCTAATTCTATTAAGGGATAATTTTTTTTTTCAAAATAATAATTTTTTAAATTAAATTTTCAGGCATATATGGGAAAGTAATATTTTGTTGGCAGCAGTATTTTTTACGTGTTACAAATTTAAAGTTAATAATTTATTTTTTTTTATTTTTCGTTTTTCAAAATATAATTTAAAAAAAAGTATTTGAGAAAATTATACAATGTACTGTGAATGATATATACTGGAATGCGTTGCATTACATATCTTCACGGCTTGTTTATTAATATATTTTTATACATATATTAACCTAAATTTATGTTAATCTTCACCTAACATCCTACATTACCTCGTACCAGTGGCGGACTGGCCGTAAGGCAGGGTCGTCAAAAGCCGACCGGGCCCCAGTACTAAACTGGCCCTCACACGGCCATTTGGTCTATTTTGGCTATACCGGGCCCTCGATTTTCCAATTTTTTGTGGATTCTGAGCCGTTTACAGGCCTTTTTTAATATTTTTCCGACTGTGCCGTAGGAAGCCAGTCCGCGTCTGCCTCGTACATTAGCCCTACAGTACTTTACATTAAGTGGACATTACTTACATTACCGACATTATTTCGACAGTATTCTACAGTACTACATTTTTAGACATTATTTACATTATTTCGACATTACCTTACAGTACTACATTTTTCTTACATTATTTACATTATTCGTACAATATTGTAAATAATGTACATTATTTACAATACATGTACAAAAATAGGTCAGTGGAACGCCCCTCGTCTTATAATAACAATTTAAATATTATTATCTACAAAGATTTTTTTATAAAAGTTTCAGGTAATATAACTTGGAAAACAACTAAAATTTGTAATGTTAAAGCTGTGTCATAAAAATAAACTTTTTTCAAAGTTTGTGTGCTTGTTTTTGACCTATATGTATACCGAAATACATTCAGCACTAAGTTTCGTAAAACTTTTACAGCCTAATCTCAATTTATGTATACATTTTCTCTATAGGCACAATACGGTTTTAAGTTTACTTCCTTACTTGTAAACATTTGTGTATGTCCAAAAAAAGGAAACTCAAGTGGAGGTTTTTAATTTTTTTTACATTTTAAACTGCGCAGAAGAATCGTTTTTTTTATTTAATGAAACCTACATTCAATAATTATTGAACGAATAAATGTATTGTAGTGTTAGCATGTAGTAGTAGTTATGTCATCTAGTGTTGATTTAAATATTTGGATTTGAATTTAACACAAGATTATTTTCTCAATTTTTGACGTAAAATCACTGTCACTTATTTTTACTTATACTTTTCTAATAAACAAATGAATGTCATGCAAAAAATTGCATTATAGAACGAGCGTGTTTTTGTGTTGAACAGATTTGTAATCCCCAGTCTAAAACTGAGCATAATTTTGATTGTTATTTTCATTAAAACCCATTTAAGATCACCGTGTGTGTGTAAAATTTATTACTTCATACCGGGAAATTGGGGCTTTTTGTGGTGGAATTTCACATTTCATATTTATAAACTTCTCCCCAATTCAAAGTTGTTATCTGCAAAGTTGACATTTGATAGAAAGTTCAAAACATATCAATAAATTGAAACATTCTTAAAATTGTAAGAAAATGTTTTATGACAGACATAAATTCTTTTTTATAGCGTTATTAGTTTATTAACCCCACAGTGAAAAGTTTGAGAAAAACGAAAAACACTAAGTAAAAGTTGTTTATTTTTAAAGCTACCCAAAAGTTTTAAAGTTAAACTCCTTATCTTACGTAGACAAAGTAAAAATACAGCTTTTAAAATAATCTCTTTAATGCGTAGTAGGTACAAAACAAATTTTATGTATTTAAAAGAGTATATTACACACAGAGTACGCGAACCTAGTTTTTAGTGCACGAGAGTGTTTTTTATACGAGGCGCAACAGAGTAAAAAAGCACTCGATGTGCACTTAAATGGTTTGCGTCGAGGTGCGTATACTTTTTTTCCTACGACCTAACACCTAAACATAAAAAAACACAAAAATTATCTTAAAACTAGAACTAATTACGGTCACTTTAGTAGTGTACCTAGATTGGCCAGAAATATAAATTCTTGTTATATTGACATTTTTTGCACGAGCCTATTTTGTTTTAAAAGACAAACAACTAATTAATTAAGATTCCTATTTTATTTAGATTATATTCTAACGATACGTTTTATATTTGTAATATTTCTTTTTATTGTACTACTTGGATGTATATCTGTTTGTACTAAATAAATAAATAAATAAAATAAATAAATAAAAAAAATAGTATGTCAATTTGAGGTTATGTGTTTGACGTTTACTAATTTTCTGACAGTAGATATGTAAAATCAGCTGATCTTCACTTTCCAACCATTGTCATAGGCAACGGGTGGGAAATACGCACTAACTACTAACTAGGTCATAGAAAATATTATATTACATACCGAGGTGGAAACTGTTTTATTTCCTTCCTTCCTCCTACGCTACGCTACGCTCCTCGGTTTGCTAATTCCCCAAGGACAAATGAAATGTTGAACCGAGGTTTGTATACTATTTTATTCATGACCATACCTGTTTTATTTACAATCATTTGCCTTCATTCCAACTATAAAAACTGTTTGAATTTTGACGCTATATTGAAAAGTTTAGTTGCAGTGAAGAATGCCTACGTTACTTCGTTATTTTAGCGATAGAGGGCAGCACCTGTTTTTTTTTAGTGTGTTTATTTTGTTTTGTTTTGTGACATGATTAAGTTAACCCTAGGATGCATAAACTAAAAAATATACACATTTACATACCCTGGGCCTAGGAGGCCCGAATATAAAAATTAACGGTTTAATAGATATCATATAAAATTAAACTATAAGGTTTATTTTTTAATATATTTTTATTTTTTTGTATAATACAAACTAAAACGAAAATTAAATAAAACCCTTAAAAATATCTTAATAAATATCATAAAATAATCACTAAAAAATACATGAAAAAGTCCTTAGAAAAGCAATTATTACAATTTTTGGTACAGTATTTAGTTCAAATATTATTTTTACATTTTTGACAAGTCATTTTACTTGTTCTGTCTAATTTTGAGCGACACAAATAGTATGTTCTTCTATTGGACGGTCATGGCACTTCCTCAAATGGTTTAGGAATTTCTATGAACTTACTCATGCTATTAAAAACGTACCGTGAAAAACATGGATTTTTAGATGCCTTTACCATAAGGAGGTATTGTAAACTGCTTTGCTAAATCCTTTAAAAAAAATCTTCGTCTATCGGTTAGTTTTGGATTGTACAAATTTGAATGTTCCATTGAAAAAACAATAAATGCATTTGAAGCTGCTACATCAATCTTACTTAGGATGAATGCCATTGTCCAAAGTTTAGTTTGTCTTTTGTCTATTGAATAACATACCGAGATTTTCTAGTGCTAGTGAAATGTTTGCTACGGCTCGTGTTAATGACTTCCTAGCTATTCGTAGATTTCGGGCTTTTGGGTTCCGCGATCGGCTATATAAATCTTCCAACCTCTTTATTGTGGCTCTGCTAAGGAGTGACATTCTATGGCGTTCCAATCTATGGCATACCTGGAGTAGAGTTTTAATGGGGGGACGGTAGCTCTTTTGAACTTTTGTATATTGGCTAATTATTAATTTTCTTGTAGATATTTTGTATGTTTTGTATTTTTTGTATTTTTTGTATATGGCCCTCTGGGCTGGAATAAAGGATTATTATTATTATTATTATTATTATTATTATTTACAAGTATAGTAGATAAAATAAGTTACTTTCAATTGGTTTTTATTTTCTATAAATCTAACTTAAAATGATTTACCAGCGTTATTATTTTTTTATAACGAAAAATACATATTTACGTATACGGGCCTGAAAGGCTCGGGGTATTTGAATGTGGGGTATCCATGGAAAAGTACTTTTTATAAAATAAAAATAACAATTCTGCAAACATTTTATTCCAAACACATGAATTGAGGTATTCCTAAAAGGATTTTCTAATAAATTTATTTTTCGGTAACATACAGATAATTATTTAACCTGCCGGGGTATGCATCCTAGGGTTATAAATAAACTATTTACTTATAGTTTTCCGTAAAAAATACGAAGAAAAACAGAAAATTTATATTTATACACTAGCTAAAGCGCAATGACAATTTTGATTATAGTAGGGATACACCAAAGAAATACGACAAATTATTAGCCACCAAGGTAAATAATATTCTTGAATTTATCTTTAAAACTCTTTTTGGTTATTTGTTATATCAAGTTAGGTACCTTATACTGCAATGCATTTTTATTGTTAACTAAAAAGTTTAACTAAACCAAAAAATAGTAATATAATAACCTATAAAGTTGTAAGTAGTCGCTTTTTAAATTCATAAATGCCAAAAAATATAACTTAAATTTATGTGATGTTATTTTATAAAAATAGATCATGAATAATTGAATAAATAAAAAAATTAATGCATTTAAAACTATTTTAGTAATAAAATTTGGTTCGATAAATTCAAGTTTTTGACAAGTGACTTACCTGAGCTATAGGAGCCTTCCCGACCAAGGGAGAGAAATGAGGTGTTTCTAACTTTTTGGGAAGTTGCAGTTAATAATAATTCATTTTCCAACTTCTGTGTATGTATGTAATTAGCCAGTTACTAAATGGTTGTGAATAAAATCATTTTTATTGTTAATATTTAAATAAATTTAATTGTTTTGCACGAGTAAAAGGCTAATGAATATCAGCGTCATTTTTCCTTCAAGGTTCCTTGCATCCATGCAAGTAATGTTTGAAATAGTCGGTTTTGAATGCTTACGCACAAAATTAAGGTAATCTATTTTAGTCAAAGCACAATGAATAACAAGTTGTTATAATAAATTAAAAGGAAGAACAATTAAAAAATATTTTTAACAAATTTTTTGTTATTTCGTTGATATTTTGTATAAATACACGACATTGTACGGTAGACATATAACTAGAGATCGGAGTCATGACGTCAAAATCCATAGCCGGGTACAACAAATTACTAATAATTTTATAAAAATGTTTTATCAAACTACTACATTTACAAAGAAAAGTATATAAATATAATAAAAATCCCCTAACGTTTTTATTTAAGTAAAAGAAAATTAAAAAAAAAACATAACAGATCCGAAAATTATAATTTAAGTAATCCAAATTTTATTTAATAATATTGTAAAATGGTGGCTGGGTATAATTTTATCAAGTTAAAAAAAACATCTGCCTGGACAATCCTTTTCTATTCGCAATAACAGCTCACGTGACGTTTATAACTTATGAAAAATGATTTTAAAAACTTCTTCGAAATTATTATTTTTACTCAAATCTTTTGTTTTTCATATTATAAATAAAATACAAAATTACACAACTAAAACATTTGTAGAAAAAACAAACTACCAACGAAATCTTTTTGTGTTTTATTCAATTTGTGAAGAGTTGACTGGAAGGTGAAATCTATTTGAACTCGTTATAGACATACTCTGCATAGATCTAAAAGCTCTAAACTTGTTTCCGTATGCGTGCGACGAAGTAAGTGAGATGTAAGATTAAGCGTGTAACATGTACGTTATTTTATTGGTTAGAATCACGCGCATGCGGAAACAAGGTTTTTATTGCAAGTAAATTGACTCATTTCATTTGACTTAACAGTGCGAATTAATTTCTTTTTTTGCTCTAACTTTTTTGTTTTTAATATACCTATTGGGCCTAATTTAATATTCATTTGTCACCGTTCATTTCATTAGTTAAATCCCTAAGAGCCACTTGCACCAGTGATGGTTTAACTTTAAACTTGGATTAAATTGACGGCCGACCAATCAGAACGCAGCATTTTTAACTTAAACTGGGTTTAGCTGAGATAATTCCAGACCAAAAGTTGGTGCAATTAGCCTTAATAAAATTTGTTGTTGAATGTTCGTAAAACCATTACTTACTAGGGTTAAATCGTGGATTGAAGATTATTCAGAACTAGAGTTCGACGGAAATATTATACACTGCATATTTTGTAAAAAAGACTTAACCTGGAAAAGAAAAACTAATATTTTAAGACATGTGAATACAAAAACCCAAAAAGGAGATGAGGAGCAAGGACAATTTAATATTTAAAGTATGTAAAAATATACAAAATTAATTTTATAAACGTCACGTGACCTTTTTATTGCGAATAAAAAACTATTAGCCAGGCAGATTTTTTTAACTTGGTAAAAGTAATACCCAGCCACCATGCCACAATACTATAAAATAAAATTTGGATTAATAAAGAGCCCCACTAAATCGTAATTTTTAGAATTTTTATTTTTTTTTAATTTTCTTTTACTTAAATAAACCGTTACGGGATTTTCATAATCTTTATATAATTTTCTTTGGTTATGTAGTAGTTTGGCAACATATTAAACATTTTTATAAAATTAATATGAATTTGTTAACTTATTGTACCCGCCTATGCATTTTGACGTCACGACTCGCTAAAATACGATGTCTACATATAACTCATTTTGTGGTGTATCAAAAGTATTCAAATGTTAAAAAAAATAAAATAAAAAAATAACATTAAATTTTAACTTATTTTGCTGTATACACATTATAAAACTGCTCATATTGTTTTAGTAAAATTTTAAGGTAAAGGCTGAAGAAAATTAATTAAAATTAAATTACAAAATTGTTTTGGTAGAAGCAAGTTGCTTAAGAATAAGTTTAGCGGTTTTGTTGGGTACAAAGGAGCTGAAAACAAGCCCGAAAACTTATTTGACAGATATACACACGCATGTTGCACTATGGACAAATAATACAGAAAAGGGGTCGTGCAATCGTATTATCCATTCGTAAAGTATATACACAGCGTGTCAAAAGTCCGCCTCCCCATTAACTTTTGAACGGCTTAAGATATCAACTTGAAGTTTGTAACACTTAAATAACATAACCCGAATATATTTTTTGTATATTTGGTATGCTTAGGGGACAAGGAGAGATTTTTTTTTAAATAGAAAGGGGGTCGTGTGATACATCATTTTAAAGCTTATAAAATTCTCAATTTGCCCACATATTTTTTAATTTATTCAGAGCAATTTTTTGGGTCATTTTGAACCCCCAAAAATAGTAATTTTCGTCAGAATTTCTTTAAAAAAATCAAACAATGTTTGAAAAATGGTTTATTTCATGATGAAAATACATCAATTATACTTTTAAACTAATTTTAAACGATATAAATAAAATTTTAGAAAAAAATTCTTAAAAAATCGCATGTTTTAACAAAAAAAATTGAAAAATGGAAACCTTAAAAAATATTTAAAAAATTAAAAATTATATAGAAAGCCGTTCAAAAGTTAAAGAGGGGGGCAGACTTTTGGCACGCTCTGTATAAATTATTTTACATGAGGGTGGAGGGGTCTGGAAATCCCCTACCTTCTGACAAATAAAAACTAAATTTTAAATAAGGTTTTTAGAGGATTACTAAGTTGTTTTTTCTTAGTTTTCCACTTAGTTATTAAACTGAATATAACTTATAACCAACACCCACATGTGGGTTTTAGCAGCGCCTTCGCCAAAATTGCAATTTTTGTCTACCGGTTGTTTTTCAAAGGCTCACCCCTATAACTTTTGTATTCCTACTTATAAAAGAACTAAATTTACGGGGTGTCTATTGTACCGCGTTTTCCTGTCTAGAATAAGTAAAAACTAAAAAATTATCAGGCGCAGCCCTGGTTACTTATTAGAGAAAAGAAAATGTACGGTTGCGATCGGCTAACTGGCATCAGTACGGGCACAGGGGTTCATGGATTAAAAATTATGATAATAAGCTTAGTTTAACACCTTGGGCGCCAGAATCTTGTAAACATACATGTGCTTGGCAGTTTATGTGTTAAGATTCAAACACATAAAAAATAATGTACTAGAATATTAATTATCTTTTACAGCATGTATAAACCTGAAAAATAACTATGATTTGAATAGATTTGTATATCTTGTGTTGATTATAATTTAAACAAAAACTCAAATATGTGCTGTTACAATGTTTATTTAAAATGACAAGTAGACAACTTTAATTAATCATATTAATTAAAATAAAATTATAAATTACCAAAAGTATGGTGAAAAGACCCCATTGCGAAATATAAAAAAAAAATGTGGTGAACTACCCTATTGCAAAAATGTTAAAATATGTATACCAAAATTATTATGGTGAATAACCTAAATAAAAACAGTAATATAAGGTATGTGTTAATAAGTGAAAAATAGTAATCTAGGCGTACGGCCCAAAGTTGCAACTTTGTTTACAAACCAACCTAGAATATTCATAATAAAATAGAGCACCTTAATAAATATTAAAATTTGAGAACTTGGATATTTTACCAAAAATAAATATAGTAAACCGCATTTTCATTATTTACACTAAAACTATAAAAACCTGTTAATTAAAATTGTCCCTGGAACGACCAAATACGTTGTCCCACTCCCTGATGATGTACGTCACTGTGCAGAACATTTCCTTGTCCTTGCCTTGAGAACTCCTTACAAATTTGAACACGTTTGAAACTCAAACGCTTGAGGATCCATTGAAACGTTTGTAAACCTCTTGGCTTAAAAACGGTACTGCAATTTACTGAACATCTTGAAAAATCTTGAAAACTCTTGAAAACTAATGTGGAAAATTGAAGAACACCTCAATGAAAATTGAAGTTAAAGTTGAAATGGAAAGCTTCGCCATCGATACTCGTAAAATTTGAGATAACGGTAACGTTGTAAAATATAAAAGCTTCACCAACAATATTCATAAAATTTGGGATAGAGGTATCGTCAAAACATTCGAAGAACGTTAGAACAGAAATGGAAAAGCTTCACCAACAATCTAGAAAGAAAGAACAGCGACTTTAGAACTCAGCCATCGATATGAAAAATCGAAATCCGTAATTAGATTTAAAATAAACTTACCCAGTCCAAAACTGAATTAATTGGAGCAGTAAGTGCTGAATACTAGAATACTCTGCAGCCTGAAGCCTTCATCTGTACGCCTCTAATGAAAATAAAGAAAACAACGTGTTAAACACTTGTAACTTAGGTAACCAAAAAGCGACTTACTTTGAAAGATGAATATTGTGGAATTTCCATTAAAACTGCTTGAACTAATTACGTAGGATTATACTACACTTCATTACAAACTTATTGCAACATTTTTACACAAACATAAACCACGGATGGTTTCACAAAAATCAGATTCTGATTTTACGACCTGAACGCCATTGCTTGTCGTTTTGAAAAAGAACGCCACTCCCTTCAACTCCGGCAAGGTACAAAACTCCCCCCGTGGCGAAACTTGGAACTACGAACAACAAATCGATTTTGAGGGTAGGCAACACAAAAAACATCTATTCATAATCCCAATATTACTTGAAAATAAAGAAAAAGAATACTCTAAATAAGTTTAAAATGCCTAGCCATACATCTAACAATCGTTTCATATGGTTTAAGAAATGATACGACGAAAATAAACCAACTTGAAGTCATCAGCTGACCATGCAATGCATACTGTATACCTGAATGCGGGTAGAAGTAAAACTAACCTCAAAATTAGGTAAACAATCTTTGATAATGATTTTATCCGACTTCCAGAAGCTTTAGCTGTGATTAAAAAGGTAAGACTAGCTGAAAAACATCAGTAGCTAACTCAAGTACTGAATGTAGTAGATTACTAGACGTTTGTTATTATATTTTAGGCTATCAAAAGTAAACACCAAAAATAAGACAAATTCTGTAATAAAAGAAAAATGACCCAGCAAATGGAATCAAGGACCATCGCAAGACTTCCACAAGACCATACAATAAGTCTGTACTCAATCTTATATGTGCAAATAGAAAGAAATACTAACTTCTGAAAAAATGGTAACATCGTATGATTACGTGACACAGATCAGGTAATCTTTAAAAACAGTGGCAGTCATAACTGCTACACAGCCCTCCTCCGAATAAATAAAAAATATTTATTCCCAAAAATATTTTTTAACCCAGAGTATAAACTCCAATAGTTAACTCTAAATAGAACATTACAATATCACAAAGAATAACCCCGTAACCAAAAAAAATTACTCCTAACTTATGCTACTAGCATATTCTGATTCTGTAACCAAAAACTATTAAATTTACTTATTATTTATTGTAGCTTTATTCCCCTTTCCGAATATATACAAAAATAAAAATATTTATTTATTTTTCATTGCATTTCTATCCAATTTTTATGAATCAATATTGAATCAATGTTTATTGAACTTGTTATTGAATGCATTTTTATTGAATTTTTATGAATCAATATTGAATCAATGTTTATTGAACTTGTTATTGAATGCATTTTTATTGAATTTTTAGTTAAGCCTGATATCTACGCGTACCACACGCCTATTTACTAGGGACAAATCCATGAATTGACAAAATCGAGTTATAGTTACACAATCGGGAAGTTACATAATCGGGAAAATTCTTATTAACTAAAATTCAACAACAATGACTTTTTAATATCAATAATCCTTATTATTGACACTAAGTCCAAAAACTTTTTAGTCCATAGTTTTGACCGTTATTAACCTTTTAATTTTTCAGGTATTCTAATCAAGATCTCAATCAAAACTGAAGAACACTCACTCTACACCCATCTACTAAAATGTCGCAGCAATCAGTTCTAGACCTGATCCCTCGAGCATCAAAGAAAATATTTTTTTTTTTTTACAATATTTGACTTTATTTTATTTAAAATAAAATTTAACTATTTACACTTGACTTTTACTCACTCTTAGCTAATATTTACAATTAACGGTTTTATTTTTCTTTCTGAAATTTAAAAACTCATGCATGCAGTTATCCGACGGATACATCACTATTCGAACCCAAATATTTCTTAAGATCTTTAACGTGCCAGTCTCCAATGGATTGACCGTTTTTATCCTGTAACACATAAACCAAATTTGACTTTTTACCTATTATCTTACATAACACGTACTTAGGCGCTAATTTTGACGCAAAATAATTTACTGCGCTGGAAAGAACTTTATTTCTTTTCCATACCTTCTCACCTATCGTGAACGTTACGTCACGCTTTCTAAGGTTATAGGCTCTTCTATTTCGCTCGTATGCTTCATGCAATTTAGTTTTTACATCCGCAAAAATGTCTTTTAACCCAACTAAATCCTTAAAATACATTTCCCGAGAATCCGGTTCCAACTCAACGTCTTGAGTGGACGAAACTTTGCCATAGTAAGCCCCTGTTAAAGGTACGATTCTTCCAAAATTGAGAAACGCCGGCGAATGTCCGTGGACCTCATTAACTGCGGTACGAAGCGCAAGACCTATTTTACCTATATTTTTATCCCATTCCCGGTGATTTTCTTTTATATAAGACCTTATCGCCGTTTCTACCGTTCGATTCTGTCTTTCTGTAGGATTTACTTGTGAATGAAATTTGGCATTGTACCAGATTTTTTGAACTTGATAGTCGTCCGCAAGCTTTTTGAAAGCTTTCCCAGCAAACTGAGTACCATTATCGACAATAATGTACTGCGGTACGCCATATATTAAGAACACCTGATTTTCTATAAATTTTATTACACCTTGAGCAGTAGCTGTTTTCAAAGGTTGTAAAAGTGTATATTTTGTGAACCAATCAGATACTACTAATAAATAACAAAACCCTCCATTCGATCTAGGTAATGGACCTATAAAATCTGTTGAAATACACTGCCAAGGGAAACTAATATTCTTTTCTTTACCCATCAACCCATGACGTGCATAATTCGGAACCTTTTGTTCAGCGCAAATTTTACAACACTTAACATATTTCAAAATATCTGATCTCATACGTGGCCAAAAATATTCTTGTGATACCCTATTAAAAGTTTTATAAAAACCCATGTGAGCTGCTAAAGGATCATCATGACATTCTTTCATAACAAGCACCCTACAGAGTCTCGGAACCAACAACTTCCACTCTTTAATATTCGTTTTAATACCTAAATTAGAACGATCAAATTTATATATTTTATCTTCTACAATTCTATACTCTTTATATTGATTTGGACTCTTCAATATCTTTTCTCTTAATGAAACATAGTACTCATCTTTACCATACTGTTCCGAATCAAATGATATTAAATTAACTGACGGAAATACTGGTTTTTCTGGTTCAACTTCTTCAAATGCCCTACTTAATGCATCTGGAACTACTTGTAAACTACCCTTACGATATGTAATATTCATGTCATACTGTTGGAGTTTAACCGCCCATCTAGCAATTCTTCCTGTCGGGTCTTTAAAATTTGCTAAATACTTTAAACTAGAATGGTCTGTTATAACATTAAACCTAACTCCTTCAATATATCCCCTGAAACGATCAATCGCGAATAAAAGAGCTAAACATTCTTTTTCACCGGTGCTAAAATTTCTTTCTGATCTTGAGAGAGTTCTTGAGGCGTATGCAATAACCTTTTCCTTTCCCTCCTGAACCTGTGTTAACACTGCTCCCAAACCTACATTACTAGCGTCACATTGTATGGTGAAAACAAGGTCGTACCTAGCACTGGTTAAAACCGGAGCTGAAACAAGAGCTTCTTTTATTTTAACAAACGCGACTTCAGCTTCATTATTCCATTTAATTGGTTGTTTCTTTCCTAAACCTTTCAGCAAAGCATTAAGTGGTGCTACTAACGTTGCAAAATTTTTTACAAACCGTCTGTACCATGAACATAACCCTATAAACCGTTTAATCTCTGTAGTTGTACTAGGACGTTTATAATTTAACATATCCTGTACTTTTTCTATATCTGTGCGTAACCCTTCTCTATCCAAAACAAAACCCAAATACTTTAATGATTTTCTAAAAAATTTACACTTATCAAAATTTATTGTAAGATTAGCTTCTTTTAAAATACGATAAACCTCTTTTAGCAGACGTATATGTTCTTCAAAACTAGATGATACTATTATTATGTCATCTAAATATACAAAAATATATGGTTCAAAGGCAGCACCAAACAATTTATCCATCAATCGTTGTTGCCTTTGCGCCGCGTTAGCCAACCCAAAACACATACGATTAAAGTGAAATAGACCATAGCCAGGTACAGTGAAAGCGCATTTTTCCTTTGACCTTTCAGTCAGTGGAATCTGCCAAAAAGCTTTTTTCAGATCGATTGTAGAAATATATCTCGCCTTACCAAGCATACTTAAAATTCTATCAATTTTTGGTAATGGATAAGAATCCTTCTTTGTTTGAGCATTTAATTTTCTACCATCGAAACAAAGCCTATGCGATCCATCAGATTTTTTCACTAACAATACCGGACTATTATAATCGCTATTCGAAGGAGAGACTACCCCTTGTGCTAACATATCTTTTAATTCTTTAACTAAAATTTCTTGCATATACGGAGACATTTGGTATTGTCGCATTTTAAAAGGTTTGTTATCCCCAGTATCAATATCATGTTTCATTATATGAGTACACCCTAACTTATCTTTTTTTAGTTCTTTGAACAAATCTTTAACTTTATTAGCTAAATGTTCCTGATCACTACTTAACTCTAAAATTCCAAATTCATTACTAGAATTAATACTATTTATTTCTACTTTATTCAAAAATTTCCAAGAATTATTTTCGAAACTTAGAGATATAGAAAATTGTTTCAAAAAATCTACTCCAAAAATAAATTCTGTTTGCAAAGTCGGTACTACTAAAATTTTTAAAACATTTACTGTATCATTGACTGTAATTGGTAACTCCACAAAACCTAAAACTTTTTGATGTGCCTTATCAGCCGTAGTTACATATGGTATACTACTATTACAAATTTCTAAATTTAAACTTTTAATCAAACTAATTCCCAACTTTCCTATAACTGAACAGTTAGCGCCAGTATCTATTAATGCTACTATTTGCTTATTAGCGATACTTGCTTTTATATAAGGCCTATTATCATTTGGTAAATTTTCAAAAGGATTTAAATTTACTAAGGAAATTAAGTGATTTTTATAAAATGCTTTTACTTTTTCTAGCCAAATTGTCCAATTGAACCAATTGTCTTCGTAGCTACTAGTTATCTTACTATCAGGTATGGCCTTATGAAGTAGTGAGCGTCGGCCGGGATTTCCCACTACTGCTCTACATTTTTTTGACAATTAGAACAATCTTTTAAAAATACGTCTTTTTTTCCACAACGGTAACAAAACTTAGTCCTTTTTGCAAGACATTTACTAAAAACATGATTAATTCCATTACAATTATAACAGACTATTTGCTTTACTTGATTACTACTATTTACTGTACTATTATTTTCTGAACTGCTATTTTTCTGATTTTTATTACTATTAAAATTACTGCTACTATTACTACCAAAAGATTTATATCCATTATTTCTGAAATTTCTATTATAGTTACCATTACTATTATTATTATTTCTAAAATTGTTACTAAAATTACTATTTGAATTTATCTGACAACAGTGCCCTTCTTTACAAACATTTTTACTACTACTTGCTTTATTTACACAACTACTTTCCTCTGCAAAACTACTATCTTGAGTTTCTACAACATTTACCCTAGGTACTGATTTCTTATAAATTGCGTTTTTATTTGTTACACTTTTTTGTTTCAAAATGTAAGCTTCATCTAACTTTTTACAATACTTTCTGAGGTCTTCAATCGAGTTTACTTCTACTAATGATAACGGAGTAAAATAATGTGGAAGTATCCTTTCCCTAATTGTTTTCAATTTTGTAAAATCACTAGGATAACGCAAAAGTCTCTTAAATAATGTCTCCATAGCCGCTGTAAAAACTGAAATTGACTCATCTGGTTTTTGATACTTTGCCCTGATGTCATCCCAAGTATGATCATCTACACTAGCAGACAAAAATTCTTTCTTTAATAATCCTATTAACTCTGACCAATTATTAACTGAACTTTTAACTGACAAAAACCAAGAGAGCGCCGGCTCTTTAAATAAGTCATAAGCTGTTTTAAATAAAATTTCATCTGAGACGTTTCTACAAACTTTTAAATAATCTACTTTTTCAATGAACGAAAGTACGTCTCCAGTACCGTCAAAAGAAACACCCCATTTATAAACAGGTACAGGCTTTATAAAGTCCGGGTCTGATCTAGCCGAAGTATTAGCTGCTGCATGAAACGTTGTGTCATTTAAAGAAATTCTTGTCATATTAGTTTCATTGACCTTATTCTCATGCGCAGTATGAGCCTCAATCAAATCCGCCTCTAATTCTAAACAAGTGGCTTTAGAAATCTGTAAAAATTTTGTCCTATCTGCTTCTTTATCCTTTACTTCCGGAAACCTATTTAAACGCTTATTTATGTGCGCTAGATTTGACTTTATACGAATGAGTTGAGAAATTGAGTACTCAAACTCCTCAAGTTCTTTAACTAAAGTTTTTACAATATCAATATTATCATTAATAGCTTTTACCTCATTATTGAAATTAAACTCCGGATCGACATATTTATTGTCCTCCGTTTCCCTTGCTATAGCTCTACTCAATGTTTTAATTTTCGCATTTCTATCATTCCTAGCCGTTAAAGACCTAATACGCAATTCATAATTTATTTGCTCTACCGTCAAATATCTAAGATCCATTTTATTTAAATCTTCCATGATTAAAATTTTAATTTATTACTAAAATTTACTATCAAAAATCTGTCAAAATCTGTCAAAAATCTTTCGCAATCTCTCTTTAAATAGTCAATATTCTTTCTAAAAATATTCACTCTCAAAAATCTTTTGAAAATCTTTCAGAAATCTTTCAAAAATCTCTCGCAATCTCACTCAAAATTTGCAATATTTTTTCAAAAATACTTGCCCTGTCCGCCACTCTTTTTTAGATTCGGATCGGAACCAAAAACTCCACGATTTATTCTCGCGTACTACTACACCTTTTTTGTTCACCCTGTATATTTCAGAATTTCACAAACTCAAAAAATCTCTCATCTTTCATCAAACTTTAATCCATTCTATATATTTTAGAATTTCATAACCAAAAACCTCTCAACTTTATTTTCTCCTATATATTTTAGAACTAAAATAACTCACTGGCCAAACTTTTCTCTCTTTATTTTACTCTATATATTTCAGAATTAAAATAATCAAAACTATGCACCAAAATGTTTGCTTTTCAAAAAAAATTCTCTCTAACTTTTATTTTTACCCTGTATATTTCAGAATCAAAAATAACCAAAAACTGTACCACTGCGTCCAATACTTTTTTTTATTACGATCCTATATATTTTAGAATTCGAATAAAACTCAAAACTTTACCCTTTTGGTACTCTCAACCTATCCGTGGTTTCTTTTCTCCCTGTATACACCAAACTATTTTTTAAACATTGCACACCTATTGTTTAAATCAAATCAACAACCATATCCAGTTTTGTCTAAATATCTTAAAAATATCTTAAAAATATCTCAAAAAAATTTTTTTTTTTTTTTTTTTTTTTTTTTTTTTTTTTTTTTTTTTTTTTTTTTTTTTTTTTCACAAACTTCAAAAATTTAAAAGTTAAACTAGCTTAATCCCACGTTATTTGGGCGCCATTGTGTACCGCGTTTTCCTGTCTAGAATAAGTAAAAACTAAAAAATTATCAGGCGCAGCCCTGGTTACTTATTAGAGAAAAGAAAATGTACGGTTGCGATCGGCTAACTGGCATCAGTACGGGCACAGGGGTTCATGGATTAAAAATTATGATAATAAGCTTAGTTTAACACCTTGGGCGCCAGAATCTTGTAAACATACATGTGCTTGGCAGTTTATGTGTTAAGATTCAAACACATAAAAAATAATGTACTAGAATATTAATTATCTTTTACAGCATGTATAAACCTGAAAAATAACTATGATTTGAATAGATTTGTATATCTTGTGTTGATTATAATTTAAACAAAAACTCAAATATGTGCTGTTACAATGTTTATTTAAAATGACAAGTAGACAACTTTAATTAATCATATTAATTAAAATAAAATTATAAATTACCAAAAGTATGGTGAAAAGACCCCATTGCGAAATATAAAAAAAAAATGTGGTGAACTACCCTATTGCAAAAATGTTAAAATATGTATACCAAAATTATTATGGTGAATAACCTAAATAAAAACAGTAATATAAGGTATGTGTTAATAAGTGAAAAATAGTAATCTAGGCGTACGGCCCAAAGTTGCAACTTTGTTTACAAACCAACCTAGAATATTCATAATAAAATAGAGCACCTTAATAAATATTAAAATTTGAGAACTTGGATATTTTACCAAAAATAAATATAGTAAACCGCATTTTCATTATTTACACTAAAACTATAAAAACCTGTTAATTAAAATTGTCCCTGGAACGACCAAATACGTTGTCCCACTCCCTGATGATGTACGTCACTGTGCAGAACATTTCCTTGTCCTTGCCTTGAGAACTCCTTACAAATTTGAACACGTTTGAAACTCAAACGCTTGAGGATCCATTGAAACGTTTGTAAACCTCTTGGCTTAAAAACGGTACTGCAATTTACTGAACATCTTGAAAAATCTTGAAAACTCTTGAAAACTAATGTGGAAAATTGAAGAACACCTCAATGAAAATTGAAGTTAAAGTTGAAATGGAAAGCTTCGCCATCGATACTCGTAAAATTTGAGATAACGGTAACGTTGTAAAATATAAAAGCTTCACCAACAATATTCATAAAATTTGGGATAGAGGTATCGTCAAAACATTCGAAGAACGTTAGAACAGAAATGGAAAAGCTTCACCAACAATCTAGAAAGAAAGAACAGCGACTTTAGAACTCAGCCATCGATATGAAAAATCGAAATCCGTAATTAGATTTAAAATAAACTTACCCAGTCCAAAACTGAATTAATTGGAGCAGTAAGTGCTGAATACTAGAATACTCTGCAGCCTGAAGCCTTCATCTGTACGCCTCTAATGAAAATAAAGAAAACAACGTGTTAAACACTTGTAACTTAGGTAACCAAAAAGCGACTTACTTTGAAAGATGAATATTGTGGAATTTCCATTAAAACTGCTTGAACTAATTACGTAGGATTATACTACACTTCATTACAAACTTATTGCAACATTTTTACACAAACATAAACCACGGATGGTTTCACAAAAATCAGATTCTGATTTTACGACCTGAACGCCATTGCTTGTCGTTTTGAAAAAGAACGCCACTCCCTTCAACTCCGGCAAGGTACAAAACTCCCCCCGTGGCGAAACTTGGAACTACGAACAACAAATCGATTTTGAGGGTAGGCAACACAAAAAACATCTATTCATAATCCCAATATTACTTGAAAATAAAGAAAAAGAATACTCTAAATAAGTTTAAAATGCCTAGCCATACATCTAACAATCGTTTCATATGGTTTAAGAAATGATACGACGAAAATAAACCAACTTGAAGTCATCAGCTGACCATGCAATGCATACTGTATACCTGAATGCGGGTAGAAGTAAAACTAACCTCAAAATTAGGTAAACAATCTTTGATAATGATTTTATCCGACTTCCAGAAGCTTTAGCTGTGATTAAAAAGGTAAGACTAGCTGAAAAACATCAGTAGCTAACTCAAGTACTGAATGTAGTAGATTACTAGACGTTTGTTATTATATTTTAGGCTATCAAAAGTAAACACCAAAAATAAGACAAATTCTGTAATAAAAGAAAAATGACCCAGCAAATGGAATCAAGGACCATCGCAAGACTTCCACAAGACCATACAATAAGTCTGTACTCAATCTTATATGTGCAAATAGAAAGAAATACTAACTTCTGAAAAAATGGTAACATCGTATGATTACGTGACACAGATCAGGTAATCTTTAAAAACAGTGGCAGTCATAACTGCTACACTATAAGACTAAGTTTTCGTCAAATATTGACAGCTTTTGTTATTTTTTAAATATTTTTTTTTTCAGCTTTTCTGGAAAGTCACCAAATCTATTCATTTTGGATCAAATATTGGTAGAAAAATACAATTTATTAAAATACTTTACTTTGTACACAAAAACTAAACTTAGAAAAACACATTTTTTGCTTTAACTCAAATTTTGGCTGTATTACGTCTATGGCTTGTCAATGTCACTAGAAAATATTATTTTTCTCTTTACATTGATACACAAAGTTAGTATTTATTTTTATAATCTCTGGTATACGCTTAGTGTTGTTGCATGTGTCTGACACTGGTTTGATGATGCCGCAAAGCAAATTTCGCTACATAAGCGTGCGAGCGTATTATTATTTTTACAAATTTATTTTTATTATATAAATAAATACCAACTTTTTGTCATCTTTGTAAACAGATAAAAAAATATTTTTTTAGTAATATCGACGAACTGTAGACGTAATTAAGCAAAAATTCGAGTAAAAGCAAAAAATAATTTTTTCAAGTTTAGTTTTAAAAGTAATATTTTTAATCAATTCTATTTTACTACTAATATTTGATCCAAAATAAATAGATTTAATGACTTTCCAGAAAAAAAGATCTAAAACAAATTTTTCTTTAAAAAATTAAAAAATCTGTCAAAATTTGACAAAAACTTGAGATAATACACAGAATTTAGTGGAGAATCCAAATATTTAAATACATACGGGGTGTTCCATTTAAAAACCAAACGGAAACGACCCCTGGTTCCGGTTAAATCGGGCGTGAAAAAAATATTACGATATTTGATATAATACACAGAATTTAGTGAAAAATCCAAATATGTAAAAGCATACGGGGTGTTCCATTTAAAAATCAAAAGTAGAGGTCGTTTCCGGTTAAAACGAAGTAAAAAAAAGTTTGGTGATATAATTGGAAATATGTTCTTATAGACACCCTGCAAATTTTATTTTTTTACCTCTAGGAATAAAAAAGCCACCTTTAAAAATCACCCGGTATAAAACAGAAATTTTACAATTTTGGTGAAGGCGCCAGTGTGGTCGTTCGGTTGGCGAGATTTATTTTCCTACTAGACTTTTAAACGGTCTAACCAATAAGATGCATTTATTTTAAATGCATATTTTATGTTAAAAGTTTATTTTTCTTCTTTCCAATTAAATCCACCAGGGGGATATTAAAAAAAAAATCAACCAAAAAACTTTTCGCAAAAAAAAAATGAACAGACTTCTGTCTCTAAAAAGTAAAAAATAAAAAATAAGCCGGTGCCAATTTCACCAATCCCTAAATTAAATACTAACAATTATTTTTGTTGTTAAATTGTTTTCTGTGAAATTTGCACCGACTTATTTTTTACTTTTTAGAGACCGAAGTCGGTTCATTTTTTTTTGCGAAATGTTTTTATTTTTTTATGTTTAGAGAAAAAGAACTTGTAGATTTGTAACGTCATCTAAGCTAAATTATAGTTCCATCTCGGCAAGCTGCTGACTTTACAACGCTTTATTAGTGCATTGTGACGTCATCATCTTAAAGATAAATTTCTAAAAAATAAATTTAGTACTATTTATATTTTAGCGCCCAAGAGTCCAACCAACCCTATTTTAAACGAAATACTAAAGAAAATCTTTATTAAACTTTAAGCGTTAAGTAATGATCAAATAACGCGTTATAGTATGAGCACAAATAAGCACAAATTTTTTAATTTTCTCTTGGTATTTTAATATTAAAGGTCCACAGAATCAAGTTTAGCGCATTTAAAAGATTTTTAGCCTGCCGTAATATTTAAGTAAACCCTTAATCAAGTTATCCGACTTATCCGAGTTATCCGATCATTTTCTAAAAATTTGGTTGGTACTAGAACCAAATTAAGCCGGTTTTAAGTGAAATTGCGTTAAAACGATTAGATTTATCTTAACTATCCGGCTTAGCCGGCATTAACCAAGCGTCAAATTAAAATGGGACCACCTCATGAATGTCCTCTTTAAGTTACAAAAGGTTTCTTCAAATTCCGTTAATCCGTTCCAAAGTTATGCGGGAACAAACAAAAATAAAACAAAGTCACACGTTGAATTGATAACCTACTCCTTTTTTGGACTTTTGGAAGCCGGTTAAAAAACCAACGTAGACCAATGATTTAAATATAAGGTTATGTCGACGAATAATCGTGAGAATTGCAGCGGACCGGCTTAAGGTCGATTCAGGCATAATTATCACTAACTTCATTAAACTGAATTAAGAAATTAAGAAATTAATAAAATTAAGGAACATAATCTTAAATTTTCCATGGTATGCAATAATACGGTAACTGCCAAATAGATAATAAGCATGGGTAAATACGACTGAATAAGTAAAACAAAAACAAATATCTATTCATTAGGTATCCCTCTAGCTGGATACTCACCATATTTCCTAAGATACAGATATTTGAGGTAACGTCTTTGAACATTTTCTTAAGCAGTAATAAGAACAGCATAATTAGGACACCAAACTACCGAACAATATTCCAAATGTGATCTGACATAGGACATATAGAGTAAATATATAAAAGTAAAACAGTTTTAATGCTAAAATATTTAGTATTCCTAATAATAAACCCAAGTGATTTGTAAGATTTGGATACAATGTTGTTTATGTGTGGATGAAAAGATAATTTTTTGTCAAAAGTGACACCAAGATCCTTGATGGTATCAGGTCTGTCCAAACTGTGCCCATCGATATTGTAGTCAAAAGTGATGACATTTAATTTTGTAGTAAAACTGAATATGGGACATTTATCAGCATTTAAGGGTAACTTGTGTACATTGCACCATTTAACTACAGTATCTAAGATATCTTGTAGTTGAATACAATCATTTAAACTTTGGATTATCTTATATAACTTCATATCGTCTACGAAAAGAAGACCATATGCATTAATCAGGATCATTATTAGATCATTAATAAAAATTATAAATAACAGTGGACCCATAATGGATCCTTGCGGAACACCCGACGTTGCAATGTATATGAAAGATTTTATACCATTGCATTCAACATGATGCAGTCTGTTAGATAAATAAGTAATCATTAGACATAAGAGAGGAATTGAAAAACCGAATATGTCGAGCATCATGATAAGAATTCTGTTATGTTCCTTAATCTTCTTAAGTTCTAAATTTCTTAATTCAGTTTAGTGAAGTTAGTGATAATTATGCCTGAATCGACCTTTAAGGTGCGTGAGAGTGAAATTACCACTAGTGCTTACTTTAAGTTGGTTTACAGCAATTTGGTCGAATATTCGACTGTGGAAGCGCCCTGGCGGAATTAGCTGATGCGATAAAAATCTGACAAGTCTAGTTTTATACTAGTCTACTATAGGAAGATAAATCTCGCGTTGGGTTCATTTAATAATAATATCCAATTCAAGTATAGGTATTTTTATTTTTATGTGTTTAATTTATTTATTAAATTTTTACACAAACAACTAATAATAGGGTAAGCAGTACAGTGATTGGCCCTTTAAGAAAAAAAATCTTATTTAAACGGTGTTCATAGCTTATACGGGTTAAAAGGCTTAACCAATGTTTAAAATATAAAAGAATATGTTCTTTGAATTCGAGTTCTGTCACGTTTTCTCTGGACACGATAACTCAAGAACGAAAGTTATATAAGAGGTAGATACCTATTATTTTTGAATTAAAATCCACCAAAAAAGTTATGGTGGCTTAGTTAAAGGCCAATCACTATTTAATAATTACAACAATTAATAATTTTATAAGATTATAACCTTTAAAATGCGTTTGAACTACTTGTTAGTATATAACCAATAAAAAATATATATCAGTGCTACATTATTACGGTATTAATAAAAAACTTACCAGAGGCGTTTTTAATTTTTTCTTAAGAAAATGTCAGATTCATACAAAACGCTTGCACCTATTACTTAACAATTTTGTCATTTTTATACAGTAGCTCCCTCTAATAAAGTAAATGCGTGCGCGTAAACTAGCATAATAAAGGATATTCAAAGTTATTAAAAATTTAAATAAAACACGCAGAAACGTTAATTTTTTAAATTAAAATTTAGGTGGCCAGTCACTATCTGGGGGCTAATCACTGTACTGCTTACCCTAAACGAGTAATTAGACTGTCGTGAGATTACTAAGTATGTTTTTGTTGTTTCAATTTAATGTCCAACGCGTCATACAAAACTATACCATTGTGTGTCGTTGGAGTTAAAGAGGATCTTGTAGTGACGTGGGGTCCATCTCCAGGGAAATGCAGTTCTAGTTTGGATGTCGTGGTCAGTCGAGGAAGTAATCACGAGACTGTAGAAGTCCGCTCATTCACCAACTTCCTGTTCCACACGCCCGCTCTGCTCTCAAAGGACCATAAAACACTACCCTTCAGCAGGAACACTCTTATCAACCACTTTGCTTATTTTAATACACCAACACATTATGATACTCTAATAGACACGATTCAAATTTACTTTCCACTACTAAATTAATTGTCGTAAAATAGAACCATTTAAAAAAGTAATATATATTACGGGTGGAAACACCCGTTTAATAATATTAAAATCGATCTGTAAAAATCAAAATTTATTTTGTTTTTAATTTTTGGCTTGAGAATGTCACGAAACGTCGAGAAAATGTGAAAAAACAGGGTGTTAAAAAATGTCTGTCTGTCTGTACGTAAACCCTATAACTTTTGAACGGAATGTCCGATTTGAAAAATTGTTTCACCAAACGATTCAGGACCTTTTCTATTTGCGTCACATCAAATATGGTTAACATTAGAGTAGGTCAAAGGGGGCAAAATAAACAAAAACTATAATTTTTAGTGATATTTCAGTTATTATTTATAGTAGGACAAATTTAGATTTTGCATATATGAAAATAATGTTTAATTCCCTACAAAAACATATGTAATAATTTTTATCCAATACATACAGAATATGAGACAATTACCAGCTTTATTTTAAATAGATAAACTCAATAATAACCCCCGCGTGGCTTTTACTTTATTGAGTGGATAAGTATTTATTTTACCCACTCAACTGTCACTTGTCAAATTATTTTCTTGTAAATGTCATTAAAATTTTTAATAAAAATATGAATTCCTAAGCTATTTATTGGATAAAACCTTGTATGGCACTCATGGGTAAACCAATATTGCCGTCTCGAAAACTAACCTGCTTGGCTGACGCCTCGCAGGTTAATTTTCTCACGGGCAATATCTTACTTTACCCACTAGTACCATAAATTCTTTTAGGTTGGCAACAGACCTGGCCTATCGCTTCACATTTTCCGTGCAAATGTCAATGTCGCTTTAAAGTTGAATTTTCCAAAAAATTTTGTTTTTAGGTTATTTTTACGATGTTAAAATTGTGGCTTGGTTAATTGCAGTAAAAGAGAGAAGAGATACTATAAAATATATCAAAATATCATTTGTTCTTAGAATTTTAAACATGGTGTAAACTGTAATGCCAATCCAAAACAAAAATCCCTAAATCAGTCATCAATTTAAATGTAAGTTTTTTTAAATTTTAGAGCAAAATAGAAAAAAATGTATAAAGCACTCGTTTCATAACACGTTTTTAGCGCACGAGTACAAGTTTAGAAAACGAGCCGCTTGTGGCGAGTTTTCTAAAGTAGTATGTTATGAAACTAGTACTTATATATTATATACTATTGATATATTTATACATTTTTGATTAGATATCAAATTTTGACACTAGTAAAATTTTAATCATAGGTAAAATTAATTTCAATTATTTTTTCTTTTAATACATTTCCGATAATGGTGCGGCCAGAAAACAATCCTGTAAAGCTACAAAGAAAAAAACAAAAGGATATGGTCTAAAAATACAGGAAAAGTAAAGTCATTTTTTTTATCTTATTTTATAAACTTTCTTATTTTTCCTACCGTCTAGAAAAAGTCCAGTTCCATATTTTTAATAACGGGCGTGTGCAGTTTTTACGCGGCCTATTTTACCCTGAGAGACATACGAATCGTATCTGAAATTTTACGGTTTTTCAGGTTTTTGCATTGGAAATAAAACGAGACTCTTTTCTACGAAATTCTACAATGATATGTATGTCCAGTGATCTATTTAATAAAGTTTGGTATGGTTTGGTTTACCAGTGGTATAATATACCATTATATTGTCAAGAGTGGGCTAGGGAGCCATACAGGCTTTACCTAAATTTCATAAAACAATTTTATTATTTATAAATTAGTACCTTGTATTGCATACAGATGTTTTGCACACCAAGCATTTTAGTGTTATTAAAATTAAATAAACTAGGTTTATTTGTAAAACATCTTGGTATAAATACGATACTTAGATCAAATGATAGGATTACAGAATTAGAAAATTAGATTATCAGATTGAAAAGTGGATAGTTGGGTAGTCCCAAAGTGGACAGTGCCCATTGGGCAAAGTAACTCTGACATCTGTAACCTAAAGTGGTAAGAACGTGTGTTATAAATAAGAGTATAAGAGTATAAGAGTATAAGTATAAGAGTATAAGTATAAGTATAAGAGTATAAGAATATCCGTATCCAAAAAATGGAGAAAAAGACCATTATTCAGGACACGAAGAAGCCATAATTCGTAACAATATTATAATGATACCACTGGTATATAATGATACCACTGGTAAACCAAACCAAACTAAACTTTATTAAACCTTATAATCTTGACTAAAAACGAGGTTAAATACTTATTTTTGACAAAATTTTACTGAAACGTTTTCATCAGTGCTTTACATTTAACACACTGAGAGCTGGTTGCCGTAGTGAATACTAAACATTTTTGCTTATATGGACGCCCACAAAAGTTTAGTTAACATTCACTGGTTGTTACAATTACCAGAACTATAACAACGTTAAGTATTACTGAAGCAACCACTAGTAGTAGTAGTATTTATTACGGTAATGAGCTCTCAGTGTATGATATTAAATTTATTTATTTAATGTAATTTCGTTTATATAACACTAGGCAACACGGTTTCCTGCCCCGATTGGAGTCATATGTTTTTTAACTAATTTTGGGTCGCTGAAAACAAATCTGGCCTCAGAATATTTCTACTACCTAAGTTTTCTGAGAAAAATGAGATAAAAATGTTAAAAAATCATTATTTTATCCCCCTTTTGTTCTAAAACCATGGGAGATAAAAATATTCCAAGGACAAATTTAGATTCGGCGACTCAATATTAGTTAAAAAATACCCAACTTAAAACATGGAAACTTTAAATTCATAGGTAGAATAAATAGGGATATTATAAAAAAAAATATTTAAAAAAAATGGATACTGTGAAAAACTAAGTAGGAGTGGAGGGTAAGAAGAAGGATGCATAAGGAGACAAGCTTATCACCACGTACTCATGCTAAAAATTGTCAAAATCATTACTAGTGGGTCAAAAATGAACTAAAAAAATGTTACGTAAGATGGTTCTTATGTAAGAAAGTAACATTTTTATGATGTAGAACCATTAAAAAAACAACAACAAAAATCATAATATTTTGTTTTATAAATTATTTTTAAATTGGCATAACTGCCTGTACTAAAATTTAAAAAATAAGACGTGCTGGATTTTTTTTAAGGTCAAATTTGGATTATGCGCCTTTAAATTAATAAGAAACATACATTTTTTGGGCTCGGGAAAAAAGTTTACACTGTGTACTTTTTTGTTTCTTTTTCATTTATTTACTTTTTACGAACAAACTAAGCAAAATAAAAAAATATTTGTATAAATATTTTTGTAGAGAATTTTATAATCTACAAATTAAGTCTTATAATTTTTTTATACAGATTTGATAGTTTTGCCACAAAAGAGCAATTAAGTAAACTCTGCACTTTCATTTTAAGCTTTTTATTTTTTTTTTCGCCTACTTAATCTGACAGTAGGTCCTTGGCATATATATTTTTGAGTTCCTCGTATTTTTTTTAATATACCCTAAAATTTTCAAAATCTTATATTTAAGATTTTGAAAAAAAACGTAATTATTTCCTGGACTTACATCTCAAAAATTTTAGGTGCTGAAATTTTTCTAAGGTCAGATTTTCTACGCCCTCGAATTAGTAAGAAAAATTTACTTTCCGATCGGGTAAAAAAAAAAGTTGAGATTTGTGTAATTTATAGTGTAATTTATTTATTTATTGTAATTTATTTATTTAGTGTAATCTAGTGTAATTTATTTATTTATGAACGAAAAAAATTAAGTATTAATTCAATAAAGGCAAGCCATCATCGGTACAAAATTAATAAATTCCTTTTTTCGCGTGTATAATATACACTGTATAAAGTGTACATAACAAAAATATACAATTTATGACAACATATCGTAGTTTATAATTCTTTTCTTTTCTTTGTGCTTTTGAAAAATAAAATATTTTTAGATATATTTTGAAAAAAAAATCTCTTTATACTTTGTTTATGCCCATGAAAGGGATAAGGTTCACAAAGTAAATAAACCGAAATGCGTTTTACATGAAAACCGCATTTTATAATAGGGTATTTCATAAAACACAATTTTTTTAAATTTAAATCCCCCTTATGTCGTGAAAAATACAAAATATTGTTTACTTCAAATTAAAATTCAGATTTAAGTTTAAAAATTATAAATTAATTTTTGAATTTTTTATCTGTTTTTCTTTTTTTTTTCTCTTACTTGCGATGATGCCATATCATGTATTTCTCTACCTCTCTTATTATTTTGCGTGTTTATTCAAAACAATTCTTTCTATTTTTATTTTTAATTTACAAATGAACTGGAGACGAAATTTTTTATTGTTTTGAACTTGACATATGTATCTACTGGGTGTTTTTTTTTTAACCTGAAACTTTCAAATATCTTGAGTACTATGCATTTTAGAAAAAAAATGTTATACAAAAATTGTTTATTTTAATGGGGGAAACAAAATAGCGTATTTATTTTTTAAGGATATATACGTTTTCAAGGTCATTTCAAGGTCAACTTTGTTTTTTTAAACATAAACATATTTTTTTACGGGTTTTTAATTATCCTCAAAAAAATAAAAATTTAAAAAAAAAAACTTTTTGAATTGAGTAGTCGAGTCCGTCGGAGATCCAACTTTTTAATTTTGTGTGGCTATGTTATCTCTACAACTAAAAGTCCGATCACAAAAAGTTTTTTACAAAAGATTTTTATTTTTTTGAGGAGAATTAAATAGCAGTAAAAAATATATATTTCTATTGAAAAAAAAAGTTACAGGTTAAAAAAAACACCCGGTATATATGCCAGGTTCATATATAGAGGGTGTCTCAACGAATCCGACTCGGTCGATATATGGTAAAGTATAATAAAAAATATACCCTTATTTACTTATTTATTTATTTACACTTATTTACGGGATAGCCCCATTACAGTAATTTTACAAACATTTTAATAATAGTATTTAACAAATACGTAACGTAACAAATATACCATTCCATTTAAAAAAATTAAGTCAAATGTTACTCACCCTATGAAGACCATCCTGTTTATTTAAAAATAATTTTAGAATGTGCCTTTTTTAAAACCATACAACTTTTCCCTTTAAAGTTTTTCTCTAAAGTGGATACTTTACTATATATCGACCGAATCTTCTTCGTTGAGACACCCTGTATAATAATCTAGTTTTCCATTAAAAAAAACTATTTTTAATTTTTTTTAAACAAGTAGGTGCATACCGCAATTAGTTTTTATTTAATTAAATTTTACGCAAAATCTATTTATTTTTTATTTTTCCAGCCATGAAACTTAAAATTTTCAAAAATTTGTGTTTTATGAAATACCTTATTGTATAAAAGTTTGTATTTGTAGTTCAATATGTTCCATATTCCTTTATCTAAAAATGAAATAAATCGTTCATTTAAAGTGTTCGTATACGCGTGTTGTGGTTTACTTTGTTTTGTTTTATTTACACTTCAGATAATTCTTTTTTATACTAGTCACAACGCATAAGCACTAGAAGAGTGTAATATGAAATACCTACCAAAAACTGCAAAAAAAAAAAACGTCATAGAAAGAAAATTCTTGGATACAAATATGTTTCATAAAAAAATCTACTGCCAAAAAAATCATTTTTTTTTCCAAAAAAGTTTCTTTTTTGGTAAATCGAAATATAAATCAAAAAAAAATAATAATAAAAAAAAAAAAATTACCCCGATTTTTACCAAAACCTATCCAAACCTACAAATTTTGATAATCAACCTACCTATGTCCAAATTTGAATTATTTAGCTTGAAGCGTTCTTAGTGTTTTTCTCGGACAGACCGAAAGACAGGGATATAACTTCGAGAAGGTTAAAAAAAGCAATAAAAAGAATTAATTTTTTTACTATCATCTGGGAAAGATAAAGTTACATTACATTATATGACATTACAATATTTTCGTCTGTCCTTCTGTCCGTCAAGTTTTTTGTGTAACTCAAGAACAAATTATAATATCGATTCGAAATTTTCAGTAAAATTCAAGTTCCAAGAAAGGAAGATCCTATCCATTTTGAAAATAATCTCCCAAAAAAAAAACAAAAAAGTTACGAATGATTTGAAAAAGTCGGATTGATGTATTTTTTAGGATAAAAATGGTTTTATTATATTGATCAATCCTAATTAAAAAAATATCATTCAAAACCAATAAAGTTATTATCAGTCATCGGCGAATTTCCAGTGCTCGGATATGCGACGCGTCGATTATAGCGTTGACTCGAGGTTTTAAATATTTACATTTTTATTTCTTTTTATCTTGATTTTTTTTAATGATTCCTTTTAAACGAGTTAGATGGGAAAAAAAGTTATCGATAAATAAAAATTAAAATCTTTCGTATTCTTAAAAGATAAAAATAGAATATCGGTTTTTTCTTCGAAAATCACCGATATACGGTGTCCCACGGTAGACAAATCAGGAAATTGTGGCGTTATTATCAAAGCTATTAAAATATATTTTTTACCAGTCAATATAGACCTAGTTACCTTCATTTTACGCCAGAAAAAAGTGTTGTACTTTTTTCTGTTTGTATGCTAGAGCAACAAACAGAATTTTTTTTTAGCATAATAACATTTTTTAACGCCAAAATTTAAAAAAAATAATATAATTTCTTTATCATATGTTTTTTTTACTAAAAACAATAGTTTTCTATTTAAATTTTTAATTTTAGAAAACGGTAAAAAATGGTAAGTGCATTATGGAATGACCCCGCTAATGTAAAAGAGAGGATGCTATGAAAATAAATGTTTGCAAATATGACGTTCACGATAAAAATAAATGTCAAATCTAATGTTATAAATTAGATTTTTACTTAGACTTAGTAAGGACCTTGTGGACTAGGGTATTTTATACTACAGAGTGTATTACTTAATTACTAATAAATTTTGCGCTCAATCAAATTTTTTAATTGGTATGATTGGATTAATCTTAGATTAATCTTAGCAGTTTTTTTTACAAAGTCAAGTCTATATCATAATGAAAGTATTGGTAAAGCAAGTTATTATAAAACCTATTGGACAACTTATGATAAAACATGTTTTATAATTATGAGATTTTAAAAAACATAATTAATTAGCTTGTTAAGAACCCCCTTCCCTCGCAGGTGCATGAAGTTGCAGCTGGTTCATATTAGCAGGGCCGGATTCAGGGGGTGCAGGGGGTACAGATTACCCGGGGCCCGGGCTCGAAGGGGGCCCGGCGACAGAAGTTTTTAATAAACAGTTTATTTATTTATACTCCCCCAGATCGATAAGGCGTCAAAATGAGCAAATAAGTAGATCTCGTTCCAAATGGGCAATAGAAAAAATTTCGCCGCGGCAGCGCCTAAGCCTTTTTGGATTTTTGTAAAAAATAATAGTGCACTGTTACTATTGTTTTAAAATTTGTAAAAAAATTCTCATAAGTTAAAATATCAAATTGATTGTTATTATTAATATTATTTATTAATATACGAAACGCAAGACGTATTTATGATATTTGAATTAATTAACTCATCATTGTGTCAAATTCCATACATCTACAAAATATTACTCCTTTCTAGAATATTTTCAGTGTTATTAGAATTGTTTTGTACAATATTTCAAATAAATCCATGTTAGTCCTTAGGTTTTCCCAAATCACTCCAATTCTGATAAAAAAAAGTTCAAAATTACGCATCTAACTTTAGAGAATCATGGGAATATAAATGCCATTTCACAAAATCTATTATTAGTAAATAATTCTAATTCTTTGCGAGTCTTCCACGATTCAAATGGATTCAAATTAAGCAGCAACTTAATAAATTTAAATAATTTACTATCATCGGGGAACTTTTCTACTATTCTTCTCGCTGTTTCTCTTAAATTTCGAGCACATTCTCCATAAGTTAAAATAATTTCTTTCTTTACTTCTAAAGTTATCATTTTGGCATTCAAAACTTGGTTTTATAAAAATCTTGCTTTGTTAATATTTTGATTATAATGTAAAATCAAATTTGACATTTATTGTCATCATATACGACTTATTTAAAAAATTTAATTTCAAGGCATCCTACTCTTTTGCCATAGCGGGGTCATTCCATTATGCAATTACCCTTTTTTAAGGTTTTATAAAATTAAGAATTTAAATCGAAAATTATTGTTTTTAGTGAAAAAAACTATCATATGATAAAGAAAAATTGTTACTTTTTTTAATTTTGGCATTTGAAAGTATTCTTATGCTTTTAAAAGTGCATGTGTGGAGCTCTTGCTCAAAACCAAAAAAGAGTAGAAAACTTTTGTTTTGGGTCAATTGAAGATAATTAGGTCCATATTGACTGGTAAAAGTTTCATGTTGATATCTTTGTTAATAACGCCACAGTTTGACTGATTTGTCTACCGTGGGACACCGTATATACATATTTATAGTTAATATGTATAGTCAATATTGTTGTGTGTAACAAATTAGTCGTCAAATGGGGGCCGGTGAACTTACCGGACACACGAATTCTCAATTTTTTTTTAAACCAAAAAAAAGTACTTACCTTAAATAGTATTTTTGTAAAAAAAAAAATGCGGATTACTCACAAATTAGCGAGAAATTAATTTAAAAAAGTACGAATTTTGTGCATTTTTAAGTACATTTCTCTTCTTCTTCTTCTGCTTCTCTACTTCAATTTAGTACCCTGCTAAGATGATAAATAAACAGCGTTGTCAGATTGTGCATATATTGAAAACGTTTTTTTCTGAGGTTAATATTAAAAATGTACAAAAAGCAATCAAACACTATAATTTTATTATAAAAAAAACACAAACGTAAACCAACGCCTCCCATTAAAAAAAAACAGCAAACTACCAAACCAAACCATTGTTAACGTTAACCAATGCCTCCTATTAAAAAAAAAACCAAACCAGCAAACTACCAAACCAAACCATTTTTAACGTAAACCAACACACCCATTAAAAAAACACTAACCAGAAATTCGTGAGTATTTTAACAATTTTTTATTATAAAAATTTCAACAATTATTTTATTATATTTATTAATTTTCAGAGAATAGTAAGAGAACCACTGAAATCAGTGCTGCTACTACAAACCTCGCTTTCGGCCGTATGATCTTCGGCCGTAATACCCACACCGCTAATATCTAATACTTACATCTGACAACGCTGCATTTTTTTACAAACATACACGAAGTTAGAAACATACATGCACGAAGTTAGAAACATGTAATCTGTCATCATTCTTTGTAAAATAAACAGTTATTTTTAAATATAAATTTGTTCTAGATAAAAAACAACATTTTCCGCGTTCAGAATTATTTATAATTGTTAGTTTTAGCATTACAGTGAAAAATTAGTACAAGATTAGCGTTATTTTTTGTGTCCGGTAAGTTCACCGAAACCGTCAAATGTTTCGATTTAGTGACCTTTATAAAAATTTCCCTTATAATTCGGCAAAATTATTCCGTAAGCCTATGTTTCTGTGTTTATTTTCAACGTTGATAAGTGATAACTGAGTTTATTCCGATTACTAGTTATTATGGCGCAACTTGACAAGAAAAAAACATTATAGAGTAAGCATTACAGTGATTGGCCCTTTAAGAAAATATTTTTATTACTTTAAATGGTGTGCAGAGATTATGCCGTATGTAACTTATGCGAGTCAAAAGGCTTAACCAAAGTTTAAAATATGAAAGAATGTGTTAGCTTTTTGCTTTAGTTTTATTTTATTTCCATTACACAAAATCTACAATAAAATAATAAATGGAAATGTTTAGAAAAGAACACTGATTGGCCCGGGAAAGTTAATGATTGGCCTTGATCAATTTAAGTTCTATGAGAGGTAGATCCCTATTGTTTTTGAAAAAAAATTCCCTAAGAACAAAAAAAGTTATGCCAACCACTCTTTTTTTACCCCCTTAAAAATACTTGCTTATATAATATATAACCAATAAAAATTATATATCAATGCTACATTATAACGGTATTAAGAAAAAACTTACCAAAGTTGAGGCGCATTTTAACTTTTTCTTAAGAAAATGGCAGATTTACACAAAACGCGTGCACCTACTTAATAATTTTGTTATTATTATACAGTATTTCCCTCTAATAAAGTAAATGCGTGCGCGTAAACTAGCATAATGAAGGATATAAAAGTATATTTAAATTTTAAATAAAACACGTAGGAATTTTATTATTTTGGGCTAAATCGCCTGCAACGATAAGATTTTACATGCTTATAGATACATAAAAAATAAATACTTAGCCAAAATTTCAGCTCTTTTTACATCCCCGAACATACTTTAACTAATTATTTTAATTACGAATTTTGGCATATGTCAATGTACGATTTAGCAACATTGCACGAAACTTCAAGTGTCAAATGTCATCTCGTCAAAATAAAAATAACTTTGCACATTAACTACTACAGTGGGGCCAAAGGAAAGGGTCTGTGTTGGGTTCTCTTGACTATAAAATTAAAATATTTTGTTGTGTTTTATTAGTTTTTACGGTTTTAATATGCTATAATTCAATGTGTAATTAGGCTGGACTTTTGTGACCAGTTTCTTAAGTTTCAGTACGATTATGGAGTTATTTTTGAGGTATTTATACTATAATAACAATGTAAGCAAACCAGCAGCTTCAACGATAAGTTATCGTCGATAACCCAAAGCATTAGTTCCATGACAGTGTTACCCAAGACAAGTAATTTAATGTGGCTTTTAACATGTTAAATTAGTTTATTTCCATGATATGATTTAAAACTAGATTATAAAAAAGTTACACATAGACTTTTAATTTTTAATATTAATTAAAAGTATGTATTTAAAAATAAATATATTTAATTAATATTGTCCAGTGTTTTTATTATATATTCTCCCTAAATGTATTTATGTGGGTTTTTAGATAAACAAAAAATATTGCTTTTTTTCAATATGATAGTCACATTTATCGCAAGAATAATGCGATGTTTTCAGGTTTACGACAACAAACTGAGTTTTTATTTTTTTTTTCATATCTTTCTTTATTAACAAATAACAAGTTTCTTTCATCATGTTGCACTTTTTTAAACAAAAACGAATTTTTTTTAATTTAGTCCTAAACTCCTATTTAAAACGATACCCTTCTTTAGGTGGACAATCACTACCTAGTGTCCAATCACTGTACTGCTAACTCTATACTATTTTAAACTTTAAAAATATATTTTAACAGACTAAGAAAAAAAACAGACTCGATGGTATAAAAAAAAAACAGACTCGATGGTATAGTGCTAAGTATACCGGCTACTGCTTTTTATTTTTGTTACTTTTTATTTATTTTGCGTCTTAATTTAATATTAGTTAAATAATTTTAACAGTATACTACCCACTATAAAAAGTATATAATAGAATGCGAAGCATTACATATCTTCGCAGATTGTTTGTAAATAACTTTCAAATTGTTTTACAAATACACTGGGTTTAAAAGTTTATCCCTTAATTCAATAATAATTTTATTTTTAATCAATTTGATTAAATTCCGCTAGAATTAAGTATTAACCAATTGGTGTAGATAGAATTGCCTTGTAAATAAAATAATTTCTTTCTAAACAAAATATTAAACTGTTTCAGCAACAGTTACCCTTTCTGGACGGGTCGCTATATCTTTAAATCACCATATGACAAAAACTAATACTAATACGAAAAAAAAAAAAAACAATTTAACTTGTTTTTGTAGGACAATTAAAATTTTTAATTTAATTTAGCAAAAAAACTAGTATTATTTTGTATAAGTATTATCGTAGTGCAATAAAATAATACTTATTAAATAAAATTAAAAAAAAATTAATAATGAACAAGAAAAACATCAAATTCTCAAAAACATAAAAAGCAAAATTTCTGTTTTTTACGCATCCTGATTTTAAATGATTACGTTAAATTGAACATGTGAAAGGTACTGAGACGCGCCAATCTGCAAGTACACACAGAAAAATATTGTCTTGAGTCAAGAATATAGTGATTTGTATATAACGAAGAGAATATGATAATCTTGATGAATTGAAAAGTCCAAACGAAAAAGTCCAAACGAAAAATATTGTCTTGAGTCAAGAATATAGTGATTTGTATATAACGAAGAGAATATGATAATCTTCTTTTATGCATACCATATTCTTATCATTTCATTTTTGAAACCAGTTTCATCTTCTTATTCTTATTCTTTTTCCTCCTCCTCCTCCTCCTCCTCCTCCTCCTCCTCCTCCTCTTCCCCCTCCTCCTCCTCATCCTCCTCCTCTTCCTCCTCGTCCTCCTCCTCCGCATCCTCCTCCTCCTCCTCCTTCTCCTCCTCCTCCTCCTCCTCCTCCTCCTCATCCTCCTCATCCTCCGTCTGCTCCTTATCCTCCTCATTATCATCATCATTATCCTCATTATCATCATCATCATCCTCATTCTCCTTATCATCATCCTCATTCTCCTCATCATCATCCTCGTTCTCCTCAAAATCATCCTCATTTTCCTTCTCCTCTTTGTCCTCCTTCTCCTCCTCCTCCTTCTCCTCATCCTCCTCCTCAGCCCCTCCTTCCCCTCCTCCTTCCCCTCCTTCTTCCCCTCCTCCTTCTCCTCCTCCTCTCTCCACCTAGCGTCGACTCCTTGAGCCATAACCGCCAGAAACTTTGGCTTGTAAAAAGTATTGTTTTCATTCCAACATATAGTTTGTTATGCTGTTAACAATTTGGAATACATTTTCAACTTGAATAACCCAATATCGTTCGGCTGTAGTAGGTGCAGCTACGGAATCATAACAATAGACGTTTAATTTGTATATATTGAGATTGTTAGAACATTAATATATGTATATAGTAACCCTATTGTTAATTATAGCTATGTGCTAAGTAGGTATTTATTGACGTCATTGTGGAATCGGAAGTTCATAGAAATTATGTTCAAAGCATCTTACTAATTTCCAGGATATTATGCCGTTAGTGGGTATAATATTGTAATTATTCTCTTGCAAATAGTATTACTGAAAAAACAATTTGCTGTGTGAAATATTATTTTCGGAAATAATTTTCAAGCAAAAACGATATGTAGCTACAAAAGTTTACTAAATACTAAGACTTTTGGTAAAAAATAATTATTTAAACATCTTAAGAGAATTTTTAAGAATAATAATAAGTTTATTTAAGTTTTACATGTACATTGTTTTATAAATTTAATAAATTTAAAAATTTCGATTAAGTTTGACACCTAGGTTTTGAAAAACCTGTGTTGTGTCTTACAATAACATTACTTTATTGCATAAGAACTAAAATTATAGATATACCTAGGGTAGAACAGAATGAAGAGCAGATAATTCAAATGTAGCGCGGGCGGGTGAAAAGAACTGAAGGGAATCGAATTTAAATTGTGTGGGTGCTTAAATAAAGAAAAATAAAATAAAAATAAAAAAGGGTTAATTTAAAATACAGTCAGGAAAAAATTAATTAATTTGAAAAAAAATCTAAAAATCTTAAATTAAATTTGATATTAGTTTTTACGTATGTTTAAATTTTTTGTAATTTTTTAAATTTCAGTGAGGAGAATATTAAATAATTTGGGACCTTGATAAAATACGGTTTTTTGTGAAAAAACTTTTTTAAATAGGGGAAATATTAAATTTTGATTTTCACGAAGACGGGAATGTTGGTTATGATTAACATATTGATAAAGGGTTGAAATGGAAAAGAAGACAGCGGTAGATATATATTTGTCTAATGTTTAAAATATTTGAGTTTGAGTAAAGTGAATCTGTTGAAATAAGTTGGTTTTTATAAAACATAATTTTTAAAATTGTGTTCTGAGTTACTTTTAAATTTTCTAAAGAGTTTTTATAAATGCCACCCCATGCTAAAATACAATAGTTAATGATAGATTCAACTAGTAAGTTATAAATTATTAATAGATTTTTTTTATTTAAAATGTCCCTCAACAAATAGAACTTCCTAATTAATTTACGTATTTTGCTGTTTATATATTCAGTATGATAGTTCCATTTTAAATATTGATCTACAATAGTACCCAAGTATTTAATTTTTTCAACCCTTTGTATTTTTGGACATTGACAATTTTGCTGAGAGCAATCATCATTATGAATTTTAAGAGTGTCATTTGGTGTAATGTAAGAGACATTTTAATTTGTTACCTTTAATATACAAGCTATTTGTCATAAATGAATCGGTTATTACTAAAACACCCTAAGTGTTAACCGATATTTATTAATGTGCTAAGTGCAAAAAAAAATAGAAATTTGAGTAAACACTTGTTTAGTGTGCAGTAACAGTTACTGAACACAAAACAAGTATTTACTCAAATTCCTATTTTTTTACACTTATCACATTATTAAATATCGGTTTTTGACAGGGTGTTTTAGAATAACCGATTCAAATATTCCGGATAAATATTTAATTCTGATTAATACATTTTATTAAATACCATTTTTACTTTCCCCGAGGAAAGTCTTGCTTTAGTAAAAAAAATCGAAAAATTTGTATTGCTTTTTTACGTTTCTCGGCATTTTATATCCAAAAAATATGATTTCCGTCAAAAAAAAACATCTGTCTGTCAGACTCTGTCGGTCTGTTTGTCCGGAATATTTGTGACTACGATAACTTAAGAACGCTTCGAGCTAACGACTTCAAATTTGGACCATAGATTAATTATCCAAAGTTCTAGGCTGGGATTGTTTTTGGTTAAAATCGGATTGGGGTAAGGGGGTAAAATGGGGTAAAAACAATTTTTTTCAAAAAAATAAAAATATTTATTTTTCGTTTTATGAAAAAATAAACTTTTTTTTGAAAAAAAACTTTTTTTTTGAAGAACTGAAAAAAAAAATTATTTTTTTATTTTTTTTTATTTATTTATTTTTTTTTTCGTTTTTAATTTTAATGAACCCATTCCTATAGGGGAAAGTATTATTTTGTTGGCAGCAGTATTTTGATTATCTCGAATGGACCAATAATTTGTTTATTAAGTTTAATATTTTTTCCATAAATATACAATTTATTTATGTTAAATAAATGAGTTATCTTAAAAACATATTTGGGGCTATTAGTCTTTTTAAATTAACTATCTATCCTGAATAGCCAATGCTGGGAAACTAATTACATTCGTAACAAATATTTGAGTGTTTTACTATAAATAAATGAACAGGTAGATACGTAGTATATTTGCCCGACTTTTCTCGGAGTAGATTGGTTTTTATGTTATTACTAAATAATATAAATGTGGAATAATATTTATACTTTTAAAAATTCTTTTAAATTAGCTTTTAATTTTGTTAATATTAAAATTATGTAAATAACTATACAGTAAAAAACACGTACAATTATTAAAAAGTTATATAATATTATGCATTATTTTATATCAAACGTAGAAACGTCTGCATAATAAACAAAAATGAATTGTCATAATTAAATCCAATATTGAAATTTAGTATTCATTTGTTAAAAGATATTATGTATATATTAGAGCCTGTGGTTGGTAATAAATCTCTCCTGACATGGACACTAATCCTTTATTTACATTAAAGTTCTTGTCCAAACATTTACTGTATAGGAGACATTCTTGGGTTATAGCATCAGAACAAAAACATTTCATTTAGGCACATATATACTTTAGCTTTACAATGCGTGTTAGTCTGCCTTCCCTTTAACTTTGGAACGGCTTAAGATATCAACTTGAAATTTGGAACACGTTAATTAGATAACCCAACTAGTTTAAATCCAGATGGCAAGGAGGGACATTTTTTTTAATTGTGTCAAAATTTCTTAAAAAAATCCAAAAAAATTAGTATAAAGATTAATTTTATTATACAAAAACGTAAATTATACTTTTAAACTAACATTTTGTAACAAAAAAATTGAAAATTTAACACCTTAAAAAAAAATTAAAATTTAAAATTATGTGGTCAATAAGAGAATTGAATTAGCTTTAAAATTATGTTTTACACGACCCCCTTTCTATTTAAAAAACTGTTTTTCCAAACTCCAGTTTGCCCCCCAACATATTAAATATATACAAATAAAAATTGGGTTACATAGGTTATTTAAGTATTTAAATTTCAAGTTGATGTCCTAGGCCGTTCAAAAGTTAAGGGGGGCGGACTTTGATACCCACTGTATAAATACTATACGAACTATAGCTATATAACAACTATACATTTTTCTTAGAAATACTGAACCCCATACGGTGTTAAAAAAAAACTTTTGCCAAAAAAATAATACTTTCCCATATAGGCCATTAAAATCAAAAACGAAAAAAAAAAATTAAAAAAATTTTGTTTTTCAAATAAAAAAAATTAAAAAAAGTTACTCTTTTCGTAAAACGAAAAATTTAATTGAAAACAAAAATGATTTAAAAAAAAATGTCCAGAAACGTAAAAAATCAATAAAAATGTTTCGAAATTTTTTTACTAACGCAAGACTTGGGGAAAGTAAAATGGTTCGTAAATTAACATATTTCTTCTTGAGTTAACATGTGTTAAATGTGTTCATTTTTTGTGTACAATTTACCAAGATTTAATCTTATAAAATATTTTACACTTAAATCTGTGTTTGCACATAATTATGTGCACAAAATTAAAATTACCTATCATAAAAAAAAATTATTAACCTATATCTGAGTAACTTTACATACAAAATGTGTAAATATTAACAAAAGGTATGTAAAAAATATAGTGGAAATAACAGTTATGTATATTTTACAAAATTTTAATACAAAAATCTTGGCTTAATTTAACATGGTTGCGTGTGGACTAGAATTCGTGTTGAATTTTAATTTGTGTCAAAATATATAATTTTTATAGTGCTTTGCTTTTATTCTATGTACGTATTACTTATTAACATATAATTAAGTACTTGCAGTAATTCGAAACGTTTTCATAGAGCTTAGAAATGTGTTTAGATTTTGAGCAAAATGCAACTAAATTAAGCATTTGATCTGAAATTAAATTTATACGCTATGCTAAAGGCGAAACAAGCATAACGCTAAGTATGTATTTAATGTTTGAATATGCTTAAAGTATTATATGATTATGAAAATGTTTACAGGGTATTCCAAAATGAAGTTATAAACTAATAAACTAATAATAATAAACTAATTTTCTAATAAATATAATAGTATGTTATGTACCTAGTATGCGGACTAAGTCTTTAGTTTTCGAGACTGAAGTTTTTTTGCTGAGACAAAGTCGAGGCAAAAAATCAGTCGAGAACACTAGACAGTTCGCATACGTGGTGCATATACTATTTTTTCTACTACCTAAATCTAGTAACTCCAAATATCAGTTAAAAATAAAGTTTAAAAATTATTTTGACATAGCTGTCAGTTTGACAATTAAGTTGAAAAAAGTTAGTGGTTGCCTCAAAAAATTTTCATTATTGACCGTCCTTAATAAACAATGCTTAACAAATGAGTTCACTCATTTTATTGGTTGTCAAGATAAACAAGCCTTGACAACGGTAGATAATATGTAAGCTAGCACTTAATTAGGTAGTGGAAAAAATTATTAATTATAATTATTATTAATGGTCATCATTAATTAATGCATGTACAATAAAATTAAGTTGTCGTTGGTACTAAGTTAGAGCCATTTTTGTTGAAATATTTGCAGATCGTGTTAAGCTAATTTCCAATTATTTTAAAAATTTTAAATATCTCAATAGGGTAGAATGACAGACTTGGGGGCTAAGCCCCCCCCGTGGCCTTGGTTTGAGCTCCCCTGGCGTTTTCGCTGAGCCCCCCCCTAGTATTTTTTAAGTCACCTACCTTTGGGGTGCCAATTTTATTTTTGCAGGGGCGCCAGCGCCAAGTTTAGTAGAAACCTTCAGGGACAAAGCTTTTTTCTTGAAGGTAATTTTTGGGGTTCCAAGTTTGGTAGAAACCGTCAGGGACAAAGTTCTTTTGCTTGAAGGTAATTTTTTTTGGGGTGCCAATTTTTTTTTGTAGGGGCGCCAAGTTTGGTAGAATGGTAGAAACCGTCAGGGACCAAGCTTTTTTTCATAAAGGTCTTTTTTTGGGCGCCAATTTTTTTTTGCAGGAGCGCCCAGTTTTGGTTAAAACCGTCAGGGACAAAGCTTTTTTTTGACGGGCTGAGCCCCCCTAGATTTTTTTCTAGTAAAATTAAACATACACTCAAAAAAATATACAAAAAAAAGATTTGCTTAAAAAGCGCCTCGAGAATTTTTTTTTCGCTTTGCTCCTAAAATAATCGGAGGATGTCCCCAAATCAATTTCTGAAAAAAAAAACTAAGAGTGATTACATTTCTGATTAAAAGTATGTGCAAGCTCGGCGTGGGTTGATTGTTGTGGGCACATATATTATTATTATGTATCACTATATTTTCAATAAGTTTCACATAATATTTTATGTATTTTGTTGGCGTGTTTATTTACATAACTTTGAATTGGCATAATTTCTTGCTAACGTTAAGTTATGCGATTTTTACAGAATTTATTATGATAAATTCTAGTCTAAATTAGTTAATTGATGTGACTATTTCACAAACAATATATAGGCCAATCAAAACCTTGCATTTTTAGTTTCTTGACCAATCAGACCAATATGATTCTAATAATTTTTGCACAAGTGCAATTATCACTTGGTTACTTTGGAAACAAGAAACTGACAGTTACTGAAATCTTAATAAATGTTATATTTTTGCAAAATGTGTTTTTAATTTGTGAAGCTTACCTTTAGTTGATTTATTTTCATTGATAAGCAATATAAATGCTTATTTTATTATCAAAACATCCAAGGTATAAATCCTAATTCATTTCAGATAATATATTATATTTTATGCACTTTCTATCTTAAAGCTTTAAATCACTGATATTCATAAATTTAAATTTATTTAATTAAATCTTGATATTAAAAACAGGCCACTCAAAACTAATTTAAACATTTATTAAAAATATATTTACAGTACAGAAGTAAATAATTTACTTCTTTTAAATAACGGAAATCAAAACATCAAATGACTGCGCTGGTATCAGTGCAGCGTTGCCAAATTTTATTAGAAACAACTATTTTATTAGAATAATCTCGAGCATAAAATATCCCTCAAGCAAGTTGAGACTTGGCAACATTCGCGAACAAGTAAACATCGTAGTTTTAAAAATTGATATTTAAATTTTTAAAGTTGTAAAGTAATATTGTTGTTTAGTTCTTAAATTTTTAATTTAAATATGAAACAACATTAAACATGGTAAAATTATATACTTCCTTATTTTGTTTGTGAAATAGTCTTTCAAAATACCATTCGTGCATGTTGAATTTTATACATATTTTTTTTACTGTATATAAAAAAAACATTTTGCCAAGCAAATAAATATTATAATTAATTTAATACAGTAAAAAAATTATCGATAATTCAACATGTACTTATAATATTACTACTGAAAATTTACACAATAATATTAATATATGTTCTATAAAATTTTATTTCTTATTTTTTTATGAAATTTTATACAACATTTTTACCTATTTATTTACCTTGTGTACTAGTAAATATATTCTCTATAAAAAAAAGAGTATTTAAAAAAATGTTTTATAATTTAAGATTTAAAATTATAATTATTGATACAAGAAGCTGTATGCATATTGCCTTGCATACCAGGACCAATATAACAGCTGTTTCGATTTCGGTTCAAACCAAACTTTCATAACTAGGTTAACGTGAAAACCAAAACTTTATTTTATATTTAATCGTATTCTGTTCAAAATATGTCTTTCTATAACACGCTATTTTATTTTTAAACCTTATAATAAAGCAAGGTGTGCCTCAAACAAAGTTAAATAGAAAGTCAAACCACCCCGGGTTTTTTGATTTTAGGTTGTTTTGAGTCATTTCCAAACAGTTTTTGACAAAAATTGAAATCGCTCACGAAGCCGTTTTTAAATAAAGTAATTCTTCTTCAAGTTTTTCCTGACATCACAATACGGAGTTTTTTCTATGATACGCCCTATAGTATAGGTACTACCCATGATACTCAATATAATCACGACCATTCACACCATTTAACTTTGTTTATGTCCAAAATAAGATGACAGTGCACGGACTTTATTTAAAAACGGCTTCGTGAGCGATTTTAATTTTTGTCAAAAACTGTTTGAAAATGTCCCAAAACCAACCTAAAATCAAAAAATCCGGAGTGGTTTGACTTTCCATTTAACTTTGTTTAAGGCACACTGTGAAAAACTAAAATGAAATTCTGTATTTAGTTACAGTACGAATATGGGACCGTATATAAATTACGTAAGGCACTTTTTAAGGATTTTTGACCCCTTCCATATGTGATAAACATTTCAACATTTTTACCTGCCATGACAGTATGTAATTTTAGGTGTATTTTAAAAATTAAAATTTTTAGTAATAACTGAGAAATATGCATTTAAAAAACGTTTAACTTTTTTTAAGTTTTTTGAACTTTTCTCGAAAACCGTTAAAGATATCTAAAAAACAAAATATTTTTAAAATTTGAGTAAAAACTGCATTTTATAAATGTATTATATTTGTGGAATTTTTTTAGGGCCGAAAACAACGATATTTAACTTTTTTTTTTTTTAAATCAGTATCATTTATCTCAGAATCCCGAACCAAACTTAACAAATGGAGGCCAAATTCGTGATATATTAGACATACGTTTTTTTTTGTCGACCAGTGTAATTAAAACTATAATTTCAAAACTAGGAGTGTAAAAGATGAAAAGGCTTGAAAATAACCATTTTATGTTTTTGTCAGAACACTGTGTATACTATAAAAGGTAATATATCACATAATTTTAATAAATCTGTCGATTTATTAAAATTATGTCAAAAATCCCTTAAATTAAACGCCGCAAAAACAGCTACCACTTGGAAATTGGTAAATTCAGCAGAAACAAAATAATTATTCTATTTCCTACCTACCTTTGGATGAAATATGAAGCTCAGTAATGACTCTTTACCTATAAATTATATACTATCGGCCGAAAAGAGCTTATCTGTAGAAACCTAGCATTTGAAAAATAAAAAACGGTACACTGGGAAAGTCCAGCGTTGCTTACGTTAGATCTTACGCATATTTTTACTTTTAGACGTATAAATTTATCAATATTTTTACTTTTAAACGTATAAATTTATTAATTATATAAAAGACATAATATTTAAATACAATATTTACTTTTAGTAAATAACAAAGCAACAAAACATATATTTATACAATTAGCATAATAAGTTTAATTTGTGATACATTTATAATTTTATGTAATTTTTACATTTTGAGACATGGATTTTGACATAAGTACATGTATCTTTAAATTTCTGTTCTATTCCAGACTATAATTTTCTTTTAAAGTAAATTTGCATTTGAAAATATTTAAGAAATTAGGCTAAAATGTTTTAAATCTTTAACATTTTTCGAGTTATGTATTAAAAGATAAAATATCTGTTGCTTATGTTACAATGGAATTTGTTGCTTACGTTACATGACAAGATTAAGATCCCTATAGCTTTTTGCATTATAAACTGACTATCTTGACAATGATTTTCAATATCGAGAGTGTATTTCGACTGGTACACTTTTAGTTTTCGTCACAGGTATTGCTTTCCCATTTTAATGTTTTCAAAATTTTAGAAAAACTTTTTGTATTCGTGAAAAAAAATTCAATTTTTTTGCGTACTTTCTCGTTTTATGACATAAAAGGTTTATGAAAAAACGTCGATATAAATCAATTTCGAGCAAAAAAAAATTGTAGGTCGGTGAATCGGTCGGTCCATCTCTTGGTCGATGGGTCATTCGATTTTTTTTGCCGGTACTTCTGCCTAGAAATCTGTGGGCACGATAACTTATGAACGCCTTAAGCTAGCTAATAATAATCTGTATATTATTTAAAGCCAGTCATGTCACGATTTGCTGCAATAACCCCACTGCAATATAACGTGTACGAAGTGGCTTATTTCGCATGAACGAATATTTAGCACAAGCCGCACAAAGGCAAGTGCGGAAAGATAAACTATTTTTCTTACGACTCCAACAAAAATAAACTATTTAAAATAAATATTAATTTCTGTAAAGAAAGATAAATAAAATTATGATTATATAACATTTTTAGATTGATTAAAATTAAGTAACTAATAAAAAAACCAATACCATCACAGAAAAATAAATAATTTAGCTGCAGTTTTGCTAAAATTAACTATTTGTATGCGTCAATATTAATAAATCAATTCAAGTTTACCGATTGTTTTCTTGGATTAGACTTTGACAGTTAAAATTTGTTAGGTTTTCTGCATTTAAATTATTGTTATCTCATAAAAATTAAAACTATTTATAATTTAGAATTATCTTAGCTAATAAAAAACTTGAAAAGTGGACAAATATATATCTAGATAAATAAAAATATATTGAAAAAAACGCACATCAAAATGGTAAATATTTTGAAAAAAGATTGGCCCAACTTTCGTTTGCAGGAAATCTGATATCGTTACAAATTACTTACTAAATTGACCCTCCTAAGTTCAAAATGACAATCACTTTCTGCGGAAATGCACCATTTTTTTTCCATGGCGATTTTTTATAGTTCTATTGTTTTCGCAAAAAAACGTTATGGAAATCTGATATAATTAAAAAAGATATATATTCTAGTTATTTTGGCTCCCCTGAATCCGAAAATATTAATCTTTCTTTGCGGAAACGCACCGTTTTTTTCTATGGCCATTTTTTATTATATTTTTTGTTTTGCCAAAAAAAAAAACGTTATGGAATCGGATCGTTAAAACGAAGTATATTCCTCGTTATTTTGGTCCACCTGAATACGAAAATGATAACCTTTCTTAGCGGAAATGACCCATTTTTTTTCAGTAGTCATGAGTTTTTTTTAAGGAGATTGATATCGCCAGGGTAACCTGTTATTAAAAATAAAAAGTTTTTTTTTTCGGATGGTGTTTTTATTAATTACCAAGCGTTGGTTTACGTTAACGTTGGTTTGGTTTGATTTTTTGCTGATTTGGTGTTGTTGGTTTTGCGTCTGTTTGATGTTTTTTTTATTTAAAATATATAATTAATAATATTTTTTCCAAATAAAAATAGCGGGCAAAGAAAAAAATTGTGCATTTCCGCAAAGAACGAGTACCATTTTCGGATTCAGGAAGGGGGCAAGATAACTAAAATATACTTCGTTCCAAACGATAACAGATTTCCATAACGTTTTTTTGCCAAAACAAAAAATATT
>OY294049.1:24648139-24676078 GCA_958510825.1 Brachypterus glaber | reverse complement strand
ATCCGTTTTCGCTAATTTCAAACGACAACATAATCATTGGGTTGTTTTCCGGCTGAATGATCACGTGACGTAATCGCAGATTCCCAAATACTTCCGGGTTAACGATCTCACCTGTTCTCATTAGTCGCAAATCCATTTGAATTTCGCCCCCTAGTCCCCTTGGGCGCTCCTGTCGACAGCTAACTAGATAGAGAATTCAGCAATAGGGCGGAATGAAAAAGTTTTTTTTTTAAGATCGAAACGCGTGCGGCCTTCAAGCTACATGTACTTACTACATAGACAAGGAAAGACCTCCAAAGCCGTTGCGAAAAAGTGTAATAAATGTGCCTTGCGCATCTGCAATAAACTTGCACATGCGCATCTGCAATAAACTTGCACATGCGCACTATTATTGTTGTTTTTGATAAGTATTTTCTAACCTTAGTTTTATGTGTCAAATAAAAATTGTAAAAAATGCAACAAAAAACAATAAATATCTACAAAGAAACGTCGAAATAGTTTTTTTTTAATATTTTATAAGAATTTTTCGAGGTGTGTTTAAATTTCGGGATTTTGTACACCTAGTTTGAGTACACCAGGGATTGACCCTTTGCTTTATAAAGCATCAATAAAGGTGATGTTTAAAGTTATAAACAAATGCCATATCTCTATTTTCGGACAAAAGTTATAAACAAATGCAGCAAAAAACATTAAAAAAGTCGAAAAATTAACAGAAGCAAACGACGATCTGACAGTACTGATAGTATAAACAAACTACTAATAATTCGTCACCCCAGAATTGGTTTGCCATATCTCTATTTTCGAACATTTTGAGATTTTTACGGGGGGATTTTTGGAGATACGATAAACGAATAATGGGGTGACGAATTGTTTTACGACCGACAGTATTTCACAGCTGACAGAGATGCGTACTGCGCAAGGTCAGATAAATTGCGTTACGTCATTTCGCTGCCCCGTTCTGTGCAGGCTGGACTTTTAGTCCTCTTTTCTTCTCTTTGACTTACTACAGTCACCAAAGAGAAAAAATAGCTTAAACCTCAAAATAATTCCTCTCTGTGTTTGGCTTATTTTACTAATTTTTGAGTGGGGAATACGATCAAAAAGGATTACTGCTTTAGGGCTGTGCTAAATTTCAATGATATAAGGTAAATGTAAATCAAAAACTAAGAAACAAACCTCACATACAGGTACTGCAACAGCCCCTTTTGGCCAGAAAAGGAAAAGGGGTTAAGTGGGTTTCTTCTAGTTGTAAATAACTCTCCTATAAAACGATGTAAAACCTTTGATACATTTATTGTAAAAGCAGTACTTAAAGTAAAGGAGGGCCCCAGTGGTAATCAGAGAAACGTAGTGAAAGGAGCAGATATGTGATTTCAGTTAACTGGTAGTTTAAAACATATTAAAAGTAGCACTGAAAGTAAATGATTTTCTGTTGGTTAACTAAAAGCTTGACATAACTGAGCAAGCTGTAGACTTGCATCAGCTCGTGAAGGCGGTTGGGGCAGAAAAAAAATTAAAAGCCGCAGTGAATTTACAGACCTCCGCTCAACTGGCGTTTTGGTGGGTTGGCAACACTGGCTGTCACTAATAAATGAAGTGAGCGCTAAATTTAAATTCAAATAATTTAAATTACCTTGTCACAGTACTTCCAAAAATCAATCCTAAGGGAGCTATGGTATCCTAAGAATTCACTATTTTTAAATAATAATAATAATAATAATAATATAGTTTATTGCCCATCAGATAACCAATAATAGGACAAATATTAATACAAAATTACTTATGTAAACAAACTTAATAATAACTTAAAACTAAAAATTAAAATTGATAGATAAATAATAAATACATAATAGTTATTGGGATATTCCTAAGTGAGACTTTTCTCTTAATATAATAATACTAACAATGCTGCAAAGCAAGCCGTTTTAATTCACTGAATTTAGTAAAGTTAATATCAGATAATTGACTAATTTTGTTGAAATTATTACACATAATGTATATAAGTGATTTAAACATTAAATTAGAACGAGGGGTAGAACAATAAAAAGTTACATTTTGCCTTAAGTCTAAATTTGGAACTATAAACATTAACCTTTCAAGAATTGCTGGTGCATTAATCAAGTTATGTAAAATTTTATACAAGAAAACTATAGTTGATAAATTTCGCCTTTTTTCTAGAGAAATCATATCAAACCTATTAAGTAAAACACTATGATCATAGCCCTGCAAAGGATAGTAACCAAGAGTTTTAAAATTAAGGTATTTTAAAAATTTACGTTGTCAATTGTTCAATGCTGTCTTTTTGGGCCTGATAATAAGGGTACCAAATAATAGAAGCATATTCCAGTCGAGAACGCACAAGTGAAAAATATAATGTTTTTAATGATAAAGCATTTTTAAATTGTTTCGATTTCTTACTAAAAAGCCGTACATTTTTAAAGAGCCATTACAAGTATCAGTGATATGGTCATTAAAGGTTAATTTTGCATCAAACTAGACTCCTAGATTTTTTGTTTTCTCAACACGATTTAAAGATATGTTATTTATTTTATAGTCAAAATTTATTACATTGGTTTTCCTTGTATATGTCATAACTTTACATTTAGCTATATTTAAGTTTAATTTATTTTTTATGCACCAGTCATTTAGCGTATTTAAATCTTTTTGTAACAACTCACAATCTTAAAGATTGCAAATTTTTCTGAAGAGTTTATAATCATCTGCAAAAAGGAGGTTTTCAGATAAAATACCATTACAAATGCTATTAATAAATATTAAAAAGAGAAGTGGTCCCAAATTAGAACCCTGAGGCACACCAGATGAAGCAAAAAAATTATGAGATTTAGAACCATTGTAAAGAACAAACAAGATCCTATCAGAGAGATAAGACCTTAAAAGATTAATAAACGCCTTGCTAAATCCGATATCTATAAATTTTTTTAGAAGCACGTTTGGATCAATTCTGTCAAAAGCCTTTTCAAAGTCGGTATAAATAACATCCAATTGACCAACATTTTCCAGTACATCATCTGCAAATTGCTTAGAAATGCACAAGTTGGTAACGGTAGATTTATTTTTAATAAAACAATGTTGATTCTTAATTATGACATTTTTAACCTCATTGTATATATAATTATATAAAATTATCTCATAATTTTTTAAAAAATTACATAATAAGGCAATTGGCCTATAGTTATTAACGAGCGATGTATTTAAGTATTGGACAAATTTTTGCAGATTTCCATAAATTGGGAAATACGTTAGTCTTAAGTGACAGATTTATTAGTTTTTGAAGTGGGACTGTTAGTTTACTAGAGCAGTCTTTAATTAAAAATGCCGGATCTCATCAGGGCCTGATGTGAATTTATTACCCAACTTTTTAATAGCCTTAAGTATATCAGCTTGAGACACAGAAATATTAACAGGTGAAGCATGGACTGAATCCTGGTCAATTGTTGATGGACGAAAGACTTCCGAAAAATAGTTCGCAAAGGCGTTTACAACTTCTTGAGGTTCATCATATTCAATGTCGTTATAACTTACTTTATTTGGTATGCGACTGGATTGCTTTTTATCTTGAATATGTTTCCAAAAACATTTTGGATCATTATTAATAAAGTTCTCTACATCTGTAAGATAAAAATTATAAGCTTCACTTACTTGAAATTTTATGAGTGTCCTCAGTCTCCTACGTTTAATATTTACTTTTTTTAAAGGAACGCATTTTTTAAATATTAAATTTAATTCCTTATAGAAAGCTTCCAATGCCTGATTTACATCAACATTTTCATCGAAGAGACTCCAATCAGTATGATAAATAAGCCTATATAATTCTCTGTAATCAGCCTTTCTAAAGTTAAAACTAGAACATTCATTATTTAGTAAAAAACTTATTATATGTTTTCTTGGCGGAACATGAGGAGTAACAGTTAAGGCTGGGTGATAATTGTCCTCCCTTACTAATGGCACATTATCTTTTACAACGTCACAATTCAAATTTGAAGCAATTAGGTCTAGGAGACGGCCATCTGAATTTAAAATATTGTTATATTGACGAAAATCATAAAACTGCAAAAATTAATTAAAAATGTTAGTTTTTGTATCAGTATTTAAATTCAAAACATATTTTTTAATGTTAAAATCACCTAAAATCACAATTTTTTATTATGTAAGGCCTGAAATTCTTCAAGAGCATTAAATACGTTCTGGTACTGATTTAAAGGACAATAGTTGCTTTAAAATCGTTATTTTGACCTACATGCATAGACACTTTTTTCTTAGTTTTTGATATAATAACCCTGAATTATTAAAATTTTGGTTTTAAAAATATTACTATTTAATTTTTCGTCCTCGAACCGTAAAATTTCACCTATAAATTATTTTTTTCTCGAAAACGGTTAATCCTACGGCAAATACACTGAGACTGCCTTTTTTATGTATCTTCATCTTAGGAATACTGTTTTGATAATAAATCTACAAAAAAGTTACACATAAAAAATTTTGGGACAAGAACTGATAAGTAGATGAAACTTATTAAGATTAGTTTACATTCAAAACCTCGTTGCTGTATTTCAAAGAGTTCCTGAGTCATTAAATAAAAACTGAATTTTTTAGCCACTTTCAAAGGGGCTTAGCTCCCTTACGACGCATTTTTATACATACGTTTAACTTTTTTTCATATTTTCCAATGTAGAATCACCCTTTAAAATTAATGACCCTATTTTTGAATAACCCTGTATTATTTTTATTAACACTATTCAAGAATTGCTTATTTCAAGAGAGAAAGAGATCACGTGGAATTCTAAATTAGCGGTAAGAATAAAAGCTAATTGTTTGCTGGTTATCTCATTGAACATTGAACGCACGACCGTCGCGACGCGTCGTCTTATAAGCTTTTTATCCTTTGTCTATTAGGTGTTTGCTATATATGTCTTTAATAGCGAATAAAAAACAGATTGTCCCAACTAACAAAAGGATTATTTCAAAGTACATACTCAATTTATATTTTAAGGGTTAGGTGTTAGTTTTGGTTAGTCTCTCTATTTAATATTAAATATTAATAAATTTTATTATACTATTCACAGCGCGTAGCGCTACAATAGTTTTATAAGGTAATTTCTAATTTCCCAAAATCGCCAAAAAACGTCCAAGACAAAAAATTCTTGGATACAAATGTGTTTCCTGAAAAAATAAAAAACTTTGAAAATGTCCGTCTGTCCGTCCGTCGGCCTGTCCGTCTGTCCGCTGTCACGTTTTTGTAGAAGAAAGAAAAATCCGATATATTTGAAATTTTCAGAAAAAATCTAGTTCTATGAGGGGAAGATCTCTATTGTTTTTAAAAGTAATCCCCCCAAAAACAAAAAAGTTATGGTGGATTAAACTTAAAAAAAAATATTTCTTTTTTCGTTTTTCGCAAAAATAAAATTTTAAAAAAATTGAAAAATTTTGATTTTTTTTCCAAAAAAAAAATAGTTTTTCAAAAAAAAAATCTTAAAAAATATATTATATAATATTTTAAATAATTTTTGGGGAATTTACGAAAATTCAATATACCATTTACTGTGCTTGTTTATTTATATATTTATTTATACATGTAAAAACTGCTACGTATACATAACGTACATATAGCTTAAACAGCTCCTGAAATATTAAAAATATAATTTCTGGCAGTGGTTTTAGAGAGATGTAGATTTAGATGCCATTTTCATATCTATTTTTCTGTTAATCTTTTATATACAGGATGATCAATAACTGCCATGCCAAAATTTAAGAGGTGATTATGTATCCAAAAATATCAAAAAAAGTTCCTATAAAGGTTGGTCCGCAAATGAGCCCTAAGGGAACTACAGTCCTTTAAAATTGTAATAAAAATAAGGTTTTTAATTAGTAACTCTGGTACCCTTTAAACTAGAGCAACGAGCTTTTGCATGCATACTAGTATTAATAAGGGCAATAAGTTTATGTTAATTTATTTTTTGAATGAATCCATAGGCGTCCCTAGACGGAAAAATGTATTAGGCTTAACACATTTTTGCCCCAAACTTTTTATGTGTACTTTTTTGGATTTTTTGTAAAAAATATGGATTCCTTGAATAAAAATACATAAAAAATGTCATATAGTGTAGTGTAGGAGCAACCGTTTTCAAAAAAAAAATGCAATTGAGAAGAAGTAACATTTTGTACCACCAAAAACGTTACTTTTTAAAGGGCTATTACTTCTTTAATATTAAATTTGGTAAAAAATACTTTTTTGCTCAGTTTTAAATGAAGAATCACCCTGCAGCGTTAAAATTTTATTCATTTTTTTTGTTCCCCATTCAATATGTCATCTTCGAAGGGCCTAAGCTCTCTTATGGCTCATTTCCGGACCAACCTTTATAGATTTTTTTTTTTATATTTTTGGATCACCTCTTAAATTTTGGCATAGCAGTTACTGATCACCCTGTATTTTTTGTATAACACTGTAAAAATTAAACTGGTTATTCAGTTACAAATGGATGGGAAATCGGAAGTTATTATCCTATACAATTTTACTTTAATTTTGTCCGTTTGTAACTGAATATTCATTTTACTTTTTACAGTAACTTACTAAAACTTTATATAGTGAAGAATATATTTTTATAATATGGTGTAGGTTCTGTTATAATATAATACCCTATAAGTACTACACTATAAAAAAAGGCCTAAAGTTAGAGTGTATTAATAAGACAAAATTGTAAAATTTAAATCATTTAAACCGAATGTTTTACTATTTTACAACTGAATCTTTAAAGTTGATCCTTAAATTTACGATGACAATGTAATTTAAAATTTTATCCTAAAATTTTATATTATATAATTAAAAATTTAATTTTACTTTAAAATTAAAAAATTTCTTTTAAAATTCTGGTAACGATAGCCGGTATTTAAATCGCACATTAATGTTAATAATAATTATTCTTACCAGAAACAAATTTTACAGTGTATACAAAGGTTTTATTATATGTATAATAAACCATATTTGTATAAATTTTTGTTAGAACTTATAACACAGATAGGCATAATTTGTAATTTTTTAGATTTTAATGTAAACGTTTTTAGTTTTTTAGGAATATAAAGAAAAGAGAGGCTTGTTTAATATCACACTTTGCATAATGTATTCGTATACATTGTATAGTATACAATCTACTTTTAAAATCCAGCCTCAAACTCTTTTCCTACACACCAATAGAGAACGTTTTAATTCTATTAAATTTTATTTAGGCTAAATAAACGAGTAAAGTATACTCAAAGATATATTTTATATATATACAAATAAGGTGTTGGTTAACCCTTAATTGATCCGGCGGTGTCTGACAGACTACGCAATTTAAAAAATTAATAATAACATTTTTCACATTTTTCTGTTGTTTATAGCGCTTAGTTTACAAGTTTTTTTTTTCAAAGTTTTCTACAGGCAATTTTATTTAGGTTAGTATTTTATTATGTTTTGTTTTAGTGTTGTTCATTTTTACATATCCTAGTTTAATAATTTTTATGCTATACATGTTAAAAAAAAAATAGTATTTGTTTTTTTTTTGCCTTTTATAATAAGTAGTCTCTGAGACAAATATGAACCGGGTCAGTTAATGGTTAGTAGTAGTAGTAGTAATGGTGGGGAGGTCAAGTCTGGCAACTAGACCATATTGGTCCTTTTTGCCTACCCCTTTGTTACTAGTTTTTCTACTCTCACGAGGATTTTCGTTGTTGTAACCCGGGACCTACAGTTTAGCGAGGAATCCGAATCTCGTTTTGTCGGATTTTTGGCTAAGTGAGCGGCTTTGATCCTTAAGTTTATTGGCTGCCAGTGCACTTGGACCGGCGCCAAATTGCTTAAGGATCATTTTCTCTTGCAGCCTTAGTACAGATCCTGGTTGCTTGAAAGTCTCTTAAGTGAGCTCGGCCAAGAGACCTGACAGCTACTTTGCTGCTCCCTTTAGGGTCCGAGTGCTAGTGCGGCATTATCCACTGCAAACCTTTTTCTGTACTATGTGCTTAGATCTTCGGCAGCACAAGCCAACGTGGTGGGGAAACAACGGAATCTTATTTCTGTGAAAAAGTTGTTCTACATCCGAGGATTGAACCCCGGCCTCTCGATTACTAGATCGAGGTGTTCACAACTGAGCCACCGCCGCCCCAGTTAATGGTTAGCGTTTGAATGGGATTTTTTCAAAAACTGGAGCAGCTAGAATTTTGTTCTCAGCCATTAAGGATTTTTTTGACTTTAAACAACCTTCTACAAAAAATCTATAGACTTTATTTCCTTTTAGTGGACGCGTGTGTTTTTTTTTTAATTATTTTTTGGTTTTAATTTTAATTATTTTGTGATAATTATAATTGAAGAGTTATAGTTTTATTGTTCAAGAAATATGCATATAAATGTACATATTTTTTTCTGTGTATATTTTCTAATTCAAGATGCGAAAAGTTTTGCACTACAGTTCATTATTTATCTTGTGGCGTTATGGTACAGAATGGTACGGTATCAGGTTTTATAACCATTGAAATTCAACTCCTCGCACAACCATTTATTTATATTACATCAGACATGTGTATTTATAAATTACTAACATTATTTTATCTGTGCAATAAACAACAAGCAATGGAAAAATGTTAGTTGTAATAATATTAAAAAATATTTTGCAATTTAATAAAAAAAAAATTCTTGTGGAATATCGTACAAATGAAACACTGGCTGACAGCCAACCGCAAACCTTGTAGGGTAAGCAGTACAGTGGTTGGCCCCCAGATAGATAGATTTCAATTTTAAATAATATCGTTTCTATGTGTTTTATTTAAAATTTGAATATACTTTGATTTTTTTTCATTGTTTTAAAATATTGTGCGTGTAGCCCAATACGTCCCACATAAAAACGACTATATTTTTTTAATTGGATATACGGGGTATCCAGCAAAGAAATAATATATTGGATATTCTTTGTCAAACGGTACAAAGCTCCGCCCAAAATTCCTGTTGATGGATTTTAGTGACCTTGGGCTTAAAATGTTCCTTATTGATCCCCCTTTAAGGGGCTGTGGCGTTTTACAAAATTTCAAAATGGGCGCTCAAAATTACGGCTGGAAACTAGAGAAAAATCGAGACTTCGAATCTAAAAGCTTGTAAAAAAAGAAAATTGGCGTTCGATTCGATTGGTTTTAAGCTCAAATTGTTGGTATTTATATCCCCAAAAAGTTTGTAAGGTAGGTTGGAGAAATGCAACATGGTGGATCCGAGATGACGGCTAAAACCTCGAAATCATCCGATTAATACCAAATTTGGTTTTGGGGGGTTTCCGAGGTCTCTGGTCACAAATCTGACTTCGGATTCGTGATTAGCAACCTCAAAAAGTAAACGAAATTTGGCCTAAATCGGTTGATTTTGGAAAATTGGGACCGCCGCTCCGTATTAGATCCGCCATATTGAATTTTGCAAATCTGACTTTGGATTTGTGATCAGCGACCACGAAAACCCCCACAAACCAAATTTGGCATTAATCGGAAGACTTGGAGGTTTTGGCCGCCATCTTGGATCCGCCATGTTGAATTTCTCCAACCTACCTTACAAACTTTTTGGGGACGTAAATGCCAACAATTTGAGCCCAAAACCAATCGAATCGAACGCCAATTTTTTTTCTTACAAGTTTTTTGATTCGAACTCTCGATTTTTCGCTGGTTTCCAGCGGCCATTTTGAGCAGACATTTTGAAACTTTCCAAAACGCCACACTGGCCCATATAGGGGGTCAATAAGAAACATTTTGAGCCCAAGATCACTAAAATCCATCAAAATGAATTTTTTCCGGAGCTTTGTTCCCTTTGACAAAGAACGTCCCATATATATTTTTTTAACATTTTTGAGAGATAAATTCGGTTTTTAGGCAATTTAGTTTATATTTTCAAGGTTTTTTTTTTCTTTAGATAATTTCCAAAATATAAATACATAAAATCTGTAGTATTTTTTTTATTGGATGTACAAGATGTCTAGAATAAAAAAATTACTACAAATTTTATGTTATATCATTCTAGAGAAAAAAAAAATAAATTAAACTGATAAAAACCGAATTTATCCTTCAAAAACGCTAAAAAAATAGGGATACTTAAGAACAAAAAGAAAGCCGACAACTAAAAATTTGCTACTCTGTAAAATTTTCGGCCGCCGGCAATTGCCTAGTGTTGTCTAATGGGAAATTTAGACCTGATTAGAGTACATACCTACACATAAGGGCTTTGAAAAAATAAAACTTTTTTTATAATTTTTCATATGCACCCCTCCTATATTGTTTCAATTGAAAAACTAGGCATGTATACCAAATTTCCGGTTTCTTGAACATTTTTTGACTCCCGCCCAACTCAGTTATAATAATGCTGTATTTGTACTGTTTAATTTCTTACATTGTTACAATTTTAAAGACAAAACAAGCCAAGGAAATTTGTCATGCTACGCATTGTATTTTCCCAAATAACAAAACTTAAAAAAAAATTAAAAAAATATCATAAAAATTTAACATTTTTTTCTTTAACAAAAATCTTTTTTTGAAAGGAAAAAGTTAAAAAAACAGTTTTCTAAAAAAAAGGTTTTTTTTTTGGTTATTTGGGAAAATGTGATATACCATCCACTGAGAATAGTATATAATGGAATGCGTAGCATTACTAATGCATTACATAACTTCACAGGTTGTTTTGTCTTTAAAACTGTAGCAATTTAAACAATACAAATACATCATTATTATAACTGAGTTGGGCGGGGGTCAAAAAATGTTCAAGTTACCTGAAATTCGGTATGCAAGCATATTTTTCCAATTGAAACAACATAGGAGGGGTGCATATGAAAAATTAGAAAAAAGTAAATTATGCTACTAATTTTAAGGAGTGATCCTAAATAGGAAAATATGAAAAAAAGTTCCTATTAACATATGTCTGAAAATGCGTCGTAATGGAGCTAAGCCCCTTTGAAAGTGGCTAAATAATTCGCTTTTTATATAATAACTCAGGAACGATTTAAGATACAGCAACAAGGTTTAGAATGTAACCTAACTTTAATAAGGCCCATATTCGTATGTTATTTTCATGAACTTATTTTAACCAGAGGTGTGCGAAACTGGGGGGCCTTATTAGGTTTTTGTACCAAACTTTTTTCTGTGTATTTTTTGTAATTTAATTTTTGGAATATGATTCCTCAGATCAATATACATAAAAAAAGCTACTCTTGTTCTAATACTTTCACGGATCGAGGACGAAAAATTAAGTACTGTTTAAAACCAAACTTTCATATGTTTATATGAACTTCTTTTCATATTTTCCTATGTAGAATCACCCCTTAAAATTAATGTAATCATTTACTGGACATCCTGTATTCTTCTTTATTTTTAATAGGATATAATGTGAGATGCACTATGCTTGTTACCTTAAATTGATAAAGAATCTAGACGAATCTGACAAATTTAATAAGGATCGTTTTAATCTAGATTCGATAAAAGTCTGTCTAAAATCGTCAGACATACCTATTTTGTACTTTGTGTATTTTTATTTTGTAAAGTGTATTTTTCCTTATAAGTAATTTAATATGCTCGAAATAATTTAATTTCTATTCAAAACATATTTACAATTAAAAATTACAATGACAGTTGGAACTAAAATACTTACTGATTTACCAGATAGTCTAAGACTGCCTTCCTAAGCTGAAAGGTCCTATCTGTATATGTTAAACCTATGTAGATAGGTTGACCATTTTTAATTCATTATTTTTTCCCAGCTGTATTTTATATACAGTGCGGTCCAAAAGTCACACCTCTTAACTTTTGAACAAGTTGAGATATCGATTTCAAATTTAGAACTCTTAAATAAGACAACTTAAAATATCTTTAAGCATATATTTGATACTTTTATCTCTTAAAATGTGGGCAGGGGGGCATGGGGGGAAATTTTTTTAAATAGAAAGGGGGGTCGTGTGATACATCATTTAAAAGCCTTTAAAATTCTCTATATAACCATACATTTAAAAAATGTTTAAACATGTTTTTTAAGGTTTTGATTTTTCAGTTTTTTGTGTTAAAAAAATAAATTTTTAAGTTTTTTTTTTGTTAATTTTTATTTATGTCAACTAAAATTAGTTTAAAAGTATAATTTACTTTTTTTCATTATGAAATTAGGCATTTTTAAAAAATTGTTTCGATTTTTTAAATAAATTTTGCAAAAATACGCATTTTCAACCCTATTTTAAACCCAAAAAAAAAAATGTTTAAAAAAAATAAAAAATATACAGTTAAATGGAGAATTTTATAAGCTTTAAAATAATGTATCACAAGACCTACCTTTCCATTTAAAAAAATGTCGCCCCTTGCCCCCCTGCCCACATTTTAATAGCTAAAGGTATCAAATATATGCTTAAAGATAGTATAAGTTGTCTTATTTAAGAGTTTAAAATTTGAAGTCGATATCTAAACTCGTTCAAAAGTTAAGAGGGGGGAGGAGACTTTTGGACCGCTCTGTATGTCTTAAAGTACATTGAAATTAAGCTATTTGTAAATTATCCGGTCCTGGATCGGGTTCCTTTGGGTGCTAGAAGCCCCAAAACTTTGTTAAAATGGGGTAAATATAGTTTAACTTATGGAGTCAAACAAATTATATTAATTACATTTAGATTAATCACAGTTCACACAATTATTCAGCAGGCCAAGAAGTAAAAAAACTTTAAAAAGTCAGTTTGACATATAAACAAAATAAAAAGCAGGCCAAGAAGTAAAAAAAACTTTAAAAAGTCAGTTTGACATATAAACAAAATAAATAGTCTAAATAATTTTCATTTAATCAAAATATCATTTCATAAATTCTCATTTCTTTAATAAATTGAGTATTACATATGCATATATACCTGCTCCTTGGCCTGTTGAATAATTGTGTAAAACTGTTAAAATATACTAATCTAAATGTAATAAATGTAATTTGTTAAAGTATTACATATGCACATTTCAAATGCACTTAAAGACTGTTCTTACCTCTTTAGCCCCAGAATTATTGTGTATAACTATGAAAATAGCTAATTCTAAATGTAATAAATGTAATGCATATGACTCAAGTTAAAATTGATTTTTTCTACGATCTAATAGAAAAGTTAACATTTTTACAAAAACAAATGAAGTTTTTTGACCGAAAAATAACCTATTTCTTAGCATTTTACTTTTCTGCTCGTTACCATGACAGCAAGCGCAAAATTGAATTTTGTACGCTAGAGTGTAGGCAACCGGCAAGTCAATCGTAAAACAGCTGTCAAGTATATGCTACGACAGTGTCAAGTATATGCTACGAGATGTTGTGTTCTGCCATTTTTTTAATATAAAATTATTATTTATCTTTAATCAAATCTCAATTTCGTGTGCTAAATATTTATGTGTTAAATATTTGTTGTTATAAAGGAGTTATGGAGTTGCATTGATAAAGCGTTTTTCTTCTAAACCACCAGATTTGCAAAAAAGTCTACGTTGTAAGGTTATAAATTTACTGCCTAAAATGTATTCATTATTTAAGATTGTATTACGAGCGCAAAATGTGATTTTTGCTTTCCCGTGATTGCTGATCTTGGCTAGACGCCTCGATCAGCAAATTTCACGATCAATCAGAAATCAGTAATTTTGCGCTCTTAATACAAAAATAACTATTTTGGTACCTCATTGGCACAGCTTTTGGAGCATCTACATACCACCCAAATGGAACCGGATCCGGAGCATAGCAATTTGGAAATAGCTTAATTTGAACGTACTTAAGAATAATAAAATAAAAATGGTCACCAGATCTCTGACTATTACCTGCGCAGGGAACGTTCAAGCAAAATTCATACACTTCTCGCGTTATTAAAGGCTGTAAAGGTATTATATTTTGGATACCCCCCCGATAGTAGGAATGTTAGGGCGTAGCCGGAAGGAAAAAATTGCGCGAACCTTCCGAAGTCGAGAATAGGCATTTAGAGTGAATTAATTTTACTTACGCAATACTTGAACATTCCCTAACACTAAAGGGGTCGTGTACAAATCACGCAATATTTTCGGGAGATAAGGATCCAAGAAATCTTACTATGTAAGGTATAGGTTTATAATTTTTTATTTATATGAGGCGGTCGGTGGTTCTAAAAATCCCTAAAAATGTCTTACGTAATTTGTGTGATGGTCATTTCCGGGCACAGGAAAGAGTTAACAACAGGATCATCATCCGTATACACAGTGATTTTCTGCAAATTTTAACTTTTTATTTCCGACCCCTGATTGTTTTTCATAAATTAATTTAACACACCATAAAAAGTATTTTAGGCAAATATAAAAAAAAATCGTTGGTGGCTATCGTTTTTTTTTTAAAGGTTGAGAAAAAAAGTTAAAAAATAATAACACCGTCCCACAAAAAACAAGTGTTCTGCGCCATGGATAGGACCATAATATTTCTGTGTATGTTCGCCCGCTGAAACCGGATCTGAACTCAGTTTAACCCCTACACGTCTGAATTTTTCTCTACGGCTACTAAACGGGAAAAAAGTGTCCAAAAACATATTGTGTATTATTGTGTATTTCGACTTTAAATATTTAGTAAGACATATAAAATATGTTTGTTTATTTTTTTAATATTTTCCATTGAAGAATTTATTATTAAAATAGTAAAAAATTAAAAATAGGTTGAAGGTTGAAATAGACAATAAAATAATTTTGGTTACTTTTTTCCCGCTTGGTAGCGACTGTAGAGAAAAATCCAGACGTATAGGGGTTAAAATAAGTTCAGATTCGGTTTCAGCGGGCGAAAATACATATGAATATCATGGTCTTATCCATGGCGCAGGCCACTTTTGTTTTCTGTGGGCCTGTGTAATCTGATGGATCCACTATTTTTACGGATTATCAGAAAACCGGGTGAGTTTCAGTCTATAGATGTATATAGATGAATTATATTCTCTAGTCTATATCGTAAAGATGGCTACTTTATCAAACGCGTGATGAAATGTGATATAATGTCATGTTATGTGATGTTGAAGGAAGGTTGAATTCCGGATTATACCTACTCTACGTTCAAGTATTACGTAACGCAAATTTGATCATTTTGGACCCCCCCCCCCTGTAACGCTATTTTCCTATGCCATTACCATGGGCGTAACACTTCAGAATTAACCCTCCCCCTAGGAGCGTTACGTAATACTTGAACGTTCCCTCACGGGTAGGTACAACCTTAAAAAGAATTATGTGGGTTAACGTGATGTAATGTGATGTAATATGATGTATTGTGATGTAGTGTAATATAATGTGATGTAATGTAAACTGGTTCCCTAAAAGATGGCTACTTTATCAAACGCATGCGGAACATAGTTTGTAATATATCGAAATAAATGAATTTTTACAATTAACAAGTTGTTCAAACATTCGACAAACATTTTCCAATTATCTCCAGCCGTAATAAAAAATTTACAGTTGTAAAACGACAATTTGGGCATTACAATACATTTAAAAACAACTGATTTTTTTATGAATGTGCAAATGGAAAACAAAATATAAAACTAATTAAATAATAAAATTTTTAGTCGCAAAAAAATAGGGAACTCTATGATCAAACTGCAATTAACTGTAGTCAAGCTATCTTTAATACTAACTTTATTATAGATATTATTCACAGCGCTAAAATAATATTATACGGTAGTTTCGAATTTTCCAATTTTTTTTTTACTTTTTTAGGAAAAATTACCTTTATTATAAAAATCAATTCTACCAATTTTGAAAGTAATCCTCCTGAAAACAAAGTTAACTTGAAAAAAAAAATAAAGAAAACAATTATTTTCGTTTTTCGTTATCGTTTTTTTGAAGCTTTTTTTTATTTTTCGTTTTTCAAAAAAAGCTCTTTAAAAAATGTAATCTTTTAATTATTTTTGATTTTTTTTTTATTTTTTTTTTTTTTAATTTGGAAAAATGTACAATGTACAATGTTTAATGTACAATGATAATGTACCGTTTATTGTGAATAATTATTATTAATATATAATGGAATGCGTAGCAGGTCTACTGAAAAATTGAACAAATGTGTTTTTTTATTATCTATAACCCACTAGTAGGTAAATAAATTAGACTATCTTTAACAGTTCTTTAAGAAATAATAATTTTCCTAATTATGATATCGAAAACACCGTCCCACAAAAAAAAGCGTCCATTGCTCTTAACCAGACTATTTTTTAACTTATTTTTGGGAGCTAAAAACGGAGTTGACAACAAAAAAACTCGCTGATCCTCAAAGGGCCTTGCTCCCTTCTTATGTAAAAGTAGTTTCAGTCGGATTTGACTGAATATTGGATATGTTATATACTGTAAAAATTAAACTGAAAATTCAGTTAAAAATGGATAGGAAAATAAATAATATTTATTTACAAATAGATAGGAATGATCCTATACAAATGTACTTTAATTTTTGTTAAAAACACTATACTGTAAATGAAAATGTAGTAATTTTACAGCAAATAAAGTAGGTCATATGTTACCAGCAAAGAAATTCGTAAATTTAAATCAGTACTGTAAATTAATTATCTGTTAAAATGTGAATTTTTATTTTGCTAATTTTCCTGCTTTTTTTTTGTAAAATGTAATACTTATGGTAAGTTTCGGGATTGTCTGTAAAAGTGCCGGGTTTTTGGACCACACGCATGAATTTTAATCCAAAATTATTGTATCAACAGGAAAAGAGCTGATATTTTACTGAACCGAGTAATATTGAGGTTAATTTAATAAATATTGTAAATTCACATTCTGACATGGTGAATTTGCTTTAATTGTTACAGTTAATACTACTGAAAGATTGACGGACAAATTTAGAGTGTAGTTCTAAAAACACGTACTTTATTATTTAAGGACTGACATGAAATGTTGCGTGTTTTTAACAAAAAAAACAAAAAAGTACAATTCTATAGGTTAATCACTCCAGATTTCCTATTCATTTGTAACTGAATTATCAGTTAACTTTTTACAGTGTAGTTCTCATTCTGATTAAAGGTCTCACAACTCCCAAAATGCAATAGTTCAGTGTTCTTTTTTGCAGTTTTTTGAAAAAGTTATGGGGTCATCGAAATTTTTCACTATCAAATCAGTGCATCAAAATTACGTAACAAGGGGTAATTGTCTTTTTTCGTGGGCCCTGTGTAATTATAATTGTGGAGCAAACATGCAAAAACCGATAAATTCATGTTATCCAATTTTAAATTATTATCAGAAAACTTGTACAGCGTATATTTATAGGCTTTTGCTTGTATGTGATGCACTATATCAAGAAAGCGCTACAAAATTAATAAGAATCGATACTTAGGTCAAAATATGCAAAAAGTGGATTTATCGGTTTTTGCATGTTTGCTCCACAATTATGGACATGTATTGGCTAAAGGTCTTTGTATTAATGCAGCAATAAATCAAATACAATTTTAAAAAATGTAAAAAATATGAAAAATCCGTTTTTGAATTATAGTGGATTAAAAAAATAAATATTTTACATTTAAGTTAATACTACGTCAAATAATTTTCGCATATATTTTTAAAGTAACATAAACCCCTTTTTCGTACAAAAATAACTCTACGGCCAAGTTTATATCGCAAATTTTGCATAGTAATCGCGGTATTACCTGGGATAATTTGTGTAATCTCATTGATTTAGTGTTTTAATTTAGCACCTGCTCCCAGGATAGCAGTGTCGGACTTACTATGCATTTTACCAGGCAAACGTCCATTAGAGTGCCACCAAAATAGCGTTTTATGCACCTAATATGCTAAGTCTTTAGTGTTCGAGAATATTTTTTTTTGCTGAGACGGAGTCGAGGCAAAAAATCAGTCAAGAACACTTAACCCTCTGCCACATACACCTTATATATGCACGTTACTACAGACATGGCTTAAAAATTACGCCTCTCTTTAAACAATTTAAAAGTCGAACAATGTTTTTTTAATTTTGACTTAGGGAACGTTCAAGTAATACGTAACGCAAATTTTGATCATTTTGGATCCCCCCCTGTAACCCTATTTTCCTATACCATTACCATGGACGTAACACTCCAAAATGACCACCCCCCCCCAGGAGCGTTACGTAATACTTGAACGTTCCTTTATTAATCGTTACAAGTTTTCTTTATAGCTTTAATTATTTAATTATAAATGCAATAGAACATAATATTTAAATGAGTTATTTATATAATATAATTTGTACTATAATGTTATTTTTTGTTAATTTGGACTTGGTAGGGAAATTTATTTCAATAACTTGTTAGAAGAAAGAAAAAAAAATTATAAGATAAAATTAAAAACTTAATCATACATAAACTACATAAACATAAAATTAAAAAAAAATAATATATTTTTTTTTAAAATGCCTTATTGTTTTATTATTTCGTACTTACAGACATGTCGTATTTTTTAACCCTCAAATTTTAAATGAACACGTGAAAAAACACTGTGCAACTTCTCCGCTTGGGTTTAGGGCTTATACCGAATGTCCGAAAGGTACTGAGACGCAGAAAGCCGTAGTTAGTGGGAGTTGGGAGAAATCTCAGATTGCATACTATCCAGGCGTAAAATCTACGGCGTGTCTGTAGCAGAGGGTTAAGACAGTTCTCATACATGGTGCATATAATGTTTTTTCTACTACCTAAATATCAAGTTAAAATTTTGACAGCTGTTAGTTTAACAAATAAGTTTAACAAGTTGATAGTTGTATTAAAATGTTTTCATTATTTACTGTCGTCAATAAACAATGCTTAACAACGGTTAATAATAAATTAGTTTACTGATTTTATTGATTATCAAGAAACCCAAGCCTTAGCAACGGTAAATAATATGTTTTTTAGCACTTAATTAGGTAGTAGAAAATAGTATATTTCTAACCTAATAATAAAATAAAACAGTTCCAGCTCGAAAGATGATATTTGGCCGAGGCGCATTTCGAGAGTTGGAAATGTCATTTTCTTATGAGGTTAGAACTGTTTTTTATTCACAATTACAATCAAACCACTAAATATTACAAAAATAAGTAAGTTTAAACTAAATTTTGGTAATGTTGCTCTCAATGACAAGCATAGCGCGCCATCTACAGGAGGTAAAATCGAAAGCCAAAATAGGTTAAAAAGCAACTCTTTTCTGCCCTTGGTTAAAAAAAAGGTTACTTTTATAATGGTATTTTCAGTCTTTTGGCATTAAATCAAGGGAATTCTTCTACAAGACATGAAAAATCAACAAAGGAACATATTTCCGGAAATCAGGGAGCCCTTCAAAAAGCCCTTCAAAGATGAACATATTAAGTGGGGAACACAAAAAAGCACCAATAAAATCCTAATGGTGCAGGGTAATTCGTTAATTAAAGCTAAGCAAAAAAGTATCCTTCATCGAAATTTAATATTAAAGAAGTAGTAGCCTTTTAAAAAGTAACAATTTTGGTAGCACAAAATGTTACCTCCTCTTAACTGCATTTTTTAAGATGGTTACTCCTACAGTGTTAAACTATATGACATTTCTTATGTATTTTTCCTTAAGGAATCTATATTTTTTACAAAAAATCCGAAAAAAAAATTGGGGCAAAAATGTGTTAAGCCTAGCACATTTTATCCGTCTAGGCACGCATCAGTATACATTCAAAAAAGTTAATTAACATAAACTAATTACCCTTATAAATATACATGCAAAAACTCATCGCTCTAGCTCAAAGGGTGCTAGCGTTACTAATTAAAAACCTTATTTATAGAACAATTTTAATGGGTCGTAACTCTCTTGGGGTTTCCGGACCTATGCTCCTATGCTGGTTTTTCATGTTTGATGATTTAGAATCATCCCCCTCATGTAATGCCAAAGGGCTGCAAACACCGTGCATAAACATGCCAGGTACGGTATTTCAAAAAAACAAATGAAGTTTTCTGACCCAAAAATAACCTATTTCTTAGAATTTTACTTTTCTGCTCGTTACCATGACAGCAAGCGCAAAATTGAATTTTGGGCCCTAGAGTGTAGGCAACCGCCAAGTCAATCGTAAAACAGCTGTCAACTTGACAGTGTCAAGTATATGCTACGAGATGTTGTGTTCTGCCATTTTTTTAATATAAAATTATTATTTATCTTTAATCAAATCTCAATTTCGTGGGCTAAATATGTATGTGTTAAATATTTGTTGTTAAGGAATTATGCAGAGTTGACGTGATAAGGGTTTTTCTTCCAAACCACCAGATTTGCAAAAAATTGTAAGTGCTGCGACCTTGTAAGGTTATAAATTTACTTACTGAAATTTATTTATTTTAGATCTTAGAAAAAAAGTTGTTTGTATTATGCGCGCAAAATGTGATTTCTGCTTTCGCGGGATTGCTGATTTCGGCTAGACGCCTAGATCAGCAAATTCTACGCTCAAGCAGAATTCATTTTGCGCTCTTACAACAAAAATAACTATTTTCTAATTTTTCAAATGTACCCCTCCTATGTTGTTTCAATTGAAAAACTATGGTTGCATTCCAAATTTCAGGTTACTTAAACATTTTTTAACCTCCCGCCCAACTCAGTTTTATTAATGAGGTATTTGTTGTGTTACTTGGGAAAATTAAACAATACAAATACCTCATTATTATAACTGAGTTGGGCGGAGGTCAAAAAATGTTCAAGTAACCTGAAATTTGGTATACAATCATAATTTTTCAATTGAAACAATAGGAGGGGTGCATATGAAAAATTAGAAAAATGTGTTTTTTTGCAATACCCTAATGCCCGGTAAAATGCATAGCCGGTCCGACGCTGCGAGATAGTAGATTTAAATATGAATCGGGGAACTTGTAACTTTCTGTTTAAATATTTATACTTTTTGCTACGTTATGCCGCAAGCTTTTTATTGATTTTGCTTCTATGGCTTAAATATTAGACACGATAACTAAATGTATAGAATAAGAACCAATCCGATCATTCAATTTTCATCCGGTTCACGAATCACGTTTAATGTCCAGCAAAAAGTATGCTGACAACATTTTTTTAGCTTTAGGTTTTCGTATTATACAGGGTGATCAGTAAGTGCCATGCCAAAATTTAAGACATGATTTTACATCCAAAAATATGAAAAAAAGTGTTTATAAAGGTTGGTCCGGAAATGAGCCCTAAGGGAGCTACGGCCCTTCGAAGATTACATATTGAATGTGAAACAAAAAAAAATCAATAACATTTTAATGCTGCAGGGTGGTTCATTTAAAACTGAGTAAAAAAATATTATTCACCCAAACACCTAAATTTAATATTAAAGGAGTAATAGCCTTTTAAAAAGTAACATTTTTCGTGGCACAAAATGTTACTTCCCCTTAATTGCTTTTTTTAAAAACGGTTGCCCCTACACTGTTACACTATATGACATTTTTAATGTATTCTTACTCAAGGAATTCATATTTTTTACAAAAAATCCAAAAAATATACACATAAATAAGTTGGGGCAAAAATGTGTTAGCCTAATTTTTCCGTCTGGATAAATTCAAAAAAATAAATTAACATAAACTTATTGCCCTTATTATTACTAGTATACATGCAAAAGCTCGTCACTCTAGCTTAAAGGGTACTAGAGTTATTAATTAAAAACCTTATTTTTACTACAATTTTAAAGGGCCGTAGTTCCCTTAGGGCTCATTTGCGGACCAACCTTTATAGGAACTTTTTTTATATTTTTGGATGCAGAATCACCTCTTGAATGTTGGCATGGCAGTTACTGATCACCCTGTATAGGTAATACATTAGGTATTCCTGATTCTCAAAATTATTCCACAATCCCATAATTCCAGAGTTCTGATTTTTTTTCAAAGGTCAACTAGCAAAATAATTTTTATAAAGGCTGTATGAAATGCTATACAGCATATCTTATAGAAACGTGAAAATTTTATATGGCGGTTAAATACCACTATATAATGTCTATAAAACCAAAAAGGGCCCAGTTTTATAAAACATTTCAGTAATTTAGAAGTGTCTTTTAGTAAAGTACACAACCATTATAAAATAAACCATAAAATAGTCCATGTGATGATTATAAAAATGTCCTGTAAGTATGTTAAAATATGTTATAGGGTCTGTACCTTATGCAATCACTTTGTTTTCTACTGTTGAAACTGAGAATAGAATTATCACAAGAATATTTTATAATGCAAATTTATGTTGTTTCATGGCAAAAATAATTATTTTACCCACCTAAGTAAGTCATTTAAGATCCATCATGCATTATGGTGTATCTGTGTATCATACTGAAAATATTAATTTAACCTTTTTTGATACACACCGATGGGAATAAAATTTTCTTGCACTGCCAACTTTTCTGAGAAAATATGTATATATTTTTGACGAAAAATTAAAGCGCGGCAATTTGGCATTAGTCAGGTGGGCTAAAAAATAAAAATAAATATATATTTTTTTAATGAGTCCCAAAAAGCCCAGTTTTTTTAGAATAAAAAAAATAAGAGTTTGCGCACAGTCATTTTTTGTGAAATGAATCGTTTTACCAGATTTATTTATTTTTTTTTGAGGCTTATTAGAAATAAATATTGCTCAGGATTTTGATCTAGAATAAATAGGAAAAAACCCCATTTTTTTTCAAAATTTTAAAAATTTCCATCAACAAACGGCCTAGTTGTGACCTCAAAATTTAAAATTTTGATGTTATACCAACTTTTGGGTACCAGAAATGGCACTTTCAATTTTTGGAACACTTACACAGAATACCAGCTCGAGAATCTGGTATATAGCATCCTAACATTGCTTTCATATAGCAAGAAAAATTAAAGAAATTATTGAGACGTTCAAAATATTTCTTAAAAGTTGATTAAAAAATGGACGCTATAATTGTACCTCTAAAAGCACTCATAATTTTATCGAAATATGTATGCTATTTTATGTTAATTTAAGGTCTTATTATAATAGGTTCCATTTTTAATACTAAATGGATATTAGCTCAGCGGTCTAAGGCATTGACACTGAGCTAATGATCGTGAGTTCAAACCTCACTGGCGCCGATTGCCTTTTTTAGTTAATTAATAATTGAAATTTGGCGAAGGCGTACTCCCTAGATATATTGGTTCGAAAGTCAATTAAAGCCGGTGGTTCCCTCTACTACTAGCCCACATAAGTCCTGGACTTAGGGGATGCTTAATTAAGTAGAATAGTACGAGGTTAAAAATAAACATAAAACATAAAACATAGATGGTAAATTAATAAACAATTTTAGGTCATAGGCAACGGATGGGAAATACGCACTAACTACTAACTAGGTCGTAGGAAAACAAATATACGTTCTTTTATACACAGAGAAAAAATATATTTGTGACAAATATAATTTTAATTACTATAATTAAAAAAAAAGCGGAGAAAAACCAACCTACTGTCAACGAGTTAACTCGGACGTTCAGGGGTTAATATACGAACTTTTCTCCTTAAAAATACCTGACAAAAACCAAATAAACTGTCAAATTATGGTAAATAGATGCTTAATTGTGATATATACTTATACATATATTTAATTGTCACGATTAGACCATGTATTTGTTATTAAGTTTAATCTATATACAAGGAATATACAATTTATTGATGTAATATATTTGGGCTATTATGAATATACTCGGGGTTATTAGATTTTTATAATGTTAAAGCTTATCGTATTTGTTATAAGTATAAAATATAATCACAGGTAATATATTAATGTTAAATATATCGCATATTTGTCCCATTTTTCTCGGTAATGTTTTTATAGAAAAGAAAAGAGTATTGTTTATGTACAAAAAGAGTAATATTATTCAACTTTATTACTATAGCACGAAAGTTGAAGTATGCGCTGATCATGTATCTTTTCGCCTTTGCTGTGAATTTGCATTTAAATTTCGAATAGATAGTTTAAGAGGGTCAACTATTTTTGCGATCCTGATGGAACAGTAATAAAGGCTCCTGAGGGGCTTTACTATGATCCTGATATGCAACTTGATCAATGTCTTTATATTAGGCTGGAAGAAAACTACTTATTGTATCTTAAAAATTTCAATATTGCAGATGTGCTATCAAATGCGCATACGATTATAAGTTTTTTTCTTAACCTATTGGGCTTTATATCTCGCGTTAACCCGTAATCATAGACCTGTGGCCTGTTAGACGTACTCTGGAAGTCCCTTCTACGTGCACTTGGAGGTCTGCGCGTCTTAGTACCTTTTACACTATCAGTAAAGAGACAGGACTCACAGTTGCCAGTCAGTTTGTGCGCAACACAATGTTTTATACGATTTTTGACGTGTGCAATTGTCCAGAAGGCCTCAGTTCTGTAGTTACGTTGGTATTTTAAACTTTATTTATTTTTCAATTGAACAACTTTTTGAAGTTTCTTTCTGAAAAGAGCCATATAATTATTTGTATTTTTTACTAATAATATTAGGTTTTTATTATAGAAAATATAACAGTTTACCTAAACCTTCCAAATTACTATTAATTACTCCTGAAAGGAGATTCAACAATCACCGCATGTCGGAAGGTGTGATAATGCATAAGCTGAGTTTAAACATAAAATGAACTCGGAGTTGGAACGGTAGGAAAGTTAGCCTTAAGAAAGGCTTATTACTTATGGTCTGACAATAAAAAAATACAGCCCATTTTTGTATAAGGCCAGTGTGCTTAGAATGAAATAGAAAAACATGTAAATATTAACCAAAAAAGGTATTGCAGTTTTTCACCCATGTGATTATTTTGAGAAAGTTTTGTTTTTTTTTAGGCTGATATATGGTTATATTCATTAGTTTTTTTCACATAATATTTTTTTTTATTTTTTTGTTTTTTTATTTTTCATATTTTATGTAAGACATGCTTTATTTTTTACTTTTCGTAAGTTTTTAAATAAAAGCAATTATGTAATTGATATGTTTTGATTTATACATAAATCTCATTACATATAAAATTAAATGAACATTAAACCGTGAAAATAAAAAAAATATTAATAAAACACAATTTTTAGTATTTTTTTTTTCTTACAAAGGCAAGTAACCATCTGAGAGACGTAACGTCTGTGGCAGTGTGACTCAAATTTCACGTCTATAGCTACAGGTTAATTTAAACAGTAATTTTTACTAAAAAAATATTTTAAGCCATCTAAAATAGCTTATTTAAATAACTTAGCAAAAGTGTCAATGAAGTTTCGATTAAGACTTGTACATGATTATTTCTATAACCGGTGTAAAACATATAAATATAAAACAACATATATAACTTTATATTACATTAGAACAGCGTATAGCAAAATATATTTAATTTTTTTAGTTTATGATTTACAAGTTAAAAAAAGCTAGTAATTGCTAATATTAACTTTTTACGGTTTAGTTTAGTTCAGGGAAACAATTCATATTTGTTGTTTCGAAGATGGTATAAATGCGTACATTAGTTCAGGTGAGTGAATAATTTTCAAGAGATGAATTCTAAGGTCAGTTACAGCGTGGCCTTTGAAAGGGACGGGGGTAGCTTTCTTGGCACATTCCAGTGCAGCGAATTCGCCATCTTTTATGATGTTCCTTGTGAATTTTTGTTTTGCCATCTTCTATGATGTGCCTAGAGTATTTTTGTATTAATGTATTATGTACAAGTTAAAGTGAACCATATATTTATGGTTATTAATCGTGTGAACTGTTGAATTTTAAGTTTATAATAATGAACGTTTGAAGATAATTTTGTTGTGTGTTTTTAATTATAACTTTTTATATTAGCGTGGAAATTACTACAGTAGTAATTTATCAGTGATAATGCGCAAGTCAGGATACATATCCGATTAGTACTTGCGCACTGGAAACCTCATGATTATATATAGAAACCCTGGTTTCAGATTAATCTCTGAAGATGTCTCTAGTAGTAAGAGACGAAACGTCGGAAAGTGAAAATCCATTAACACGGTCTAAACCCGAAAGTGAAAGTTCTTTATATCTTAATGGCCGTGAAAGCTTAAAATCTAAAATAAAAAAAGAAACCCTGGTTAATTATTCGGAAGAAAAAGACCAAATAAATAGAGAGAGAGAGAGAATTCTAAGGTCACATTTTAATTGTTGTAACTGTCAATAGATATATGTAACCTCAAAATTAAAATAAATTTTCAATAACAGCAACAAAACAGTTATTTTATACAAAGTTGAAATAGCACAGGAAAGTAGGGGAGAGGGGGGCGGATGTGGACAATCTTTTTCAAAATGCATTATTTTTAAAAAGTTCAATAAAAAAAATAAGTTAGAGAAATTTGATACGAAACAAAGGGAAAATAATAATATAGGGAAAGGGTATTGGTTATACAAGTAATACTCACAGTTGTAACGAACTCAAAACGTTTATAAACTATTATCTGAAGTTAAACTTATAGAAACTTATTAATGTTGTTATAATATAACATATTTTATAGTTATACTTATTTAAGAAGATAGAAAATTCAATCATTGCAGAAGTTCTAGCTGCCCTTTTAACTTCAATGGTTTGGATAACTTTAAAATTACATCTCTTCCTAATAATACTTTTGTCGCTTGTAGTGGGAAATTAAAATATCCACAAAAAAGGATGCTTTCCACATGTGCCCCATGTTACAATTTTAGGTTAAGTGGACCATTAAACTAAAAATATAAATTTTATAGCAAAATTAAGGATAACACATCACAACACGTTCGTGTACATTTAAATATATTACATAATTTGTTAAGATTTACATTCTACTTAATTGAATAATTGAAATTACCAAATTCCGAAAAATTTACTTTAGCACGTAGTAAACAACCAATAAATCATTGACAATACGAATTTCAACTAACCAAAATTAACACTGCATTATGTATATACGCATTAAAAATGACATCTATGATATTTATTTCAAAAGTATAAACCTTGAAATAACCGCGGAAATCTAGCGACAGTTGAGGGAGACGGTCCACGAGTGAGGAATAGCCATTCTACACATGTTTCAGACTATACTTTTTTTACGACTGAAGTTTTATACATTTATTTTTTTAATATAAATTATATAATAACCAACAGTTTTAATAAAAAACAATAATTTACATTCAATAATTTAATTTTTGTTTAATAATTTAATATCTTATGGTAAATAGTGTATTATTTCCTTGATTTAGCTAAAAATAAACACCGTAAGGGTTTTATTTTTAGCTAAATCGTGTGTCATATACCATCATCCGCTTACGGAATGTGCTATATACTGTAAGAGTTTTTATATACAGTCATCCGCGTAAGGAATGTGATACATACCGTACGAGTTTTATGTGCGATTTGACTCATATTCTCAGACAGTTGTAGAAAAAAAAGTTTATTTCCGCCCCATCTAATTTGATATGCATACAAGTCTTGGCGGCGAGTGGTGTCTTAAAGATAAGAGGACCGAGGGCAAAAATTCAAACCCCCACATAAGACATAAATAAAGTTATGAATTTGAAATTTAGGGATTTTCTATAGCGCAGACATACCTATGTAAACAAACTTGAAAGGCTTAGCTCACACATAAGATCTTTATGTGAATTTTTCAATACATATTTAATATATTTTTTGTTCGAGTGAGCTTTTGGATTTCGTTAACAGACGCAAAATGTCAAATTGTCCTATATGACCTATATACAGGGTGTTCCGTATCGTTATATTTATGTTTTGTCAGTATATTAGACTTAATTCTAAAAATGATTAAAATTTGCGTTACGTAATACTTGAACGTTCCCTAAGGGAGCTACGATCCTCCTAAGGGTACATCTGAGAAGTAGTTTTTATTTCTATGGAATTCCATGAACTACAGTAACGATTTTTTGTACATGTCTTAATTTATTTATTTATTCTATTTATTTATTTATTCACTGCAGCAATAATACAGATCCATGGAGAGTCCCAAATAAGCTATTGCTTGTGGCTGGGGCTCTCCATTAATTTTGATTTGAA
>OY294049.1:24589912-24647939 GCA_958510825.1 Brachypterus glaber | reverse complement strand
ATTGTATTGTACCGTAATTAATACGTTCACTGCCACGGCTAGTTTTGACAGCGGAGCAATGGGTATGGGCAAGGGAAAAATAGAAAGAATTGATTAATGTTGTTAGGGGCGCCAGTTACTTTAGCTTTTACTCCTTTAGGTAAGTAACAACCTAGTGTAAATACTTAAGCTTTTCAGTTTGAGAAAATATAACCCCTAAATAAAATAAGATAATTCATTTGAGAAATTTATTATAAATAAACTTAATGAAAGCACATCAAGTAATGTATTAATATATATAAAAAATATGTGTAATTATATTAAGATATAATTAAAGAAATCTTAATAAAAATTACTAAATTCAGAAATCATTCGACTTAAATGTATAAAGAAAACATGAAGTTCAGCAAGCACCAAGAAATGTATGTAAACAGCAATCATTTCTTGCAGTGTTTAAAAGTCATGCTTAAATTAGAAATCATTTAATCAAAAGTATGATATTTAATAATTAATAAATGAGATTAAATGTTTTAAAAAAATAAGTACCTAAAAATGAACAAAAGCCAGAAGGGCATATAGTATTAAACAATACTATATCAGATCTGATAAAGTTTACAGTTATAAGAATATTGAAATAAAAGAATTTAAAATATGAAATATTGCTTTCAAAAGTTTTCAGAAAGAGTACTTAGCTGGTTTCTGCAAAATCCATGAGGTATGAATTCCATCGTCTCCATCTGTGCAAGTCTCCCCTATGCTGATGAATTCATTTCTCAAATGAAAGAAAAAAAATATAGGCTGTCCCATCTACTTTGGAAAAATCATCTTCCAGGATAAAATGTATTATCGAAATTGTTGTCCGGGATAAAATATACTTTTGAAAATTATGTCCAATATAAAATTGTCTGCTAGACGGTTACATAGAATTTATCTATGCCGAAAATTACAGAACCATGTTCCAACAGAACATCACTCCATGCGGAGAACTTGTATATCAAATATACCAAAATAAACTTCAACTTAAATTAATGTAATTCCATATTAATGGTATAGAAATGGTAATTAATTAATGGTCTAGTAATGTAGTAATAATGGTGCTAAAACAATAATTATATCTCAGAAATATTCTAAGAAACAGAAAAACTTAACTTACGTGTCATACTAAGTCTTCGATGTCCATCGAAACGTTATAAATGCGTAATTGTAGAAAATAACAGTTACAATATCTTCCGCATTGTTTAAATATTCATTTTCACTAACTTTAAATAAAAATACATGAAGGATTACTTCGATGATTACAGAAAATAAACACTCGTCAATATGACACCACCATTTTGTATCAAAGTTGCTTCAAGAAGAACGAAAATCGACCTTATTCACTAGTATGAACCCTTCAGGTAAATAAAATCCTATTTCTGAACTATTAGCGACATCTATGTAAGTCATTATCAACTACAGTTTTACCGTATAGGATTCCTAATAAAGGTAACGGAAACTACATCAAAAATAATAACAAAAGAATATTTCCTAATAAATCCGTATTAGTGATATCTAACCTCAAAATATTACTCTAAGAAACAAATATAAACAATACTTATTGTTTATCAGCAAAACTAATAAAAATACGAACAGAATACTAAGTGTCCTGTGAACTAAGTATAAACAAAATACTGAATCTAAGTGAGCAGTTCCAGCAAACTATTTTCAACAAATTCTAGATTATCCCGAAGAAATAAGCATACGAAACTTTCCAGGAGAGACAAGCTACAGGTAAAAGCCAGTGAAATCCAACCCTCAATAGACTCTGAAACATATAAAAACCAGGTAAGTCCATAGACAAATGTATTATAGAGAAATAAGTCATATGATTCTTTATTATTAAAAATCATATTCTAATTATGTTTTCTTTATGTTATTTTCAGGTAGAACTATGGAATAGAGACTCATATGGTTAGAATTCAGTTCCTGCTACAAAATAGTCCCAGATACAAAATAGTTCTGTACGTACGTAACTATTTATATACAAAATAAACATAAATTATAACGTAAGTAAACGAATAGTTTAATTAACCCTTGCTATATTACAAAGTGACGATTTATATCGTTACAGTATTTTAATCAAAATTTATGGGCAAAAAATGACTATTAGGTTTATTAAAAAATTACACGTTTTGTTAAAAATTTCCAGATTTTGTATGGTTGTACTTAGAATTTATTTCTGAATCAAAATGTGTACAAATATAAAGGGTGTTCCTGAAACAATGTTCCATTTAAAAATCTAAAGTTAAGATAATTTCGTGAGAAACAGGAAGTTAAACAAAAAGAGCAAATCCGCCATTTTATAGCCAATGCAAAATTATATAAATAACCAGTTTCGTTTTTATCGAAAAAAAAAATAATCTTAATTTTAGGGGTGGGCATAAATAAAACTCACCCGGTACATCCATAAAAATAAAAAATATTAATTTAATTGTTCTGAAGTTTGGTATTTCGCCGCAGTATAATTAAGTTCTGCAAAAACCACCTTAAATGGGAAAACAATGTCTATAAAAAATAGTCAAAAATAAAATCCACCCCTACACCCCCTCCCACAACTTATCTCCAACTTTTTTTTTTTTTAAATAGCACCCCCAAATTTTTTCGGTTGCTTTGGATAGACTTTGAGCTTCCAAATACAATACTTTATTATACTTGTCATTTTTGAGTTTTAGAAGTGGTGGAAGTTTAAAATCAACCCCCGGATAATATCTATATTTAGGCAGTGATTTTTTTGAAAACTAAGATAACTAAGTTTTAGGAGGGGATTGAGGGGTAGATTTATTTTTTGTTACCTTTTATGGCCATTTGCACTGGTTTTTGTGAAACAAATAACGAAAAAATACCTTCGCAAAAGCTGTTTGCACAAAAAAATGCTGTGCGGTTTACTGCGCGTTTTTTTGTGGCGCGAAATTTACCGCAAATCCCATATTGTGGTATTATTTTTTTTAAAATGATGTTAGATTGACTCTCTGAAAAGACTGCTGTACGATTAAAAAAAAAAAATTGAATAAATTCCAATTAAAAATAACAAAAAAAAAACGGTTCAATCATAGTAAACGGCTGACAAATGCATACATAAACTATTCAATATAAAGAGTGGTGCCCTACAAAGCTTAAACACCGTATTTTGCTGGAACACTAAAAATTATATTTTTCTAATTTAATTTGTACAGTTGCGATCTTTAAAAAGTACTACACACATACATCATGTATCTTCACAGATTGTTTATTTGATAAGCACAGTAATTTTTTCCTTGAATTAAAAGCCACTTTTTCTTGTTCTATCCTTGGCCTTATATCCCTTGTGCATTTAGAATCTCTGGTAATACATATAGATAGATCTACTATTATTACAACATTTTACATTTGGAAGGCAGTAGAGAGTGGTCTAATCGATTTTAACGAACATGATTTGCAAGAAGTATTATATGCGGGTTGAACTTTTTTCCCTAAGTACACACAGAAAACAAGATCAGAACCAAAATTATCTTTTTGTACGACTGGTATAGAATATAGGCAAGTACACGTTTTCAAACATAGAATGAATCAATTCTAGCTTTATATACGCTAGGACTATACCGTACTATACCAGAATTAGAATGAGCACATGTGGTGCTGTCTCTGGTCTATAAAAGTAAAGAAAACTGTAGCAAAATTAGCAAAAAAAATATGTATTTTACCATGAAATACTGAATAAATATGCAACTTAAAGTTTCGCCTTATATTTATGGGATGATTGGTGTAGTGGAAAATCGCGTCGTACTTGACGAGTTTACTACCCAAAATAGCGTGAGTTCGATTCTCACCGGCCCCGATTTGCCTTTTTCACTTAATTAATCATTGAAATTTGCCGAAGGCGTAAGTGAAGCGGACACTCCATATAAATTGGTTCGAAAGTCAATTAAAGCCGGTGGTTCCCTCTAATACTAGCCCACACAAGTCCTTGTCTTAGGGGATGCTTAATTAAGTAGAATAGTACGAGGTTAAACAAAATGTAAATGTAAATAATAAAATAAAGTTTTTTAGTTTTTCTTAATATTTGACCAGTTTTTAATAAATTTGGTTGAAAAAAATCAAACTGCTCCATCTATTATTGATTATTTAAACCATGATATCTGTCACAACAATTCTACATAACCTTTAATTTTTGTATTACAATTTGTAAATAGGTAGTAAAATTCAATAAAAATCTTTTTTAAGTTTTTATTTCATAAAATTATTAAATAATATTAACTGCTTTATTGCGCTTTATTTAAAAATATTTGTTGCATTTACAATTTCAGTGACAAGGAGGTATTGCTCAAGCTAAAATCAACCCCCTCAGCACTGGCGGGATTCATGGCACAATTTTTTTGTGAGTTATCTCTCCTAACTTACTGCTACTGTAATAACTGCGTCTATTAATTTGTTCAAAGAATTATTTCTCTGTGTACATGGAGTAAACAAAAGAGCAACGAACAATCGAACTACCATCATATTATTGATCAAGAGTGTGTAATTCAATTGCAGATGCAGAATTTGTGTCAATACAATTTGAAGCAATGTGAATTCACGATTAGGATGACATATAAAAGGAAGAATAAAACAGTGAACACTTTTTTTTTACTTTAAACTATTCGAGTGAATTACATTTTATTTTATTCATAATCACATCAAACGGTTCGCTACACTAATGAAATTTTTTGCATAGTAGACCGTGTAGACCTGAATTGACCAGGAAACGTGTTAAAATGTGTAAAATTTTGTAAATTTTACGAAAAAAGATATTAAAATTATACAATTTTAACAATTTAATACGATTCAATTTAGGTCTACACGATCGACTGTGTTAAATTTGTGTGTAGGAGAGTTAAATAAAAAAAAGGTCATCGGAACTTAATTCCTTATCAATTTTTAATAAAAAAAACAATAACTTAAAATTATCTATCACCGAAATTTTTAGATATCCTATTCAATAGCAGTAAGCAGAAAAAATATATTTTTGCCTAAAAGAAATAACAAAATATATATTTTTTTACAAGATTTTTTTACCAGATTTTAAAACTGTATTAGTCATTATTTGGTGCTACTTCTCTGTAATAAAAACTACAAGATACAATAATAAATACATAAATAAATTATAATTATCGTCATTTTTTAAGCAGTAGGTATAGGACCATATTTAAAAATTTCCAACGATGAATTGCCACCCTGTTTATTTTATTAAAATTTTAATTTTGGCCAGCAGCTTAAAATAAATAACCCTTTATAGTACGTTTTTTGGAAAACTAATTTGTTTGCCAATTCTGAAAACATATTTTTAATCAGTAGAAAAAATACAATAAAGTTCTGCTATATTAATGATATTCGTACAATAAATTATATTTTTAAGCACAGTTCTGTCTAATTATGCCTATAGGGTGGCAACAAATTTTGTCCTTCGAAAATTTTAAATTTGGGCTTATTTATTGAAAAATCATAAGTAACCAAAGTTCAAAGGCAATTTTTGTTATTGGACTTTTTAACATCAATTTATCATAGCATATATTTTATTGGGATCAAAGTATATTTCTATAGAACTGATCCGATAAAAATTGGCAAAACCATTTTATTGATTTATAGCAGATGTGATTAAATTAGGCGTGAACCCGTAACCTTTCTTTCAAAATCGTAAAAAGGGGTCCGTTAGAAATATACAGAGTAATATATAATGTATATTATGGTTTTGCCAGCAAAAAAAATGCCTTATATTTATAATCCAATCTATTCCCAACTAGCGTTCTGAATTTATCTAAATCACTGGAACCGCTACCATTCATGAGTTGTAATCACGTAGCTCTTACTTATTATATAACTTAGGGTTTTAAACACAATTAAATATATTTTTATTGGTAACAGAATATTAAATTCTACCAAGAATATTACTTTTATGCTTTTTTTACTTAATAGGAATAATAAAATTGCCTTAACTACGTAATTACCTAAAAAAATATCACCAAGGTTACATTACTTTAATGTTTCAAAAGGTACGTCGCTGCAGCCATTAAAAGTTACCATGATCCTATTTTAAAGAAACCATTTCTATTTGGTTAAAATATAGGTTACAACTAGTTTTTAAAAACTTTATACATTACTTAACCCTGTGATAACTTTTTTGTTACAATTAAGAGTTATTGCGCAGTTATATCTACCGATAAAAAATACATAATTGTTTTAATTTTCATAATGAGGCAATTGAGAAATAATAGTAAAATTTTACATAATCGCCATATTTTATTTTAATGAGTAATTCGCTGTACTGGAAAAATATATAATTAAACATAATTTCACTACAAACTATTTATTTATTTATTTTTTATTTATTTATTTATTTTTTATTTATTTATTTATTTATTTATTTATTTATTTATTTATTTATTTATTTATTTATTTAACTTTACAGGAAAAATCCCAATTACAAAGTTAACTACAAAAACAATAACAGATATAAAAAAGTATAACTTTACAGGAAAAATCCCAATTACAAAGTTAACTACAAAAACAATAACAGATATAAAAAAGTATAAAAGTTATATTAAAACTAAGTTAAAATTAAAAAATGGAAAGAGAAAAATAAAAATTAAAATTCAAAATTCAAAATTAAAAATTAAAACGAGCCAAATTAATTAAAAGAATAACATATTGATTTAATAATACTTAAGCTATCGTTAAATATATCAACTAGCCCCTCAATCTGCTCCAAACTAGAGCACATTACGTATAATGGTGAGGTTTTAAGTATGTTGGTACGTGGCGTTTCTAAGTAAAATAAAGTTCTACGACGAGTTCTGAGCAAAGGAACATGAAAATTGAGCATACTAAGCAAACTTGGACAATCAATAATGTTATGTAGTAATTTATATAAAAACGAGATGTTATAATAGAATCTATGCTTAAAAAGCTCAACGAACCCAAAGCTTTGCAAAAGCGTTTTATAAGATGTATAAAAAGGAGGATAAACATTATGTGTTTTAAGATACAAATATTTTAAGAAAAGCTTTTGAACCTTTTCTACAGCATTTATATGTATGTTATGACAAGGGATCCAAATTACCGAACCATACTCAAGCTTGGATCTTACAAATGCATTATAAAGAAGTGTTAATGTGTGTACACTTTTAATTTCTCTAGAATTTCGAAAGATAAATCCAAGAACTTTAAAGGCAGCTGAAGTAGTCTTATTAACATGTTCAACGAACGACAGTTTAGAGTCAAAATGTATACCTAAGTCTTTAATAAGGCTAGGTCTAGAAAGTATATCTCCTGATATATTGTAATTAAAGATAACTGGTGTTTTTTTCCTGATAAAAGACATGACATTACATTTAGGAGCATTTAACGGAAGATGATTCTTTATACACCACTCATTAAGCCTTTCCAAGTCTTTTTGTAATTCCTACGCATCCAGAATACTTAAGATTCTACGAAACAGCTTAATAACTATTGGCAATAGTGTCCAATTTTTCATTCCCAAATGATAAATGCATTATACATTTTACTAAAAAATATTATACATTTTACTACATAATTTTAGAATTATTATGTATCCACGTATGGATATTTTTAGGTATAGCAAAATTTACCACAATATCCACAGTTGGTATACGGGATTTTCCTTGAAAAACCGACTGGAGTGGAAGGGGTGAATATTCACTGAAAAATTTTCTTCGTTACTATTTATATACTATATTTATATAGTTGAAGCAAATTAGACTTTTTAGAAGAAATAATTTATAAAGTTTTAAAATGTTGGTTGTGAACTCCCAGTAGGAACCCAAATACAGATCCAAAGAGTCCAAATCCGACGAGAAAATGTTAAAGGAGTTATTATATTCTCCATTAAATTGTGCATAAAATTTGTCCTAAAAAGTCTTTGTGTATCTCCCACCCAACGTTGGAAAATAAGCATATTTCTGAGCGCGACATCAAAAATGAGTCCAGTGCTGTCTTTTGCGGCGATTATCTCGAAAACCATTAGTGTGAGCAAGAAAAGGTATAGAATCAAAATTCTAGAGCAGTTCTTTCTCTATAAGACCCATATTGAATAAAATATTTACGAAAAAGTGTTAGTGGTCAAATTATAATTTTTTTATTCCTGTGCATTTTGTACTTTGAGCGCTCCGTGGCGTAGGTACTCAAAAGGGATTTATCTAAAATTTTCACCTCCATCCAAATTTTTTGTTAATTCTTGTTTATTAATCCAATAAGAACAAACAAAGCCAAAAAGTAAAATAATTTATTCAGTGTAAAAATTAACCAAATCTCATAATTCTAAGACCTTCAAAATGGGCCCAAACTCTAAAAAACGGTACTTTTTCTAGTTTTTCGATAATACTGGCAATCCCGTATACGAATATCCAACTGTGGATATAGTGGTAAATTTAGCTATACCTAAAAATATCAATATCTGGATACGGGTAGGGGTCTTTACAGCGCAGTCCATTACCGCGAAACCGTTACCGCGCCAGCGTTACCGCGCATGGACTTTAAGAACCGCTAAGAAAATAACAACGAAGTGGTCAATACCATGAACTTTACCGCGAAAACCATTACCGCGCATAATTATTATTTTGTTTTTTTAAGAAAAATAGATTAAATAAAAAATATATATTTTTTGCATAAAACAATCAAACAGTCCTAACTAATATAGCTGGTGGGTCAGGGTTGTGGCCATTACTAGTTTCCTTTAAAACATTTCCGTCCGAAGTATGTAAACGCACGTCGTAATTTACGCACTTACATTTTTTTAACAGTCTTTTATTTCCTGTATATGAAATGTTTATATACAGCGAGGTCTTTGCCCCTAGCCCTTTTTATTATTTCGATCGACATGACGATTCGTACTAAACTGATTATATTATAATATTATTATTAATATTAATCAGCGATTTATACAAATCAGTTGATATAAATTTAAAAAAAAAAATACACATAAAAAACCCACACAGATATATGGGTACATTTAGTAAATGTTCCACTTTATAAATAAAAATCCAAACCAAAACCAAAACTAACCAAACTAAACTGCCACCAGTACCACGGAAATACCCTTACATAAAATAAAAATAATGTATAACAATTTTCGCTGTAAAAGTCATATGCGGTAAAGACGGTTCGCCGTAATGAACTGCTAGGTAATGGTCTTCGCGGTAAACGACATGCGCGGAAATGGCTTGTCGCGGTAATGGCGATCGCGGTAATGGACTGCGCGGTAATGGTCTTCGCGGTGTTTTTTTCGCTGTAAAGTCCGGCGCCCCCTGGATACAATGGAGCGGAAGGGGTTAAAGATATTTTGGAGAGCGGACTAGTAGTTATAAAGAAAGAATGTGCCCAGTCTTAAAATTTAATACCACTCACAAATAAAAAGAGATGTAGGGTTTAGGAAAATAAGCTCAATCAAACCAGTCTTGGGACTGTGAAATGAATAAGTTAGAAGTTTAAAGCTCTGGATAAAAAGTTAACTTTAAGTTAAAATTATTATAAATGTATTAATATTTTAAAAGAACTTCAGCTTGATAACAAATAAAATCTTATTTAGGGTGTTAAAATTTGCAAAATGTTCTTTCGAAACTTTTTGGTATTAACCTTATCTAAAAGTTTATTAAATCCATATAACTTTACATTAAAATAAAATAGTATTATGAGGATTTTCGTCACGTCTTGCAACACCAAAAACTTTAAAAACTAATTAGGAACATTGAGATGAAAAAACAGAAAGTCGCATTTAAAGGGACCTCCGCCTTAAGATACCCTGGCAAATGAAATTGGTTTTAGACATTTTAAATTCCAAATTAAAAAAGTTAAAAAAACAAACATATTTATCTTGCGAAAAGTATTATACTTATATTAGTAAAGTATAACAGACTGTTCATTACTTTTGATTATCTATTTAACTAGATTTAAAAGGTATTACTAAGAAGATGTGCATTTTTTAAATTTTGTTTAATATTCTATTTCTGTAAGTAAAAAGACGGAGAATGTTTTATATTTTATTGTCATTTAAGTGTAAATGGATTTTTATGATAAAACTTTTAAAGCGCTAAACTTAATACAATCAAATTTTTGTTAAAGAAATAAAATAATATTTTTACAAAATACCAAATGACAAGGTTATGTTTTATGAGTTATAAAATAGGGAAATAGATATCAGTAAATAGGAAACAGAAGGACTTTATGGTATAATCCATACTTTAAAAACTTATTCAGCAGGACCTGACAGAAGCCTGCAGTTTCTTAAAATCAGTTGTAAATTTTTCTAATATTTAAAAAACATATTTACATTTGAAATTATGCTTATAGACCTTTTTCTTATACATTTTATCGTAAATTGAACATTTTAAAGCCAAAATAAAAATAAGTCATTGCACTATGGTCCGGGAAGCCCTCATTTTTGGCATTAGTTCAACCCAAAACTAAGACTTAAAAACTATGTCTAGCACTATTATGGATGGTTAAACTATGTTTAGCATAAATAAAATAAAAGAAATAAATTTATTGGATACTTTATGCCTGAGATTTATTCAAACTTAAAAATTATTTTAAAAATTTCATTTAAATTTTCATTTTGTAAATTGTATATTCTCTTACGCAATAGTTGTACCTCCGCTTCTTTTTGTTGTAGACTTACATCATTATATGAACTATAATTTACCATAATAATATATATATATATAAAAAGGAATTTGTGTTCAATTCTTAGGCTATTTTTTTATTGAACTTTGGATTTTTTAACTTATGACATATATACTTTCTTTTAAAAGTTTCCGAAGTTCCACAGGATTTTTTTAGATTTTTTAGCACCAAATTGTAGCTTGAGGTATGTCGTTTCTTGAAAAGTGGTGGCTTTTTGTCGATTTTTGGGTTTGCCAAGAAAAAAAAATAATGCACAGCAGAATATTTAAAAAAAATGGACTATGCTTTTATCTTACATTTTTCGAACGGAAGGCCGTAGAAACTCGAAATTTAGTATGTAAGGGTACAATGACAAACTAAAATCAACAAAACCAAAAAACAAGATGGCGGACCTGTAAAAGTGACATTTGAACTGGAGTTCGTAGAAAGTTGAAATTCGGTGTTTAGGGATATCTTTCGAAAGGGAGGTCGTAGAAACTTGAAACTTGGTATGTTAGGTGGTATGTATTTGGTATGTAATGACAAACAAAAATTAACAAAACAAAAAACTAGATGGCCGACTTGTACATCATGTACAGTACATGTATATCTTTCGAACGGGGGGTTGTAGAAACATGAAATTTGGTATGTATTGATAATAATTAAATATCGATAAAACAATAAAAATTATATAAAGCCGTAATCAAAAAATATATGTATGTGCAAGAAAATAAAAAAAGACAAAGTTTCAAATTTAAGGATTATTGACACCATTTTGAATACGCCATCTTATAATTTTTATTCTTATTGTCAAATTAAATTTAAGCAACCCAAGAAAACACATTACCAATTTAAAGTAAAACTTTTTAAATTTAACTATTATAGAGGACTTTTTGGACTTTTTGGACCCGCCATTTTGAATTTTTAACTTTTAATTATTATATTCAGTTTTAGCATTCTAAAATACCTCCCGTCATAAATTTTTATATCTGTAGCATAAATAGCCAAATTAATACCATTTTTGGGTATCGCCCGGACCATAGTTCATTTGTAACACAATATTTTAGCCGTTTTTAAATGTGTAAATTTTAGTAATATGAAATATTTTAAAACTAGACATTGACCATTGACTTTTTAGTAAAAAAGTTCATTATACAAATTCTTTATGACAAAAGCTTGCACTGAAATTTAAACCAAGATTGGAACGACTTCAGATAGGGTTTGGATGCTGCTATGCCGCAGTAATTGTACAGAAAGCTGCCTCCTTTTGTATTAACTAGTGCTAAATTTCTGCATTTAACCTCAAGGGAATAAGGAATTATTAAGAAAATCAACGTTAAAAGTTATGGTGAAATCCTGAAATAAATTATTTTTTTTAAGGATGTGACAGATAATTATGTATCTTTAAAAAAAATCAAACTTTTAGTCATAATTCACTTTATTAATAATTTAGGTTAGTTACCGGTTTCGATTATCATCGTCAGACTACAAGAAATTACATAAGTTAGAGATTATTTTAAGAAAAACAAAGTTTATCTTACCTTGCCAAAAATACATAAAAATACTATATACATAAAAGGTAAAAACAACAACCATAAGAAAACATTTATAAATTTAAAATACAGTTACGTAACGTCCACTCTAATTTACAAGACAATATAAACATAATATTAACAATAAAATTACAAAACACGTGTTTAAACATACAATATAAAAATAATAAATGTCAAAAATCAATAATCAATATTAGGGATTTTCAAGCTAAGGTGTGTAAGAAAAAGAAGTAGAAGAAGAAAAAGGAAAAGAAAAGCAGAAGAAGGAAAGTAAAAAAGGAAGAGGAAGTAAAATAGGTATAAGCATTTAAAGGGATGGGTAAAATATTTTTAAACACTGTTCAACACAATCCTGAAAAATTGAAATTAAAATATTAAGAAATGTTATTTCTTAAAATTTCAATCTGTTTATTGCAATAATTATACACAAATAGATACATAATTGTATGCACATATATAAAACAACCGCAAGTATTACAAAAATAAGCTAAAAAGTGTAGTGTTAGAACGGGGGAACGTAAGCTGTTTATTTAAAATATTTTCAGGATACCTAGGAGCAAAACTACTAATCTCTAATTCTACATAAAGATCCAATTTAACTTCACCATCTTGTATATGTAGAATTTCAAAATTAGAATTCCGCTCGAATGTATGCGTTTCGTCTCTTAAGTGATTTAAAAAATGTGAGAACTTCTTTCCTTCTAAATATTCACCCAATCTAGCACCAAAAGATCTTCCCGTTTGTCCAATATCAAAACACTCACAAGAGTTACAGTTGATCATATAAACTCCCGACTTTGACAACTTTTCAATGGGGTCTTTGTTTTTAATCAAGTGGGTTTTCATATTTGAAAGTGGTTTTAATATTTGAAAGTGGTTTAAATGAACCCCTAAATAATTATGTATCTTGTCGCAATAAAAAAAACTGTTTTTTCTAGCTTTATTTCGAATTTCTTAATAAATATGACTTATTACTTACTTAATTTAGTGTATAAATAGTATCATCTGAATCAAAAGGGCGATACATTACCGGCATTACAATCTCCAAAAACCTGACGTGGGATCAGCACGTCAAAAACACCCTCCAAATAGCAAACTGCCGCCTCTCCAAACTCTACCCCTTAATAGGTAGAAAGAGTCCCCTATCCATTAAAAACAAACTTATTCTCTACAACCAAACCCTAAAGCCGGTACTTCTCTACGGAGCCCCAGCCTGGAACAAAATCACCCTTAACAAAACGCTCTCAGCAAAACTTCAGGCCTTCCAAAACAAGGCACTCAGAATATGCATCGATGCCCCCTGGTTCATGAGGAACAACCAGATACACAGAGATCTCGAAATGCCCCTCCTAAAAACGGAAATCATCCGCTACAGCACGTCTTTTATACAAGACAATTTAGATCACCCAAACCCCCTCATTTCAAACTTTCTAGATTACGATCACGAAATACACAACACTCACAAAAAGATCAAAAACGTCCTCAACCAGTAATGGTACCCACTAATACAGGACAGATGCATTCCCAGCATCAATGAGCTAGTCTCACTCCTCCCGCACATCCCTCCTCTCCCTATCGATAATACCATTTTCTACCTCCAAGAGGTCTCGAGTTTAAATCCTACCCCGATTAAACTTTTTTGTAGTTTTTTTATTATTCTTTTAATTATTATGAGTTTTAAACTTAAAATGCAATATAAGTACCATACATTGCGAAGATTATATAACGTAATGTGCAGAATTTCTTTCATTAAAAATTAAAAATACTAAAACAAATATATTTAAAACCAGCTTAAAAAAATTCTGATTGAAAATCTTTGATTCGAACCAGTATACCCAAAACCTGAAGATTTTAAAACCAGTTAATCTTTGGGTTAAATTTGGTTCTTGTACCTGGTAATATATGTTTAATATGTGCAATATTTAATAATTACAGCTGAGCAAAACACAAATTTATATTTGTATTGCTTTATTACCGTTAAATGTAACATTGAAATATAATATTGAAATGTAATATAAATATTTGCAATAAATAAATAATAAAAAATATATATGATACATATTTTCACGAGTACACGGCTTTTTTGGTTTGGACTTTGCTTTCTATTGAAATCCGTAAACATCCTTTAATTCGTCGATCTTAACTATTAAGATAAAGATAGACTTTGGACCAAGGGAATCTTAAAAATTAAAATAGCCTTCGGTTAAAAATATATATTTTTTTTTTCAGTGGATGGTAAATTTTTCAGTTTTCGAGCTACTCAGCATGATTTTTCTCCCTTTTAAAGTAAATAATGGACCATTAAAATTGTGCTGACCAAACAATCTAATTTTCTTCCATCAATTAAAGTAAACACCCGAAAATAAATTGTTAGGAAATAGAGATGTGTTTTTTTTGTATTAGGGCAATTCCAGAAAATGTTAACCTGGATTTCAGTTTTTCAACTTATTCCAAGGTTGTACGGTAATATGTGACCCCTACATAAAGTCACATAAAAATAATAAATCCGAATTTGAAAACTAAAATAATAACAATGTATGATTCCTTAATTGCATATTTGGTCGGTCTAAAGCCAAAGTGAACTAAGCGCCAATTGGTGCAGATTTTGATACTCTACGGTCTGCAATAAAAAGCAAATTTTTTGAAAAAGTGGCGGTTAGTTCACTTTGGCTTTATTAGTCCAGTCAAATAATAAATGTAAATTGCAATAACTGACTGATATTTTAAAAGGTAAAAGTGGATGGTAACAGAACACTCCCGTTAGTTTTTCACCGGGTGATTTTCCTAAGGGTTGTCCGCTATCTTGAAATTTAGGGATGAGTTGCTTAATATTCATCTGACGATAAAAATACATATTACCAATTTTGTTAAGGATGAAATTTCCAAAAATTTTTGTTTGGATAATTAATAAAAATAAAATCGAGTTAATTTAAAAATAGCCATGTTGGAGGTGAAATAGTTTTTTTCCATTTTTCGGCCAAATTATTCATCAGACGATAAAAGTTGTTTAAAGCAAAACTTGTAGCTCTTGGAATTCTCTATAATTTTCATACATTATTATTTTTCATAGGTACTTTGGTACGGTACAGACGGACAACTTGACTTTCGACTGTAACCGTAACAAAATACTTATGAAAATGCATAATATATTTAAATTATAGAGAATTTTACAAATTTTCTCATAAGCATCCAACGATGAATAATTTGGCTAAAAAATTTAAAAAACCAATTTCACCCCCAACATGGCAATTTTTGAATAATTATAACTCGATTGTTATTAATATATTAAAAAAAATATTAAAACAAAAATTGTTGGAAATTTTTTTCTTAACAAAATTGGTTATATGCATTTTTTTCCTAAGATGGATATTGAGCGAGATAACCGCACTCCCCCCTAAAATTTAAGATAGCGGACATCCCTTACGCAAATCACCCGGTGAAAACTAACAGGAATGTTCTGTTACTATCCACTACTACCCTTTAAAATATCAACCCGTGTACATTTATTGCAATTTAACATAGGAATTTCTCGTTATTTGACTGGACTATATCTATTTTATACATTTGTTCTTTTAAAAATAAACAGGGCCGCCACTGCATTATATGATGTACAACTTAAAGTTTTAAAGTAAATAATATATTAAACATTTAAATATTTTAAACCTGTTGTTTAGCGCCAAAACAATAATCGTGCATCAGTTTCAAAAACGATGTTACCTCAGTTACGGACTTTTTTTGTGTGTTTTCACCTAGTTATTGTTTAGTTTCGCTTTAACCATGTTATGTTGGATTATTTAATTTGGTTCAGTCATGATAGATTAGTGTTTTAAAAAAATTCCAATTCGCATTTCATGCAGAAACTTAGGTTAAAATTTGTTACGTCAGTCACACAGTTAAAATTGGCATGGTAGTAAAAAATATTTCACGAGTAGTAAAAAAACCGAGTGTGAATTTTTACACTCTTGTGAATGATATTTGCACTCGTAATTCACACCATACCATAATACAATGGTAAAAATGAGTTTCTGGGTGTAAATTTTGCACTCTGAACGGTAAATTTTACACTGAAACTTGTTTAAAAAAATGGATGTATGGTAAGTTTACCATTTTTTTTTAACCTTCTGCAAAAATTATATTTACACTATTGTGAGTGTGGAAAATACTAGTTTAAGAGTAAAGCGAGTTTAAAATTTTACACTCAGTGTTTTAGGGAGTACGGACTACTTTTTTGTTAATATCTTTTAAAGAGCATATTCTATACAAAAGTAAATACTTTCATTTTTATCTATTCTTGTTGAATAGTTACTTATTTTGATAAATTAAAAGAGTGAAATAGACAAAATTATAAGTACAACCGTTCAGTGAAAAAAAAATCAATAGTTAAATGCGGAAAAACTATTTTTGCCCCAATCAGATCGTTTTTTCAATGTTACGTAAGTTACGCTGGAATCACCCATTAGCGACAAAAAATAAGTGATAAATAAAGTGTCTTCTGACTAATATTGAAAAACGATCTAGACCGACTAATCTCCACCTAAGAGAATAGTTTGCCACGAAAGGAAACAAAAGAAAAAATTCCAATCTATAAAACTACGTTTTTTTTTTAGATTCCTTCGGCCATTATCGAGGTTTCCTTATATCGGCCGATCGCCTCAGCTGGAAACAAATGCCTCTATCGGAGATAATACGACAAAACATCATTATGTTACACAACTTATTTTTTATTGATCTTATTCTACAAAAACATGTTTTTTATATAGACTGGAGATACAGATGTTAAAAAGTAGATATATTAAAAGAAAACGTCATGAAGATATGTAATGCTACAATGCGGTCTAAAAGTAACACCCCCCTCTTAACTTTTAATTGAGTTGAGATATCGACTTTAAATTTGGAGATCGTAAATAGGACATATATTTATTAAACAAAATAATTAAGTATTAGATAAACAGTATATGAACGCGTAAATTAAGTGAGAGTATTTACTTAAAAATTACAACAATATTTCTCGTAGCCAAAGTCCAAACCAATTTTGTTAAGGATGAAATTTCCAACAATTTTTGTTTGGATAATTAATAAAAATAAAATCGAGTTAATTTAAAAATAGCCATGTTGGAGGTGAAATAGTTTTTTTCCATTTTTCGGCCAAATTATTCATCAGACGATAAAAGTTGTTTAAAGCAAAACTTGTAGCTCTTGGAATTCTCTATAATTTTCATACATTATTATTTTTCATAGGTACTTTGGTACGGTACAGACGGACAACTCGACTTTCAACTGTAACCGTAACAAAATACTTATGAAAATGCATAATATATTTAAATTATAGAGAATTTTACAAATTTTCTCATAAGCATCCAACGATGAATAATTTGGCTAAAAAATTTAAAAAACCAATTCACCCCCAACATGGCAATTTTTGAATAATTATAACTCGATTGTTATTAATATATTAAAAAAAATATTAAAACAAAAATTGTTGGAAATTTTTTTCTTAACAAAATTGGTTATATGCATTTTTTTCCTAAGATGGATATTGAGCGAGATGACCGCACTCCCCCCTAAAATTTAAGATAGCGGATATCCCTTACGCAAATCATCCGGTGAAAACTAACAGGAATGTTCTGTTACTATCCACTACTACCCTTTAAAATATCAACCCGTGTACATTTATTGCAATTTAACATAGGAATTTCTCGTTATTTGACTGGACTATATCTATTTTATACATTTGTTCTTTTAAAAATAAACAGGGCCGCCACTGCATTATATGATGTACAACTTAAAGTTTTAAAGTAAATAATATATTAAACATTTAAATATTTTAAACCTGTTGTTTAGCGCCAAAACAATAATCGTGCATCAGTTTCAAAAACGATGTTACCTCAGTTACGGACTTTTTTGTGTGTTTTCACCTAGTTATTGTTTAGTTTCGCTTTAACCATGTTATGATGGATTATTTAATTTGGTTCAGTCATGATGGATTAGTGTTTTAAAAAAATTCCAATTCGCATTTCATGCAGAAACTTAGGTTAAAATTTGTTACGTCAGTCACACAGTTAAAATTGGCATGGTAGTAAAAAATATTTCACGAGTAGTAAAAAAACCGAGCGTGAATTTTTACACTCTTGTGAATGATATTTGCACTCGTAATTCACACCATACCATAATACAATGGTAAAAATGAGTTTCTGGGTGTAAATTTTGCACTCTGAACGGTAAATTTTACACTGAAACTTGTTTAAAAAAATGGATGTATGGTAAGTTTACCATTTTTTTTTAACCTTCTGCAAAAATTATATTTACACTATTGTGAGTGTGGAAAATACCAGTTTAAGAGTAAAGCGAGTTTAAAATTTTACACTCAGTGTTTTAGGGAGTACGGACTACTTTTTTGTTAATATCTTTTAAAGAGCATATTCTATACAAAAGTAAATACTTTCATTTTTATCTATTCTTGTTGAATAGTTACTTATTTTGATAAATTAAAAGAGTGAAATAGACAAAATTATAAGTACAACCGTTCAGTGAAAAAAAAATCAATAGTTAAATGCGGAAAAACTATTTTTGCCCCAATCAGATCGTTTTTTCAATGTTACGTAAGTTACGCTGGAATCACCCATTAGCGACAAAAAATAAGTGATAAATAAAGTGTCTTCTGACTAATATTGAAAAACGATCTAGACCGACTAATCTCCACCTAAGAGAATAGTTTGCCACGAAAGGAAACAAAAGAAAAAATTCCAATCTATAAAACTACGTTTTTTTTTTTTAGATTCCTTCGGCCATTATCGAGGTTTCCTTATATCGGCCGATCGCCTCAGCTGGAAACAAATGCCTCTATCGGAGATAATACGACAAAACATCATTATGTTACACAACTTATTTTTTTATTGACCTTATTCTACAAAAACATGTTTTTTTATATAGACTGGAGATACAGATGTTAAAAAGTAGATATATTAAAAGAAAACGTCATGAAGATATGTAATGCTACAATGCGGTCTAAAAGTAACACCCCCCTCTTAACTTTTAATTGAGTTGAGATATCGACTTTAAATTTGGAGATCGTAAATAGGACATATATTTATTAAACAAAATAATTAAGTATTAGATAAACAGTATATGAACGCGTAAATTAAGTGAGAGTATTTACTTAAAAATTACAACAATATTTCTCGTAGCTGCACTTGTATCAAATTTTTTTGTTTAAATTGGACAATTAAAACTGAGGTTTATGTCAAATATTGTTATTATTATTAAGTCAAATTGACTTAGCATGTCAAATTTTTTTAACCAACATTATAAAAACTTAATTTACACTACTCAAAACCTTAAAAACTGGCTTACAGGTTCCAATATAAGTGTAATATTAAACAATAAAAATGTGAAAGGTGTACCTTTTTTATATGAGCGAAAAAATGAGGAAGTCTATAAAATAAAATATCAAATTGACTTCACTTTTCCTGTATTGTGGACCATATCCTTTTGTTTTTTTCTTTGTAGCTTTATCGGATTGTTTCTTCTGGCTGCACCATTATCAGAAATTTATTAAAGGAAAAATTAATCGAAATTAATTAGTGTCACAATATGTCTAATTAAAAATGTAAAAATATATCAAAATTTATTAAAATACCTATATCTCGGAAACAAATAGTCCTTCTATAAAGATGATGACAAATGTATTTGTAGGGGCTTAAACATTATTTTCATTTATGCATAAAAAATTGTCCTACTATAAATAATAAGTGAGATATCGCTAAAAATTATAGTTTCCTGTCCGTTTTGCCCCCTTGCCCTACGCTAACCATATTTGATGTGACGCAAACAGAAAAGGTTCTGAATCGTTTGCTGAAAGAATTTTTTAAATCGGACATTCCATTCAAAAGTTATAAGGTTTACATACAGACAGACAGACATTTTTAACACCCACTTTTTTTACATTTTCTCGGCGTTTCATTCTTAAGCCAAAAATGCAAAAAAATCGGGTGGTTCCAACCGTAAAAAATGTTTAAATAAAAAAGGAGCTGTGCGACGTTTCGCCAAGTGGTTATGTATTATATGGATTTACCCATTGTCTTTGTTTTTGGAAGAAATCAATTTTCTAAATGGAGAATAACGCGGTAACTCTGAGGCTTTACTTTGCCAAACACCTTACCGTAAGGCCTACGTACTTATCTTCCTTCTCTTTTCGTAAAGTCGACAGGATTTGGACCAAAGTGTCTGCGAATCTATATACAGAGTGATTTAAAATAATTCATTTTATTTATAGAACTAGTAGTTTCGGGTTTTAACCGTGTTAATGAATTATTACTATCCGGCATTTCGTCTCTTAATACTAGAGACAATTTCAGGGATACTCATCATACTAGAGACGAAAGATCGGATAGTAATAATTCATCAACATCAGCTGATATTCATTGTTTTTAATTTTGTGTAAAATCTATCAAAAAAAAGCCAACTTTAAAACAAAAAAAAATGTGATATAAAATGTTGTATATATTATAAATTTTCTTCTAAACTTTTCACAGCCTGTAAATATTATTTTAGAAAACTTCTTGAATGCACTATATTTTTATAATACACAAACGTGTCTCGTTATTTACCTAAAAATAACTAAGCTATTTTTTTATGATCATGTTTTCGATACTTAAAAGTTTTTACCAAAGAAATTCAGTGTGTATGCAAAAAAATAAATATTATTGACATTTTTAAACACAAAGAAGGTAGAAGATAACTATTTGTGCAATATTTCACAGTATTCCAGTCAAATAAAAAATGTACATGGGCTGAAATTTTAAAGGGTAGTAGTGGATGGTAACAGAACACTCCTGTTTTTCAGCGGGTGATTTGCCTAAGGGGTGTCCGCTATCTTGAATTTTAAGGGTGAGTTGCTAAATATGCATCTTACGATAAAAATGGATATAACCAATTTTGTTGAGGAAATTTTCAACAATTTTTGTTTGGATGTTTTTTTTTTCATATGTTAATAACAATCCAGTTAATTTAAAAATAGCCATGTTGGAGGTGAAATTGGTTTTTTCCATTTCTCGGACAAAACTTGTTGGAAATTTTTTCCTTAACAAAATTGGTGATATACATTTTTATCGTAAGATGTATTTAGCGAGATAACCGCACTCACCCCTAAAATTTAAGATAGCGGACATCCCTTAGGCAAATCATCCGGTGAAAAATTAACAGGAGTGTCCTGTTACTATCCTCTACTACCCTTTAAAATATCAGCCCGTGTACATTTATTGCAATTTAACACAGGAATTTTTCGTTATTTGACTGGACTACAGTAGTAAGCCGTAACCGGTGAGGTAAAATTTTAGGTACATTGAGACTATTCATTTAATCCTAGCTCGACGGCTACCAAAGTAAATATTCTTGACTTATGGGGAGTAACAATACTTAGAATATGACGCATAGTGTTGAAACTAGTAGAGTACGTTCACAACCTCAGCCTCATTCTGTCAGGCGTTTAACTCCCCGAAAGTCAAGAATAGGTACCTTGTACGTGTACCATCTACCGTCTAGTGTTACCGTCTAGTGAACGCCCAATAACTAAGACAATTTTTAGCGTTCAATATTTTGCATTAGATTTCTAAAAAAATTTAAAACATTTTCGTGTGCTACGTCATACATTCAATATTTCACTAAGGTAACAAGTTTTCAAAACTGACGTCATGCTATCAATAATATAACCTCTTCGATACATATCAATCAATAAATATAACTGGAATCCAATTGTAGATTAACAGAACAAAGATGGGAGAAAAACATCTGTCTGCTGTCAAATAGCTGTCGAATATTAACTTTAAAACCAGATAGCGTACGGCTTTAAAAACCATGAATATTAAAAAAAAAAGCGGACTGAAGTCACATATTTGACGCTAAAAAATGATTTTTTTAAAAACTTGGAAAATATTTGTTGATAAAAAATGTCTCTAAACTCTATTTAACGAAAAAATATCACTTTGACGTCGAAGCGCAAAAATTAAATAAGACTCTTAGTTCTTAAGAATAACAATGTTTGTTCATATAGATTTTCTTAATAAAATTATTTATTAAGTTGTAGTAAATAAGGTTCAATCATTCTACAGAATGCTATTTCATTTACACGTGGCCAATAACCCCCCTTTAACCCCACAACAAAACAAAATTGTCAATAAATTTACTTGTACTAATAACACTACTGTTGAGAATTTTACACTAATTGTATAAAATGCTTGATAAATAATGAAATTCTTGTATGTATTTTATATTTTCTGAAAAAAGATTAAAGATCCCCTATAGATTAGGTTTTTTCTGTCCATGGTCTACTTGGGAATACAATGTTTAAAAGAACCTATAGAAATGTCCTGTGGATGATTTATGGTATCTGAGTACATTAGAAGATAAAAACGGTTTATCTTCTATAAAAATAACATAAGAAATCATTTTATCAAAATATAAACCTACCTACCTTTTCTTAAAATTAATCAACTTATAGAAATCAATGCTTCTGTTTCATAGGATCTGCAGATTTTTCATACTTATTCTAGTTTATTAAAAGGGATGTAAAACCCGCGTGTCTGCAATTAAAATGATTTAAAAAAAAAGGTATTTTATTTTACGCAATAGTTTATGTCATGTAAATTTTGTCAAAAATTTTATCCCGTTTTTAGTTACATATCAATTAAATTTCAACTTCAACCAGTTCGTTGTGTATCATTTTTTTATGAAGTTTAATTAAACTACAACTGTATGCTAATTTGTGCAGTGTACCACGTATTACGTTTGGATTTTTTAGGGGAGATACATATCAATTGCAATAGGTTGGTACATTTTTATACAGTTAATACCGTTTTATACAGTTAATACAGCAATACCCCCAAGCAACAAAGCCGTAACTCATATATTGTCATTTTTCACGACAGTTAAATTTCTAAAATATTTTTTTTTATTTAAGGGTGGGCAAATGTTTGAAGTAGAAAAGGTAGCCACGTTATACATCATTTGAAAGCTTATAAAATTCTCTATTTAACTGTATAAGTATTTATTTATTATTTAATGTTTGTTTCTGATAATATTCAAGTTTAGAATTTCTTACTTTAGTGTTTTTGGTAAACTTTTGGTTAAAATGGCCTGTGGAGAAATCTGAGTAGTACCATGTGTATTTTTTTCAAGGCGTTTACCTATGAGTATAACTTGAAATGGGCCTAACTAGAGTTACATCCTTGTTGGATGGGGGTGTCGACAGTATTAAAGTAGATCAGTTATCTTTAGCTACTATACCCTGAAAATTAAGCTTTTATAGCTAAAACAATATTGTTTAACCAGTTCTTTTCAGACACGTGGTTAATTTTCCCCAAATAGGACATAATACGCCCACCCGAGTTAACTCGAGCTAACAGTTGGGTGAGTATATTTAGTTGAAACCTGATCGGCAAATAAAATATAGGTCCGCCCGAATTAATTCGGGAAAGCGGAAAAGAGCCAACCTGCTGTCAACGAGTTAACTTGTGAGAGTGCGTTAAGTGGTTAACTATTAACTATTTAGTTATAGTTTAGCTGGACGAGTCTGATTTGGGAGCTAAGGTACGAGGCTTGCAAAACTTTATAGACGAACCTATAGCATTTTCGTTTTAGTTACAAAAGTTTTGGTCATAGGTTTGGTATTTATCGTTTGAATTCAGAATGCTTTGCTGACGTGTTGTTGAACCGATTGATATAATCTTAATGGGAGAATTAGCTCAGCGGACTAAGGCATGGATATAGCATTGACACTGAGCTAATGATCGTGAGTTCAAACCTCACTGGCGCCGATTGCCTTTTTCAGTTAATTAATAATTGAAATTTGGCGAAGGCGTACTCCCTAGATATATTGGTTCGAAAGTCAATTAAAGCCGGTGGTTCCCGCTACTACTAGCCCACACAAGTCCTGGACCTAGGGGATGCTTAATTAAGAAGAATAGTACGAGGTTAAAAAACAAACAAACAAAAAACAAACAATCTTTAACTGTGATTTTAGCACGGTTATAGCGTTTGGTAATTATTAGATTTTACCCTAATATTCTCTTATTTTCTTTTATGTAGTATGTACAGCTGTTTTTTACATCCCAACATTTATATTTACAAATTAAAAGGAAATTCTTGTAGCTTTGTCCAAAGCTATCCGCTATTTATTTTGATAGAACAAACAAATATACTTCTTATAGGTTATGTTTACTACAGTAACTGTCAGTGTAACCGTCACATTAGGAAGTATAATAACACTAGGCAACAAATCGCAACTTTTTTTTTTGCCCCGATCGGAAAGTAAATTTTTCTTACTAATTCGAGGGCGTAGAATCCGAATCTGACCTTGGAAAAATTCCAGCACCTAAAATTTTTGAGATATAAGTTCAGGTAATAATGACGTTTTTTTTCAAAATCTTTAAAAAAGAGTAGAATTTTGAAAATTTTAGTGTATATTAAAAAAAATACGAGGAATTCAAAAATCTATATGTCAAGAACCTACTGTCAGAGTAAGTACGCGAAAAAAAAATAAAAATGAAAGTGCAGAGTTTACTGAATTGCTCATTTGTGGCAAAACTATTAATTTTTTTTAAAAACTTTATATAACTTAATTTGTAGATTATAAAATTCTCTACAAAAATATTTATACAAATATTTTTTTATTTTGCTTAGTTTGTTCCTAAAAAGTAAATAAATGAAAAAGATATAAAATTAAAGTACACAGTGTAAACTTTTTTTCCGAGACCAAAAAATATATTTTTCATATCAATTTAAAGGCGCAGAATCCAAATTTGACTTTAAAAAAAATTCAGCACGTCTTATTTTTTAAATTTTAGTACATGCAATTATGCCAATTTAAGAATAATTTATAAAACAAAATATTGTGTATTTTTTTTTTGTTTTTTTAATGGTTCTACATCATAAAAATGTTACTTTATTACATAAGAACCATAATATGTAACATTTTTTTAGTTAATTTTTGACCCCCTAGTAATTATTTTTGACAATTTTTAGCATGAGTACGTGGCGATAAGCTTGTCCCCTTATGCACCCTTCTTCTTACCCTCCACCCCTACTTAGTTTTGTCACATTATCCATTTTTTTTTTTTAATATTTTTTTTTCATAATATCCCTATTTATTCTACCTATGAATTTAAAGTTTCTATGTTTTAAGTTGGGTATTTTTTAACTAATATTGAGTCGCCGAATCCAAATTTGTACTTGGAATATTTTTGTCTCCCATGATTTTAGAACAAAAGAGGGATAAAATAATGATTTTTTAACATTTTTATCTTATTTTTCTCAGAAAACTTAGGTAATAGAAATATTCTGAGGCCAGATTCGGTTTCAGCGACCCATAATTAGTTAAAAAACATATGACTCCAGTTGGGGCAAGAAACCGTGTTGCCTAGTGTAATTTATAACCACAACTTTGACAAGTAATCCGAAAAGGCTTAAAACAAAAATTATGGGTTAATATTGAGAATAAAATTTAAAAGGGAGGAGGCCTTGTTTTATGATATTTCCTATTTGACTAGTCGCATTTAAAGTAATTTTTGAGAACTTTTTTAACTCTTTCGTTTTGAAAATAATTACTGTTTATAGATGAGAAACTAAGGTTGGTATAGTTTGTGTAAAGATGCTAGCCACTTGCAAAACAACTTTATACTACGATATTTCAAGAATTGACATAGAAACTAGAAATTTAAAACAAATTTTTTCTATTACTTTGAAAATCTTTGTTCCAAAGTCTATGAGTCAATATTTTTGAAATATCGTAGTGTAAAGTTATTTTGCAAGCGACACGAACTATGTTTATCCATTCACCTTTAATTATTAACCTTGCTACATATTTTTTCCTTCTTATTATTTTTCTTTTTCACATTGTTAGTTTACTTTAGTTTATTTATTAACCACTAAAGATACATAGTACATATGGTAGGTCAAATAGAAAAAAGTAAGCTTACAAATGTCACCTAATATAAAAATATTTTAAAAAACACTAGATATAACACACAAAGTAATAAAAAGAAACAACTATAAAAATTATAAATCACTAATTACATACAAAACTTTATCAATAAGTTATTTTTTTACTAAAAAATTATATTTTTGATGATTCTTGCTCATATTGGAGGTAGTTTTAAATAAACTTTGGAGAGATAATATCGTCTTAAGTTTATTTTTTTACTTTTATTTTAAATTTATTAAAATTATTAATTTGTTTAAGATTTATTGGTAGTGAATTAAAAAATTTTATACACTTATAAAATAGAGAGTTTTCATATAGTGATGTTCTATGTACAGGGATTGAAAATGTACTAATGTTTCTAGCTGAATAGTTGGTCATATCACAGAATAATTTAAAATTTCTTTTTGCAAATAAGACATAATTAAAAACATATATGGACGGAAAAGTTAAAATATTTTTATCTTTAAAAATGTCCTTACCCGATTCTCTATATGACATATTGAAAATTAACCTCAGGATTCGCTTCTGCTGCATAAAAATTATGTCTTTGTCTCTGCCATTACCCCAGCATATAACATTGTATGCCATATAGGAGTAAGCTAATGAATAGTAAATGCTCATTAACTTAGACTGTGAAAGACTGCTCTTTAATTGAAGAATGGTATAAAATGCTTTATTAAGTTTTTTGCAGACATGATATGTTTATCCCAGGTCATATCAGCATCAATATACATACCTAGGAACTTGACATTACTGTTAAATTTGAAAGATAATACAACATCAATCTTTCTTCGATTATAATAACTTATAAGAACAGTTTTTGACTTATTTAAAATCATTTGATTTCGGTCACACCATTATTAACTTCTGACATAACCCTATTTATGGCAACAAGTAATTCAGCCAAGGTTTTACCAACTACAGTAACTGTTGTATCATCCACAAAGATCGTAACAAGTGCCTCTGTTATAAAGTACCTATGAGTTTTAAAAAATTAAATCTAGTTACATTCTACATGGTTCTCCCCTCTACGTATTTCGTTTTTTAGTATTGTTAGTTAGAATTTTGCGAATTTTTCGCTGGAGGGCTATTTGGTACACATTTAAACCAGTAATTTACACGTAGCTCTATAAACCGTGTTGTATGTATAACAGATGATTTACAAATCAGAATATCAACATCAAACTAACCTATAGTTTATTTCAAAAAACAAATTTTCCTAATGTTTTTTTTTTTTTTTAATATACTTTTAGTACGTTTAACAGAGTTGATAGAAGTGACTACGTAAAGCCAGCAAGGGCACATGAAGTCGCATAAAGTCACCGCCCCCCTTTATTTTATATTTAATGAAAATTAGTTCTAATTACAAAAACTTTATATTGAATCACTGATCATACAATATTTTTAAAATCATGTTTGTGTTCCTAGAGACCCTTCATATTCTGAAATTTTTAGGGGACATTTTAAGGGTTTTTGTGTCCTTAGGACAACGCACAAAAACCCCTATAAAATGGCTTGTGGCTAAATTTGCTGGAAAGTTGATATGTTATAGACCATTGGTCTGTTAATTGACACAAGCTTTAGACTTTTCATATGTACAGTTTTCTATACCAAATTTCGTTAAAAAATATTATTCTGTTAATATTTTAGAAATAAACAATATATTGCCTAAAATTATGTTTTTTTTTTAAATTCTTAAGACAAGTAGACACTAAATGTCCAAATGGTATAGATACTCTAGTAGACACTAGTATTAACTGTTTTATCACACACTAGAAACTGGCGATAAGAAATTAATACATTTTTGTATATTTTAATTAAATAATTAATATTTTCTTGAAAATGGTTTTCTATTATTGGTTGGTTATTTATTTTTAAAATTGTCGGCCTTTTTAAAATTACTTTTGAAACAGCACCTGATTTGTTTGGACCCAAACCAAATGAGCTGTTTCTTGCGCTGATCTTTTGCCCTCTCCAGAAATTCTAAAAATTTCTATTTTATCTTGTAAAGATAAAGACATTTTTAAAATAAAAAAAATGGACAATTAAGTGTCAGAAAAACAACGGGTAATTCATTGTTCATGTAGACAATTAATGTCTTCTTGACATTTTTATTTCTTAAATATTAACAGATTGATGGTTCTTGACCAAATTTGGTATAGACCCATTTTAAGCAATAGAAAATACACTTACGATAAAATTTTTGTTGTAAAAAAATCTCCAATATGTTTTCTTAAAAAAAACTATTATAAAAGTTAGTGTAGTTAGCCGGTTTTTGCAAAACAAAATTATTTTTGGGCCTTATCTTGTAGAGTTTTTTTGTCCTCAAATTAAAAAAAAAGGTTCATTCTTATCCATCAATACCTACTCCTTTTATTGGGGTGTTTCCAAAATAAACGGATCACACTGTATAAAGTGTTTCTATTTGAAAACTTTTAACTTGTAATGGATCTATAGCCTTTTAAAGATGTCACCCTTTGACGGTAAAAGTTCATGACGTTACACAGGACAATTTGAATCAACTTCAAATTAACTCATTTTTGTTTCTGTACGTCGATTTTATGAGACGTAAGGATGTTTTTGACCAAAAATAAAAAAATCAATCTAGCTCTTTTTCTTATTAAATAAAAACCTCATATTAGGTTGCTTCTTAAAATGTGAAAATTAGATATGTTAACTGCTTAACCCTCATTTTATAATTCCTTTTAAAAAAATGCCTCGGGCCAAATTTTGCCAAAATCGAACTATTATATAAATAAATTTTAGCTTAAAATAATTATTATATTATAAGATTATTATCTAGGTTAATTGCTTAATAAAAGCAATGGTCATAATTATGGGAGATTTAGCTCAGCGGTCAATGCCATCGATATAGCCTGACACTGATCTAATGATCGTGAGTTCAAACCTCACTGGCGCCGATTGCCTTTTTCAGTTAATTAATAATTGAAATTTGGCGAAGGCGTACTCCCTAGATATATTGGTTCGAAAGTCAATTAAAGCCGGTGGTTCCCTCTACTACTAGCCCACACAAGTCCTGGACTTAGGGGATGCTTAATTAAGTAGAATAGTACGAGGTTAAAAACAAACAAACAAACATAAGCGGCTTGAAGGGTCAAGTGGCAAAGCCCCTAGACAAGGAATTTTTTTTATCATTTTAATACATTTTGAAAAAATTTTCGCGCCGTAAATGTTAAAAAGTTGTGTCAAAATTAAATTTTTTTAAATATTTCAGCTAGATATAGATGGAAAGCAATAAAAAATATATTTGAAGGTGACCAACTTAAGAATTATAAGTTAAATCTTGCAAAGAAAGTGATTTGACGGGACTGGGCCACATGACCCCATGCCACCTATGGCCATGCATTTTATTAAGCAAATTTATCCACATATAATAAAAATAATCAATAATTTTAGAAAAAATATATGGATTTTACGTAAAAATGCTTTTTTGCTCGTAGCGACCTCTGAGAATGGTTCGACTTTGGTAAAATTTATCCCGAGGCATTATTTTAAAGGATATTATAAAATGAGGGAGTAGGCCGTTAACATTTCGAATTTTTCCTAATGCAGGGTTTTTGCTTAGTCAGAAAAAGTGCTCGATAGATTTGTTTTATTTTTGATCAAAATCATCCCTACGTCTCATAGTATCGACGTATAGAAACAGAAATGGGTAAATTTGAAGTTGATTTAAATTGTCCTACCACCGCAACGTGGTTATAGTCTGACACACGGTAAGAAACCTACGACGAAAGGGGGAGGTAGGAGCAAAAAACGCTCATATTAAAGCGAATTCAGTGTGAACGTGTATATTGCTTTTTCATTTTTTGCTGCATCCTTTCGATAGCTTTAAAATCGGGTGTCAAACAATACTTACCCAGGTAGCAAGGGATGTTATATTACAAGAAATTAACATCACTTTTGGGTGTACTTTTAAACTAAATCATAACATCACATAATATTGAAAAATAACATGTATTTAACATCACATTTGCAACGTAACACGTGTGACGTGACAACCATGTTATTTAATAACAAATATTTAGTAACGCTGTGAATATATCGCATATGCGATAAAGCCGCGTTAATATGTGACATATGTCACATATTAACGTGGCTTTCACGTGAATGTCATGTTATTTTGCTTCTCACCGACGTTCGAAGCAAAAAAATCGATATAAGATGATGTTGATAGAGTAAATTATTATAAGGAAATTGTATACACATTATACGATTTCCAATGGATAGGGGGCTCTGCCGGGCTTCTCAAGACCACGGACATACGGATTAAAGGAATATATTCTCCGCTTAATCTGCAATTTCGTATTTAGAATCTATCTGTGTCAATCTGTGATTGTTTCAATTACTGATTGATTTTAAATCCGATTTTTTTTATAGGATTATAGCGTTTTTAATGGTTTTATTTAGAAAAAGCTAATATCCTAGGATATTATTTAAATATTAAAGTACCAGTAACGGCATCCATAAGATATTAGATATAACAGGAATGTGGATTTATGATGTCACCAACACGTTATTTTCGGTATATCATTGTGTGATGTTATTAGGGGCGGACTTAGGACATCCCCACCATGCTACATTCTTAACATCACATGTCACATATTAACGTGGCTTTCACGTGAATGTCATGATTTTTTCTGAACACACTGTGAAAAGAAATATTTGTGGCAAGTATTTAAAGTTTTTTTTTTTTAAGGTATAGTTATTTTAAATTTGCCGCTAAATACTCCACAAAGTCCGATTTATACTGAAGCATGTGGCTTGTTTTGAATGTCAACATAACCAAAATTTATAATTTTTGTTTACTTACTTTGTTTTTATGATGTTTTGATGTAAAAAAAGAATTGATAAAGCTGTTGCTAAAAACACTTTTGTATTCCTGTAGAAACAAAATTTGCTTTTAAAATCGCTTTTATTCCAATAATTTAGAGGAATAAACCATTGTTTTGTTCTCGTTAATGGCAGGTCAACGTTTTACAATTGTGTAAATTGGGCCTAGTCATTTTGCTTACGACGCATGCTTATCTTACGTTGCTGTGGTAATTTCGAGATTGTTTACAAGCGGGAAGGTTTAAAATAACTATACCTTACAAAAATAAACTTTAGATGTTTAATTTTAACCCTTACAAGCATGGTGGTAAGTATACTTACTACCTAGATTATTATCATTTTTTCCATTTTTTAAGTAATTTTTGTGTTTTTTTTTTGTTGTTGTAAATTTACAACAATAACATGTTAGAGAATCAAAAAATTTAGAAATCACGTCAAGCTTGATAAAACCAAACACAGAAAAGTTTTGATAAAATTGTATATGCACATGTAGCAGACTTAAAATTTGGCATACAGGTATGTTACCAAAAGTTCTCGCTCTGGATCGTTTTTGGTGAACATTGGGGTGGGGCAAGGGGGGCAAATGCGGAAAAAACAATATTTTTTTACAAAAATTGCTCTATAGTGATTTTTTAGGTTCCTGAATTCGAATCTGATAATTTAAATTTTTCAACTCCTCCCTCGCGGGGGTGAGGGGGTAAATATAGGGGTGGGGTGATTTTTGTGAAAATTGGTATATTGGGGTTTTTGAGGTTGCTGAAAGTAAATCTAATAACAGATTCGTGATCAGCTACCACAAAAACCCACATATACCAACTTCTATTACAGAGTTAATATTACGAATTCGGTCCGCCATATTGAACTTTTACAATCTGATAACAGATTCGTAATCAGCGACCTCAAAAACCCATTTATACCAATTTCTATTACAATCAGAGTTAATTTGATGAATTCGGTCAGCCATATTGGATCCGCCATTTTTAATTTTGAAAATCTGATAACAGATTCGTAATCAGCGACTCCAAAAACCCATTTATACCAATTTCTATTACAATCGGAATTAATTTTATGACTTCGGTCAGCCATATTGGATACACCATTTTGAATTTTGAAAATCTGATAACAGATTCCTGATCAGGACCCAAAAACTTGTAATGCAACTATTTTTATAGAAATATAGTCATTAGAAAAATGCGTGCTTCAAAGGGTTAAACGTTAAGGTAATAGCTTAATCTTAAACACATAGATAGTATTTGTTTGATTTTTTCGGTGCATATTATTTTCAGAGTTATTGAATTGATTGGTTGTGAAAAATCCTCTCTGTATATTTAAAACGCAAACATTTAGCAGCCACGTTAATGTTCACTTTGATCTTAAAGGAATTTAAATTGACTTGTTCTATTTCGTGCACATCGCAGTGAATGGATCTTATCTGGACAGTCTACTTGATGAAAGAAAGGTCGTCGTGGTCCTCGAGGAATGGACGCACAGTGGTTTATTTATGTAAAAAAGGAATTACAAAATAATTTGTTTTCTGACAACCAAAAATTAAAAAATATATATTTTTTCTTTAAGCCTACTAAAATGTTCATATTTTATAACTGAACACACTAAATAGAAGTGATCTATTTTTTACAGTAAAAAAATGAGTTCATTGTTGTACGTATGTTAAAAAAAAGTTAGTTAGCAAAACCACCACTAGCGGCAGCACTCTTTTCCAAATTATGTTTGTTTTTTTTATGTTTGTTTTTAACCTCGTACTATTCTACTTAATTAAGCATCCCCTAAGTCCAGGATTTGTGTGGGCTAGTAGTAGAGGGAACCACCGGCTTTAATTGACTTTCGAACCAATATATCTAGGGAGTACGCCTTCGCCAAATTTCAATTATTAATTAACTGAAAAAGGCAATCGGCGCCAGTGAGGTTTGAACTCACGATCATTAGATCAGTGTCAGGCTATATCGATGCCATTGACCGCTGAGCTAAATCTCCCATCTCCCAGCTAAATCTTTCTGAAATTGCAAATGCTACATTAGACAAGTTACCATCAACATCTCTAAAAGTGTACGATTCAACCTACGAAAAATTTTTTGATATGGGCTATACTGCAAATTCAATCAAACCTGCAGTGACTCATACCTAAGCTGCTTTCATATAAGGGGTCCGCCTTTGCGAAGCTTCGACGAAATTACGCGAGACGCACCCGAACTGGTACCATCTTCGCCTTTTACCACACATTTTCAACTGAGTCACTGCAGGTTTTTATTGAATTTCCAGTATATGGAAGGTTTAAGTTTTTTCCGAAAATGTTTAATTGGGCTATTTTAATAATACAAAAACTTACTTTATTAATAAATAAATAAAATGCAAAAATTGATATAAAAAATATTTAGGGCGCCTGAAGAAAAAATAGTATGTTTCACTCAGAGGAAAATTCCCTTTTTTACGCGTCTGTACTTTCCGGACTTCGCTTCGCGTCGGATTTAATAAATACTGGTTGAATGAATACGCTCTCAAATAATAAAATAGAAACTTTAAGAAATATTTTATTATGTATTTCGATACATCAAGAACTCTAGTTGTCTTTAATGCTAAGTAGAATCTGGTAAGACTTCTAATAATTTTTTTACGCATGTTCAAATTTACCCTAAAGCGGATTTTGACGTTTTGTTACCTGCTTTTTTTCTCGAAAACGAAAAGAGACCGTTAAATGTTGCAAACAGATTCAGAATCCTTGTAAAATATACTATAAGAATCGCCTTTTGGTTAGTTAGAAAACTGGTTGATAATGTTAAGTAAGTCTGCAGATGAACTTTTGACATTATCTACCAAATACGAGCTGATGAGATTTAACTGCAAATGGTTCTATAATGCCCGGTCCTTGAACTACAAGGATCCATGGTCAGTTTTTTTTACCTTTTAGTTAATTTCATAACTAACCGAACATAGGTGTGGAAGAGGACCAGCAGCCAGAAACTGCCAGTCTAATAGATTGATGGAATAACTAATTAATATTTTAATAATTTTGATAAATTAAAAATTCCTGTACTTATTAATTGTACGTCTATCCACACGTTAGTGGTACTATGTGCTTGAGACATACAAGTCTTCAACTTGCTACTATTCAAGCTCTCCACATTATGAGAGATATGAGTAGTTGTCTACATCTAGCAATAGATGGCGCACAAGTATACATTAATCTAATGACTTTATTTATTTTGTGAATAGAGTCTAAAAACCTTTTCTCAATCAGCGTACAGAGACTAGTGGTATCTAACTCGATTTTGCGATTTTTACAAAAACATTTTTATGAAACACTGTGCGTCGTAGTCCTTCAAGAAAAGGTCGAACTGTTAATCGCTTCGCTGCCGTTTAAAATGTTCTAGAAAATCGACACTGTATATATTTATCGCAGGCAATTATCATACTTCTTCAGTTTATGTCTCCCGCCGTAAAGGAGGCAAACAGCGGGGTGTACCTTTTACGATTTGCAGTAAATCGTTGCAGGGCGGTGAGTTGCTCTTTTCGGCAACGTACACAAACGGTTACACTAAAAAAACTGTTTGATTCACAATCATTTAGAAATAAGCTAGCTACATTACGATGTTCTAATTCTAATATGACGTATCCCACAAATTTTCAAAAATGCTTTTTTTTCGCCATTGGGTTCACAAACCAGCTCATGATGTGGAAATATATGGTAAGCCTCAGCCTCCCAAATCACTTAAATTTTATTTAATTTTTTATTACGCCGTACCACAATCAGGTAACTATACATAATAACATACATTAAAATTAAAATCAAGGAAGTTACGTTTTGATTTGTTAATAAAATTTTCAAAAAAAAGTTTTTAATAATTTATTCGGCAATACACCATCTCAGTACCTTAAATTAAACGAAATAAACAGTTTTTTGTTCGCCCTGTAAAATTTGTGTTTTGTGGAATACGCCATATTAGAATTAGGCCATCGATTATTTACACTACATACGTAAAAGTTGGAAATTTAATTATTGTTAACTTCAACTGTCTAAAAGTTTAAAACACCTCATTTTCCTTCCTTGGTCGGAAAGTGTCTTGTGACTAACTTCTCATAGATTTGTCAGGTGTCAAAAACTTAAATGTATTAAAATTTTATTCACAAAACAGTTACTTATTTATAAAATAACATCAGATATACATTTAAATTACAATATTTTGGTAATTATAAAATATATAATGAATATGCATATTTTCGGACAGCCAAGCAGCATTTGGATCAAAGTTTGCCTGAGAATAATAGGAAATAAGTGGCAGAAACAAACAAGGTTTCCTTAATGTGGGTGCCAGGACACAGGGTGTTGAAGGCAATGAGGCCGCAGACTCTCTCACGAGAGAAGGAGCATGCACTCAATTTACTGACCCTGAACCTTTAACAAAAGCCATCAGGTAGAGGCAATTAAAGAATGGAAAACCAAAATCAAAACTCGATATTGGGAAGACCAAAACTTAAGACAGGCCAAAATGTTCAAAAAATATGAACCTGAATGAAAAAAAGATACTCAATATCAGCAAGCCGGAACTAAAGACCTATTCACGGCTATTTAATGGACACTGCCCTTTAATATATAATCTTAAAAAAATGGGCAAGTCTGAAAACGACACCTGCCATCTATGCTCAAAAGAAAAGCACCAGAAACGGTCGAACGCATCATCTGCTTCTGCGAAGCCATTGCTCCCAAAAGGCTACAATATCTTAAACAGGTATAACCGAGACCTTTTTTATAGATTGATGTATATCAAGAAGCCCTAAAGTTTAATGTGGACTACATTATAAAGGGGATTCACTATAGATCTCATTGGTCGTAGTGATTTGAAAGGCACTACGTTGCCTCACAACCCCACTTGTATTGTATTCTATTCTATTGTAAATATATATTTTTTTTATTAATTTATTAATATATTTTTTTTGGGGGAAGGGAGCGTAGGAAACATAGTCCACCCAGCTCGCTAAGAAAATGTCATTGTCTCGCTCGTTTGCTACAAGCTCAGTCGGCTTTCGCCTCGTGCGTCTATATACTAAAATATATTTTAATATTAGCTATTGATGTAACGTAATATTTCCTTAATATTTCCCATATTTTTGCCGCCTAATTATTTTATACATTTTTCTAAGTGTATGGAGAGGAAAAGGGCACTAGAATTGAGTCTATACCCGCCTCGCGTTCAAGGTAATTTTCTTTCGAGTTTGAATTACCTAAAATAGTTCGAGTGTGAATTACGACATGGAGCGATTTTGCAGTCTTTGAAGTCGGCCATTCGTGAAATTCAGCGCCTCTAAGCCGCCTCCATGATGGTCCGAGAAGCGGGCATAACACACCGTATGTGTAGAATTCCCTATACATACATGATACGAGGCATTTTTAATAATCATGAATATCTATCTTTTCAGCTGCTATTTTGTTTTTTCGAGATATTAAATCTACTTAACACAGCTCGTTTATACCCACATCACCCTAGAAACTCTATGGATATTTAAAAAAATAAAAACAATATTTAGATCCAAACAGAAGTTTAATTTCTAAAATACATGTTTTGCGATTTGGTTACCAACTAGGCACCTAAAGGCACAACAAATAGAGGTGCCGAGAAAGCCGACTACGAAAAATGCACGTGCTCCATGCTCATCAAGGATGTGCCTAATAAAGATAATAAAAACCGAAACGTTATTTTTAATTTTAATACGGGTATGATAACGAATTGATTATAAAAATCTACAAATAAGGATATCCTTTTAAATGTGAGCTTTGGGCTAAATGAGAATAATATGTTTTTGTTTAAAAAAAGTGCAAAATGATGAAAAGAAATTATGAAAAACTGTTTACTAAGTTTATTTGTTAAATTTGATCAAAATAATTATCCGTTAAAAATTTGTGTGCTATCGTAAACGTGACAACAATGCTAAAGTGCTAGATACCTTTAATCTTATTTTAAAAAAAGTGACGTTTTTTTGTTTATCTGGACATCAACATTTGGAATGTATAATAAAAACACTGTACAATATTAATTAAATGTATTTGTTTAAAAAAGTCTCTTAATACTTTGTCATAGAAATAAACGTATTTAACACTTTGAAAGCTAAATTAAATTACTAGTCTGGGGTCACACTGTCCCATGTGCAGGATGTAAGTTAATATAATATAACGTTGGAGCTGCTAGATTGCTTTACAATATTATTAGTATAAATACATACCTCAGAAACAACTCCATAATCTTACTGAAAAACAAGTCTAATATGTCCAACACACATTGCGTATTTGACACCATGTTAAATCGGTAAAAGTTAACAACAAAACAACAACATATTTTAATTTTACAGTCAAGTGCAGCCACACATATCAGAATATACAGTCCTCGGCCCACAGTAGAAGTTATTTATATTTTGACATGACATGACACTTGACACGAACCATATTTAGGTGCAATGTTGCCAAATCGTACATTGGCATATGTCAAAATTAGCCCAAAATACGATAGAGGAAAGTCGCCTAATTTCGGATACCATTTACAATGTATTCAATATTTAATACTCGGTATTACTTTTTGATATTTTTTTTATATAACCAGATACAACTTATTATAGCGAACCATCATTTATTATAAAAGCAATTTTATTACAGTTTTTTTTCCAAAAAACACGGTTAAAAAAAATCAGCGCATTTTTGTGCATTTGAAAAAGGGCTCCTAATTTCGGACATATCCGAAAAAAATTTTTCAAGACTAGATCTGGATCCCATTGCTTATGTTTCTTGTTATTCCTTCACATTTAAGACGTAATTTAATCATTAAGCGATTTTCTACGAAATACTATAGGAACTATAATTTTAGATTCCCAATTTCGAATATCTTAGGTAATTTTCGTTTTTTCAAAATTGTTTATCTTAGTTTGTTGTATCATTATAAAAATAATAATTAATGGTTGGTTATCCTGAATAATAATTACCTTGCGGATATCCGAAATTGGGAATCAAATGCACAAAAATGGTCTATCCGAAATTAGGCAACTTTCTGCTTTTTAGATTAGAAATTTGTAGAATGTTTACGTTTTCAAATTGCTTAATTATGAATAGTGGATCAACTTAACTAACATCATAACACCCAACACAGAATCACGAAAGTCCAAACGATTATTTATAAAATAAACAAGCATAATAATGCAACTGAGCACAAAACTGCCATTTGCAATATAAACGATTTGTGCTGCCATTTAAAGGGGAGAAGCTCTACCGTTATCATATTACAGGACGGATTTAGTTTGACTTTTGGCTTCACATAAAAGTAGGTTTCTGTTTACCTTTGCAGACAGTATCTTAAATACACTACTATCCGAAATTTGGAAACCATCCGAAATTAGGCGCATTTCCTCTACCCTTCTTTCTGTGATTTTTTTTTAATTTCCAGATAACCTCGATAATAACTATCAATTATTGTCGAAACTTGCATCTAAATGTAATATCTAAATTTAATATGGAACCACTATCAAATTAAAAATGTATAGATTTCTTTGATTTCTCATTAAATTCTTGATAATAACATTGATATTTTCTAAACGTGAAATTTTATAAAACGAATCTTTTGACACCATTACTAAAATCGTCTCACTCACCTATGCACCATGTTGAAATATAACCTTCCTTTAGCGTTGCTGTGATCTGATAATAGTATATTAGAAATTAGTTTTTGACTTGAGCTTTTAGTGTACGAGAATAAAAGTTTTTCCCCGACGCACCAGCGGACCAGTCCAACTCGGAAAATACGTACTTTTCCGAGACCTATTAACCCCTTCCGCTCCAGCCAGTTTTTCAAGGTACATGTCCCCACACCAGATTAAAATGTATATAGAAAATCCCGTTAACACATATCCAACTGTGGATATTGTGGTAAATTTTGCTATACCTACAAATATCCATACGTGGATAAAATGGAGCGAAAGCACGAAGTGCCGAAACCATTTATAGGTGGAGGAAAAGTACCATTTTCCGGGATACTTGTATACTATTTTCCTCGCAACTGTTTTTATTTAAAAATAAAGTACCTACTAATTTTTTGGAAACTTGGATGTTTGAATTCAAATGAAGAAAATAATACTATAATACTTTGTTTTTTAGTTCTTTTTATATTTACTACAAGAAAAGCACAATCATATAAAACTAAAGTTTCACATACGCGTAACCCAAAAAAAAACAATCACAAAAAAAATTGTTAATAGCTTACAAGGCACCGTTTATAGCAACCAAAACACAACCACAAAAAATATTTGGTAGTAGCTCACAAGGCACCGTTTATAACATTTATTATCCTTCTCAGTCTCAAAAGTAAAAAACATTGACTAAAACTATATACTGTATAGTATAATATACAGTCTTTTAACAAAATGTATCGTGTTTATCATGAGAACTGCATTTCAGCCATCTTGCTTAACGATATTTTAATCGGTGGCGTCATCTAGAGGAAATTATTGATTTTAATGCAGAGCAGTAATATTTAGTTTACAGGTCTAGACTAGTAATCACGTATTTCCAGAGCTTTATTAACCCTAGGATGCATACCCCGGGCCTCCGAGGCCCGGCAGGTTAAATAATTAGCTGGATCTTACAGAAAAAAATTATTAAAAAATCCTCTTAGGAATGCCTCAATTTAAGTGTTTGGAATAAGATTTTAGCAAAAATTTTATTGCTATTTTATACCATGTGGTATAAAAAGTTCTTTTCCATATTAACATAAACCGGGCCTTTCAGGCCCGTATGTGTAAATACGTATTTTTCGTTATAAAAAAATAAAAAACGCTGATAAATTATTTTTAGTCAGATTTCTAAAAATTATAAACCCATTGAACTTATAATTGTAAAAGACAAACTAACTAAACAACGTTGGACAATGGCGTTCTTCCTAAATATGATTGATGAAGCTTTATTGTTTTTACGATGGAAAATCCAAACTTTTACGATCCATAACTAATCCATAGACTAAGGCTCTATTTAAAGAATTTAGAAAAGCAGCTCCCAATACATCATATGCTAAAGAAACCTAACAATCCATATTTCCCACGGCACGTTTTTGACAGAATGGTTAAGTTTATACAAATTCCTAAACCATCTAATGAACAACCAGAACCGTCCAATAGGAAAAAATGCTATTTATGCCCCTCAAATCTGTACAGAATAAGTTAAATAACCTGTTAAAAATAAAAAATTAAAACATTAATATAATAGTTTATTTTTATATAATATCTATTAAACCGTTAATTTTTTTATTTGGCTCGGGGTATGTAAATGTGTATATTTTTTAGAGTATGTATTACATATACAGTTGTGAATAAAAATCATTTTAGTGCAAACGCAAAAGATATACTATTTTACTAAAATTAAAAATGAATATGTATACTGAAATTTTGATTGACAATAAAAAAAAAAATTTATAATATCTTCAAAAGGCACTGATCTGAACGAAGTCTAATATGGGATAAAACACCCAGAATGGCTATAAACTAAACAAATACATAAATAAATACTAAGTAAAACTTAAATAATACCTTACGGTCATATATGGGTTGTATAATCTATGGTTGAATATGATGGACCAATGATTTTCACTTTTCGAAGTGTTTTTTGTAAAACATGTTTTATAGGTACTAATTTAGTTAATATTTTTTAATTTATCATGCAATAAATAAATTTGGTGCCTAAAGACACTTGTAAATAGTAGGGACCCTATATATAATGACATTAAACTTCACACAAAGGGTTGAGACACGCTTTGATTTTGAGGTTAAAATGGCAACCAAGCACTAGTATTGTTAAATAATGAAAGACAATGGTTTTATCCAAAGTGCTTTGGTGCCAAATCTAAATCTAGTAATAATTATTTCTAAATTTAATATAATTCTGTCAGATACAAAATCTGAGGTTATAGTTAAATGTCAACCCGAACAGAGGCGTCGATATTAATTAATATAATAATATTGTCATATTTAAGTGTCAGTGTCAAACTGAATATTTGGTCATCAAATTTATTTATTTACGAAATTATGGTTTATAGTTTTATTATTGTACTTTTTTAAAGTGCCTACGAAAATACCTGTACAATTTAAATCAAGATTTACTTATGGAATATACTGACGACCGTCAGTGTTCGAATAATCTCGGAATTTTCCCTAAATAGTTGAAATTACTTTTATTTGGAACTGAATTAATTTTGAAGAAAAGAATAATATAAATAAATAAGAGGAATGAAAAAAATTCAGGCATGTACCGAAGAATATGATCAACTAGTAGTTTTACTTTAGCAAACTAAAAATATTAAAAAAAAATAATTTTATAGGTATTCCTTTAATAACTGCAGGTTTTTCATTATTGTTTTCTATGATAATAATAATAAAAATATACATTAAAACTTTGATTAGAACGTGTTTATTTTAGGCTTGCACTAGGCATGTTTATGTATTTTTTTTATTATAATCCAAAAAATATATTTTTTATTATTTAGTAATAAAATATGTTGAAGATTTTCATATATTAAAGTGTGTGCATACATAACAAATTTATATTTTTGTAAGTTTTATACTTCGACGTTTTAAATCATAAATTCACGGCAAAACAGAAAGAATGAAAAGTGTACTATCCCAGCCAATACAGGATCAGCCAGGCACTAACGAATAAGGAAATCCAATTCAATAACAAATTAAATATTTTATTAACGAAATTAAGGTAATTTACAAGTATGTATTTTCTTTTCTGCTGTTTGTTACTTTTGTGGTTTTAAATTGTTCAGTTCAGTTCAGCTTACTATTTTTATCTATCCAAAAGTAATAATTCTGAATTTTAAAATTTTAATATTTTTTGTTTTTATTAAAGAGTTATGCTTATTATATAATTTACTGCTTTTCTCCTTACTAATAGTCATCTGCTTTTTAGGATAAGAAATATTTTGTAGATGCATTCCATCAATAAGTCCATTTTCTTTCACAGTTTTTGCATGCTGCACCTGCATGTAAGCTAAAGAAGTAACTTCTCCCAGTACAGCAAAGTCTTGCTCCTTTCTTCAGCTTTTTATTATTTCTTATTCACTGTCATCCGCAAAATATTAAATGTTAATTTTTTGACCTAGTATACTATAGTAACTGTAACTGTTCATTATATTCAATCATCCCCAATTACGACAGTTTACCACTGAACGTTGTCGTGACATTTTTTCAAAAAACACGTCTATGGATATTTTGACAAGTAATGTCACTTCTACTATACCAATAGTGCCAATTCGTAAAAAAAACATAACCCTGCAGAAATTACTAAATTGGTGTCTCAACCCTTTGTGTGAAGTTAAATGTCACTTTATTTAGGGTCCCTAGTAAATAGCAATGTGATCTAATAATTATGTGAAACATCAGATGCCAAAACAGCTGGATAAAAATTCAATATTAACCATGGTGCAATTTCATTATTTTTAGAACCTCTGACGTCATAGGTAGAAAAATAATATTTCTACCAATGAAAAGTACAGTAATAAAGATGTGCTTTTAGGCTGGTGTTGAAAAAAAAAATATTTTAATCTTGTTACAAAATGCTATAGTGCTATAATAGCACGCTGGTGTATTTAGTCTCAAAGATAATCCTGTGTCGACCAACAGAGTTGGGATATAATCCGACCTAAGGATAACCAGTGTAACTAATACTCTTAGTAAAGTAAATAATTTTCTAAATAATGAAATAAAACAAATTCTTTTGTATGTCGGTCGGAGTATTTAAAAATGGCGGATTTTTAAATAATATACCGACATACAAAAGAGTTTTTTTTATTTCATTATTTCCCGTGTATAAAAGAACAACCTCCTTTTTAATTCCGTTATAACTCCAAAATATCAAAAGATTAATATAAAAATATTTTGTAAATATAAAAGTAGTAGCATAAACCCGCGACTTCGTCCGCGTAGGAATCGAGACACTAAAAATCATCAACTTAACTGTTGCGGTATACTTCAAAACAATAAGGAAGTCCCGTCGCCCGTCACCCGTCCACCGTCGCCCGTCACCCGTCACCCGTCAGCCGTCGTCCGTCGCAGCTTGATCTAAGCCTATATACAAAGAGAATTTAAAAAGTCTGAGTCAGTTCGCGATGAAACGAAGAGATTACAACCACAGGTGAAGCTGAAAGAAAGATAGAAGTGGGAACAGCGCGAGCGAATGCCAGCAAAGGACCCACATACATCATAGAAACAGTGTTGCCAGATTTAGCATTATCAATGCTTTTTAAATATGTTATTGGTATAAAAAATACTCCTCTCTATCAAATACTCAACAGACTAAACCATCACATCATATGTCTGTTGTAGTATCTGATAAAGAGAGGTATATTTTTATACTTCCTCGCAACCTCACCGCTATAGTGTTTTGTTTACAATTGGTTTTGTATATGTTCTACAAAAAACAAATCAACATTAATGCCATATCTATGTATATATGATCCAATGGATTACCCGCTATAAGGGCGAATTCCCTGAAAATGAATCTTATCTGTTTTCATTTTTTTATATATACCTATGGGTATTTCTGTACGAATCCATACCACCTTGGTGATTGAATGTCACGGATTTTCGTTAAACTTTTTTTATATTATCACCACTCTAATACTAAAAGCCTTATGCAAAAAAAAGAGTTTAAAAAAATTTTTTGGCTGAGATATGATTTTTTTAAAATTTTGTAATTTTTCAATTTTTGACGATAAAGAAAACAGCTTTATTTTCAATTTATTACTATAAGTCTGACAATTTTAATCCAAATTTAATGAAATTTGGTGCACCCATATAATCTTAGATGACAATCTTGAATTTTTTATAATTTATTTTAATAGTGGGTTTCTGCTCTTCTTCTTCTTCAAAAATATTTTTTTACGTTTTTTTATAACTATGTTTAACCCGATTTTTCGTAAAGTGCCCCCGCTACGATTTTTCTCAAATTTTGGTCAAATGTACTTCTAAGTGTCCTTTTTTCAATGACGTAAAATTTATTCTGGGCAAATTAGGTTTACTATATACTTTAGCCATTTTAAATTTTTACGACAATGAGGAATTGTGCTAGAAATAGCTGTTTTACAAAAAAAGGCACATATTATTTTTTATATGTTTTTAAATAACAAATGCTTCATTTTAAGACAAAAACAAAATAATTAATTGTTGGTTTTTTTCAAAAAAGGCGCAAGTCCACAATTTTATTACTTTTTTATTTCTATATATTTTGTAGGCGTTTTTTTTCTGGTGTAAACGTTAGCTTACGTTAAATACTAAGACTTTAACATCAAAAACTATTTTTATATTTTTTTTAACACAATATGTTTTTTTGATTTTGTTTTTGATCTTAAAAATGCCTGAGTAAGAAACTTTTTTTTTGTTATAAATCTTTTTTTAATTCGCAGCTCAGAGAAAAGTTTTCTATGCCGGGAATAAATCCTTAATAAAAATTAATTTAAAAAATATTAATTTATTTAACATACTAATTCTTTATTTACAATTTATTTATGTCTTATTATTTAACTTTAATTATTATACAAAGCTTATCAAAATCTTTTAAATTTTTGTGAAGCTAAAATATAATGAACTATTTTTTTATTTGCTTGTATTCCAAAGTGACATTGTTCGGTTAGAACTGTTAAGTTAAAAGTGACAATTTTGTTAACAGTTTGTCTTTTGTTTTACTTCGGCGTTCCCTTTTGGAAAATTGTATAGCGGTTGTGCTTGAAAAAACAAAAACAAAATTTTGTTGGCCCCTTATAAAAAATTGTCAGATAACTGACAGAACCAAATTAAAACTAATTTTACCTATTACTTTTACCTTTTTGTGTTAAAATATGTTTAGAAGCGAAAAAAAAAAATAGCGTATGATCCAAAGACGAGGAATATATCTCAATCTCTGCATGCGACCGAGCAACATTATTTCTCGTCCTTGGATCATACGCAATTTTTTTTTCTCTTATAAACATATTTTTAACAAGAAATAAATAATATGTCATATTAAAAAAATGGCAGGCTAGCATCTTGTCGTATATAACTGGCAGTTGTTTTACGATTGACAGGCCGCGGCATGCCGGTTGCCTACACTGTGCGCGCGAAAAAATGTACTTTCCCGCACGCTGCCATGGTAACGTGCGGGAAAGTAAAAAGCTAAGAAATAGGATATTTTGTGGTCAGAAAACTTCATTTGTTTATGTAGAAATGTGAACTTTTCTATTAGATCGTAGAAAAACTTTTTTTGATCTGCGTTATTATGGTATGGTATTTTTTAATTGTAAATCAGTTAGCCTTGGATTGGTTTATGCATGACATGTGTCAAAATATACTAGCGTCTTTTCAGAATTTAAATAAAAAATAACTTTGTATAATAAATTAAAGTTAAATAATAAGACATAAATAAATTGTAAATAAAGAATTAGTATGTTAAATAAATTATTATTTTTTAAATTATTTTTTTTTAAGGATTTATCCCCGGCATAGAATTCTTTGAGCTGGGCATTAAAAAAAGATTTATAACGAAACAAAAGTGTCTTAGTCTGACAGTTTACCAACTTTCAGGCATTTTTAAGATCAAAAACAAAACAAAAAAACATATTGTGCTAAAAAAAAAATAAAAATACGTTTTGGTGTTAAAGACTTAGTATTTAACGTAAGCTAACGTTTACACCAGAAAAAAAAAAACGCCTACAAAATATATAGAAATAAAAAAGTAATAAAATTGTGGACTTGCGCCTTTTTTGAAAAAAACCAACAATTAATTATTTTTTTTTTGTCTTAAAATGAAGCATTTGACCTAAACTATTAAAAACATATAAAAAATAATATGTGCCTTTTTTTGTAAAACAGCTATTTCCAGCACAATTCCTCATTGTCGTAAAAATTTAAAATGGCTAAAGTATATAGTAAACCTAATTTGCCCAGAATAAATTTTAGGTCATTGAAAAAAGGACACTTAGAAGTACATTTGACCAAAATTTGAGAAAAATCGTAGGGGGGCACTTTACGAAAAATCGGGTTAAACATAGTTATAAAAAAAACGTAAAAAAATATTTTTGAAGAAAAAGAAGAAGAGCAGAAACCCACTATTAAAAAAAATTATAAAAAATTCAAGATTGTCATCTAAGTTTAGATGGGTGCACCAAATTTCATCAAATTTGGATTAAAATTGTCAGACTTATAGTAATAAATTGAAAATAAAGCTGTTTTCTTTATCGTCAAAAATTGAAAAATTACAAAATTTTAAAAAAATCATATCTTAGCCAAAAAATTTTTTTAAATTCTTTTTTTTGCATAAGGCTTTTAGTATTAGAGTGGTGATAATATAAAAAAAGTTTAACGAAAATCCGTGACATTCAATCACCAAGGTGGTATGGATTCGTACAGAAATACCCCTATTTATTTTTATAAAAATACAGCTTTGTGGGATAAAATTATAGTAAACATATGTAACCCTGTGCAAAGAAACCCACCTGGGGTGTCAAAACTACTTTAATCAGAAAACGTGTTTAAAGTTTTGCTTTTTTACATAGGAATCCGAAAAAAGTGAAATACGTAAATTTGACACACTAGATGGGTTTCTTTGTGCAGGGACACATATGAAATTCATCATAAGTAATATTAACTATATTACATTTATATTAATTGTTTTGTCAAGCTTTTCCCTAAGGGGTACGGTATTCCCTTCTTTTCTCCTATATACACTGCCGCGCATTAAATTCCGGATACCTAAAAAATTTACATTTTTTAAAATCAAATATTTCGAAAACTAATTAATGGATTTGACTATTTTTTTTTTGTTTTAAAGCTTAAACATTCTCTACTTTTGTTTGTTTTAAGAATGATTCAATTTTTTTTTTCGTATTAACAGCAACAAATAATGTACTATGTTTCTTACCCCATCTTCTAGGACTTGCATGGTACGCCACTGCAACTGTTTATCAAATTATTAAAGTCTTTCTTATTGCTTCAGTTTTAATGAATATTTTATTTTTTATTTTTTTACTTTTTTACTTCTGGTTTAGGAGATATCAGTATTTTCCTGAAAGTTGTAATTTTTTCAGTCAACTCAAAGAGTACTAAATCAGCAGAGTTTTTTATTTGAAGCTCATGTGTTTTACTTCTTTTTCTATTCTCATGTCTTTTACTCCTTCTTCTACAGTTTCTTAATTCGGCGGCAACTTTTTATTACCGTCTGACGGATGCTTAACGGTGATTTCGCAGAACTGCCTCCGGAGAGAGTGACCCTATTTTTTCTTCTACTCAAGTTTTTCAAACCCAATTTATGTTTTTGATAAGCTTGATTAGAAGAAAAACGTAACTCGGTTAAGCTTCAAATTTAAAGCACAGCATCAATCAAATTCATGTAGTACTTTTAAGTTAACTGAAAAAATGACAACTTTCAGGAAAATCCTGATATCTCCTAAACCAGAAGTAAAAATGTAAAAAAATAAGAAAGAAAATATTCATTAAAACTGCAGCAATAAGAAAGATTTTAATAATTTAATAAACAGTTGCAGTGGCGTACCATCCAAGTCCTAGAAGATGGGGGTAAAAAACATAGTTGTACATTATAATGTAATAATTATTTGTTGCTGTTAATACGAAAAATAAATTAATCATTCTTAAAACAATCAAAAGTAGAGAATGTTTAAGCTTTAAAACTAAAATCAATTAATTAGTTTTCGAAATATTTGAATTTAAAAAATGTCAATTTTTTAGGTGTCCGGAATTTAATGTGCGGCAGTGTACAAAAATATTTTTGAAATATTTTTTACATAGAATGACCCATATTATAATGTATTCTACACTTGTAGTAATTACTTACGTAAGTACAAATTTTGTACATATATGTTTCTAGTACAAACTTTGTATTTCAATGTGATTGCAATGGAGCTCTCTACAACTAGAATTATGAAACAAAAGACGTCTACCCTATCTCTATCTCATTTGTGCTACACTTTCCAGCCAACCAAATAAATACTGTATTTGTTTTTCATACAACAAATACAGTATTTATTAAGTTGGCCGGAAAGTGTAGCAGTGAGCGGCACGTACGAACATAGCTAATGTGAATCTGTAGAATAAGATAATTCTACTAAAATTTAGATGGCGCCAGTAATTTCTTTAATAATGCACTTTTCGCCCGGCCAAGTAAATATTGTATTTGTTCAACAAAGAACAAATACAGAATTTGTTTGGTTGGGTGGAAGTGGGAGTGTATGTATGTCTTCTATCCTTTTTGGGTAGAACTTTTGTCCCTGTCTAATCTAATGGGAGAATTCTCAATTAAAAGCTGTGGTATAGTCGTGTTTTTACTTTGCTTCATTACGTATATTGAATTTCTGTAGACGTATTTATTTTTGATTTTAACTGAAATACTAGTTCTCCTAAATTGTACAAATTAAAGTTAAATTTAGAACATTAAAATTTTCTGATATAAGTACATTTATCATTTTATATTAAATTTTGGTTTTATTTTATGTTAGATTTTTTTTGCATACATAATAGCTTATAATTACTCCAAACAAAAAAACATATTGGTTATCGTATTTTATAATATTTTCATTTTCTTGAATATTTGCTAAACAAACAAAAAAAATAGCACTATATAAAACAATTTAATACATAAAAAAATATAAATCATAAAATTGGATAAATTAAAAACCAATGGATTTAATAGGATTTAAAAATTATAAAATTGTATTGTTATAAAACATGAAAAATAATTTTATTATTTTTAATAATTGAATAAAAAATATAACGAGTTATTTAAAAAGCAAAACCATTTTCAACGGATATAATACAATTTTAACGGGCAATTGGTTTTAAAACGAAAAACTTTTATGAATAAAAAATACTTCCGGAGGGAAAATTTATTATGCACCTAGTAGTTGATTTATGCGAACCCTCAACTTTAATTAAAGTTTTTTAAAGGTTTTTATTGATATCAAAATAAAATTACCTATATTTTAGAAGTACTGTCAAGTTCAAATTATATTTATTATTTTTTATAAACATGGAAATGTTAGGAAATGTAATCTCATTTTTTTTTTACTTAAATGAATATGATTTTACAAATAGCAAAATTTTTCGCTTTCAGGTCAGGATTTTGTCTATATCAATTTGATTCGAAATATTCCGAAATGCAAAATCCAGATATATTGCCTACAAAATATCGTCAAAATATTAAATTAAATATTTATTTTGGTAAAAGGTCAAAAATAATTTTTTTTATTATTTATATATCATATTCAACGTGTTTTATTATACAGGGTTATTCAGAAATAAGTTCGAGAAATTTAAGAGGTGATTCTACGTTAAAAAATGAAAAAAAGTTCCTATAAAGGGTGGTCCGGAAATGAGCCCTAAAGGAGCTACGACCCTCCTAAGAGTACATCTAAAAAGTAGTTTTTATTTAATATTTCTGGAACCCTATAAACCACAGTAACGAGTTTTTGCACATGGCTTAACATTGATAAAGGCTATCATATCATATAATTTTTATTTGGTAATTTCAACCAGGGACGTGCGAAATGGGGGATGTCACTTTTTTGCCCCAAACTTTTTTATCCGTATTTTTTTTGACATTTGCTCAATAAATCTTTAATTAAAAATACATAAAACAGGTACTCTTTATGTAACACCATAGGACCAACCGTTTTCGAGAAAATTGCAGTTAAAGAGGCAATTTCACCTTCTGGGCATCAAAAATAGGAACTAAAAAATGCACCAATAGAATTTTTAATACTGCAGAGAGATTTTACATTTAAAACTACGAATAAAACCTCCCATACACAAATCGATTTTAAGGGAGCTACGGTCCGTTAAAAAGTGTTACCGTACTACTCTTAAAACTAATTTTCGAACCTAGGTGTAAAGGAACTTTTTTTCACAGTTTTTAATATAGAATTACCCTGCAGTATTGAAATTTTTATTGATGCATTTTTTAGTTAATATTTTTGATGCTCAGAACGTGAAATTGCCTTTTTAGTTGCAATTTTCTCGAAAACGGTTAGCCCTACTGTATTACATAAGAAGTACCTTTTTTATGTATTTTTAATTAAAGATTAATATTTTAATAAGAAAATTTCAAAAAATCTATGGATAAAAAAGCTTTGGGGCAAAAAAGTGACATCCCCCCCACATTTTGCACGTCCCTGGTTAAAATTACTAGATAAAAATTACATGAAATGAAAGCCTTTGTCAATGTTAGGGCATGTGCAAACATTCGTTGCTGTGGTTTATAGGGTTCCGGAAATATTAAACAAAAACTACTTTTTATGTGTACCTTTAGGAGGGTCGTAACTACCTTAGGCCTCATTTCCAGACCAACCTTTATAGGAACATATTTTCATATTTTTTAACGTAGAATCAGGTATTAAATTTCTCGAACTTATTTCTGAATAACCTTGTATATCTCAAAAATGTATATAGAAACCGACAATGAAATTTTTAAAAAGTCCCCTACTTTATTTTAAAATATGCATAAAATCATCGAATATAATAATATAAAAACTTCGAAGGAAGACTATAGAAAACTGCATCACTGTAAGAGGTCCAAACGAAGGAAAAATAGCAAGGTACCAAGTACTCTTGAGTTCCGAGAATATTTTTTTAACTTTTTTTTGTATTTTATGTTTTTTAAAGTTTTTTAGTTTTTTATTTTGTATTTTATGTTTAATATAAATATTTATTCAGCAGACTTACAACATGGACATGCAGGAATCCGAATCCGAAGGCCGTTTTTGGCTCTATTTTTATTAATCTTTCACATAACTGAGAACCAGCGTTTTAAACAGAGTAAATTTAAAAATTATTTATTATTCATTATTTATTATTTATTACAGTCATAAATTATTTAAAAATACTTATTGTATTGAGTTATTTTAGTAGGGATTATAAATAAAATACTGCTGCCAACAAAATAATACTTTCCCCTATAGGCCTAGGTTCATTAAAATCAAAAACGAAAAAAATAAAAAAAAATAAAAAAAAATCAGTTTCTAGAAAGAATTCTAGAATTCTTAAAAAAAAATCAAAAAAAGTTATTTTTTCGTAAAACGAAAAACAAATAAAAAAAAAATGTTTTTACCCCATTTTACCCCCTTACCCCCATCCGATTTTTACCAAAAACAATTTTGGATAATTAACCTATGGTCCAAATTTGAAGTCTTTAACCCAAAGGGTTCTTGAATTGTCGTGATCACTTTCCTGGACACACAGAGCGACAGACCGACAGATCGACCGACAGACAGATTTTTTTTTGACTGAAATCATATTTTTTGGATATTAAACATCCGGAAACGTAAAAAAAAGCAATAAAAATGTTTCGAAATTTTTTTACTATCGCAAGACTTTCCTTGGGAAAAATAAAAATTATCTTAGCAACAGATGTTTTAATTAAAATACAAACTCGCACAATGGAGCTCTCTACAACTATAATTATGAAACAAAAGACGTCTACCCTATCTCTATCTCATTTGTGCTACACTTTCCAGCCAACCAAATAAATACTGTATTTATTTTTCATACAACAAATACAGTATTTATTGGGTTGGCCGGAAAGTGTAGCACTGAGCGGCACGAACGAACATAGCTAATGTGAATAATAAGATAATTCTACTAAAATTTAGATGGCACCAGTAATTTCTTTAATCAAAATAATATAGTTACACTTTTCCCCCGACCAAGTAAATATTGTATTTGTTCAACAAAGAACAAATACAGAATTTGTTTGGTTGGGTGGAAGTGGGAGTGTATGTATGTCTTCTATCCTTTTTGGGTATAACTTTTGTCCCTGTCTAATCTAACGGGAGAAATCGCCATTGTGTCACGCCAAACACGTCACGACTGATACAAAGAAATTATATTTTTTCCAAATACTGAAATAAAGTTCAAGTATATCAAATACATCAAGTGTCGATATCGTGTCTATACAATGTGCACATTTTTTTTAAGTCTATAGTCTCATACAATTACCAGAATTTTAAAGAAATGTAAGCAAGTGTCGAATGATAGGTGATTTTTTGTCACGCCAGATAATATCATTAAAGTGGTTGTAGCAAAAAAAAATTAATCAGCTTCACAATGATACTTGACATGAAAAAAGTAATTCCCATTGCAATTAATTTATACTAAAAAGATTTTTTAATATAGTTTTAACTTTGAAGATATTTATAGTTCAAGTGTAAAAATGTCACGCCCGGTTTCGAATCACCCTGCATTTTGATTATATAAAAATATTTAAGAAATAAAATTTAAAAATAAAATAATTTAACACTAAAGATTTGAAACTGCTATGAAAAAGGAATAAACTAAGAGTCCCGAATCCGGGTATTGTAAGAATAAACTGTCATGCTGCAATTCCTTGTAATCCCATATCTCCTCCATAAAATTGTCGTCTCGTGCCAAATTACAGTTAGTCCTTACGATTCCCACTATGCTCTTTTATAGTGCCGTTGTAATAAGCTTTAAAACATTAATGAGCTTTACAAGCATTCATAAAGTGAAATTAGTTCTATCTCACATATTTTACCAAACTGTTTAAAACGTTCTTTCATTACTAAATACCCAGTAGCGGATTTATAAATCTAGCGCCTATAGGTACAGGGTGATCCGACTTTCAGGATACAAGCTAATAAATCAGTGACGGCTGAAGCAATTTCAAAATATATAATACAAAAGCGAAGAGTTAAATTTTTCGATTGAGTTTTTAGAAGCCGAGGGCCTCCGGCCTGAGGGTAATAAACCTACGAAATCAAAATTTAAATTTACGCTCGTGTATTATACAATATTTTTAATAATTATTATAATAAATTATTAAAGTACCTATATGTAATTCTTAATTGCAAAAAATATGTCTTTTCACTGTCTTATTACCTATCTAGTTATCCATGACAAAGAACAATGTTAAAAATAGGCCGTTTTTGACCCATTTGTGCAAACGTATAAAACATCAATTCCTATCAATTTGGACATACTGAACACGATTCCGGTATGCACACTATTTCTGTAATTTTCTGTAAATTTTTGTAAATTTCCACGGAGGACTCATTTTTTTTTTTCGTAAAAAGATCAAATTCAGCCGATTCTGAGCTAACGATGTCAGGTGTAGGAAAATATATTTTTATAGATTACGACACGTTGAACACGATTCCGTTTTAAAAAGTAACAATCGTGTTCAGCATGAACAAATCTATAGAAATTCATATGCACGATTTTTTAATATTGTTCTTTCTAACCAATCAAACCGCTAAAAAAACAATTGAATAAGAAGGATTAGTCCATCACCAATAACGTTTTGAAGAAGAAGAAGAAGAAGAAGAAGAAGAAGAAGAAGAAGAAGAAGAAGAAGAAGAAGAAGAAGAAGAAGAAGAAGAAGAAGAAGAAGAAGAAGAAGAAGAAGAAGAAGAAGAAGAAGAAGAAGAAGAAGAAGAAGAAGAAGAAGAAGAAGAAGAAGAAGAAGAAGAAGAAGAAGAAGACGAAAAAGAAGAAGAAGAAGAAGAAGAAAAAGGAGAACTGGATAATTTTATTCAAAAAGTGTTTTTAAAACACACTGTAAATAGAAATATGGTAATTTCACAGCAAATTAAGTAGGTCATATGTTACCAGCAAAGAAAGTGGTAAATTTAAATCAGTACTATAAATTCACTGTTTTCTGAAAAATGTGATTTTTATTTTGGTAATTTTACTGCTATCTTTTGTAGAATGTAAGCAATAGCTATATAGCTATAATTATGGTAATTTTCAACCAATATTGTAACAGTGCCGTTTTTTTTGGAAATTGTCGCTTGTAGAATCAATCGAATAAAAAATATTATTACAAACAAGCAGTAGAAAGCATTATCTATGTTACTTTTACACGCATATTACGCGACGCTAAAGAACTAAAATATTAATTATATCTTTAACTCAAAAAAAATTGAAGGTTTAGACAAAATCTTATTAATTTGATTTTTTTGTATAAACAAGTTTATCGGCAGCAGCTTTTCTATTATTTTAATTTTATGTAAACGTTCCTAGATGTCAATGTTTTAAATGTAAAAATTCGATAATTTTTCTCCAGTCTAAAGTCTGGTACATTTTTAAACATTTTGTCCTTGTTTGCTATGGAGAAAGTATTCTCTCCTTGAGTAGTTATTTATCAAAATAACCTTTTATACAAATTAGATTTTTATACGACTTTTGGTATGACACTTCCATGGCTTACATCTCTGGACAAGACGACGTTTGTAAACACTTTAAAGAAATTGTTCGGATTGAAGTAAAACCGAATGATTTTCTTAAATGCTTTAATTCCAAAGCATAACAAATCCTTTTGTAACAATTTACTTTAATTTTCCTATTTCCCAGGAAACAGACTAGTACCTACATACTTCCCTGCTATTTCAGATTACTGTCAGCTGTTAGCAAGATAATATTTTATTTTCAAATAATATTATGACCTTTTGTTTATTGACTTATTCAAGGCAAAACATATTAGAAAAAACTGCAGCCAACAAAATAATACTTTTCCCTATAGGGCTAGGTTCATTAAAATCAAAAACGAAAAAAAAAAAAAATAAAAAATAAAAAAATAAAAGTTTTTCAAAAAAATTTTTTTTTTAAGTTTCTTTTTTTTGTAAAACAAAAAATAATTTGAAAAAAATATATATTTTTGATAAAAATTGTTTTTACCTCATTTTACCCTCTTACCCCAACATAATTTTTACGAAAATCCCAGCCTAGTACTTTGGATAATGAACCTGTGGTCCAAATTTGAAGTATTTAGTCCGAAGCGTTCTTGAGTTATTGTGGTCATAAATTTCCCGGACACACAGACCGACAGAGAACTTTTTTTGACGGAAATCATATTTTTTGGATATAAAACGTCCGGAAACGTAAAGAAAGCAATAAAAAATTTTTGAAATTTTTTTAGTAACGCAAGACTTTTCTTGGGAAAAGTAAAATATACCGAAAATAGTACAAAAACCAGAAAACATCCTTTGAAATCGATAATTATCATTATGATGCAGTTTTTTTTAATACCAAACTAGGTTCTAAGAAGATTTTTTATGTAAATATTTTAAGCTATATACATAGACATCCCAGATTTCTAAAGCCTTGAAAATGCAGTGTAATGGTGTACGTGTCCGTTTTTCGTATTTCTAGTTTAACTTATTTGTTTTAGAGGCACTGCATACGGTGTATGTATCTGTTATAAATTGTTTTCGTCACCCTTAAAAAAACTCTTTTAGCCAAACTTCAGGCCTTCCCAAACATGGCACCAAAATGTGCCCCAATGCACCCAAATATACAATGATCTCGACATGAACCTTCTAAAAACAAAAACGATTGGCCCTGTGATGTTACATAAATAGTACCTTTTTTATGTATTTTTAATTATAGAGAATTGATAAAATGTCAAAAAATTTACAGATAAAAAGTTTGGACAAAAAGGTGACATCGCCTAGGTAGATTTTAGAGATTTTTTTTAGGGTTTTTATACTTGTTTACATATTTTTTATAGTTTAGGTACTTTATTTGTTTGCATATAATTTTTTCTTTTTTGTTAGAGTTTATACGTTTAGACCTTTTTTTCATATATTTGGACCTGGAATACCCTCTTAAAAGTTTGTAACTTATTTATGAATCACCCTGTATAGCTAACTATTATGCATATTATGCCGGCTTTACGAACCAAATGATTCACATAAAACAAGTTTTATTTTTCTCTTCTTTGTATTACTGTTGTTTTACTGTTATATATCGAAGAAATGAAACCTGTGGAAAACTAATTTGCTGAGATTAGAGTTGATAAACAATGGATTTTATAAATTTTGGACTTTATTTTACGTGTGATGCATAGAAAAACAGGATTCCTTGAACTAAGGATGCGTGTCTTTCTATATATTTAAAGCTATATTCTCTTTTTTCAAGACTACCCACTAAACGCGTAAGGTTGCAGATATCCTGATATCCTTAAAAAGGGGTACATTGTGACTTCAGCTCAACCACTATGCAATTTTTATAAAACGATTTTCTGTGATAACAATGTATAAAAAATGCTACATTCTGATTACTCAACGCACCTCCAAGAAACTTTTATAAAAGGTTTATCTACGATATCGCGTATGCATATATCTCGGCATATATTATAAACCCCTATAGTAAAACTTAAAAAAAAGTGTAATTTGCGAAGTGTAACAGAAGTTTTGTAGAATTCCTAACTTAATATATTAATTTTAGTTAAGGCCTAAGGGGTCGTCCATAAAATACGTCACGCAAATTGACCAAAATTCATACACTTCATACCCCGTTTCTTGCGTTATTAAAGGATGTAGAGATTTCATATTTTGGCTACTTCTTTCAAATTTCACAATATGTAATATATATAAATAAAGTTTTGTAGAATTCCTGGCGTGGCGGACATTCGTAATTCTCCAGTACGTTAGAACGTTAGAACTAAAGAATGAAACAAGAAGTCTTATAAAAAGTTTAACTTTTTGATGCAACTTTGTGATTACTTCTTGTATAAGTTTTGTGGTTAGTGGGTAGCATTTTTTTAAAACAAAATCAATGTCCTTGAACAAATAGCGCGGATCTTCATTCAAAACCCCGTGCTCTTCATTCAAGGACGTTGTATTTTTTTTATAGAAATTCTATCTGAAACAAGAGAATATGGCTTGGAACAAATCAAAAGACATGTGTCTAGGGTTCAAGGAATGCTTTTTTTCTGTACGGGTATCTCAGGAAGGTGGTTTACCCTGCTTAACTTACTTTTTTAGTTAGGATCGTAAAATTTGCAGTAAGCTGCATAGTTAGAAGAAATAAATCAAGCTTTCGATTTTTAAATAATACATATTTTAACATATTTCTATTCAGAAATCAATTCTGAGAACAAGCATGTATCACTTGTCAATTTTTGACAGTGTCAACGACCTGAGGTCGTGTCATTTTTTATTTAAATTTTTATTTTAAACCTAGAGTGCCTTGAATTAGCCTGCGCCTAATTTTTGGCCTAGTATCTTAAGAAAAATACTAAATAGTATTATTTAAAATATTTTAATTCTTTCAAAAACACTAAATTTGATTCTCTCTTAAAACTTCTAATATCATACCTTGGTCCATAAGCCATTTTTTTATGAAAAGAGGGTGGCTCATTAGTTTTAAAATGAGAGAGAATTTTCTTGCGAACATTTTGATACGACACATTAGGTTTTTTTTGGAAGAACGGCATAAAAAAAACTAAAGATTTAAAATGAAAATTTAAATAAAAAATTATATGACCTGTCTAAAGTTGACAAGTGACACATGCTTGTTCCCAGAAGAACTGATTTTTGAATCGAAATATGTAAAAATATAGAGAGAGGGTTACATTTAAAAATAGAAAGTTCGATTAATTTTCGGCAAAACCGGAAGTGCCAAAAAACTTTTAATTATGTCAATAAATCCTAAATTATAGATAATGTAGCTCCCGCAAATTTCACGATCCTATCTAAAATACACTGCCCAGTAAAAGAGCTTTTCCATTTTTCACCTTCGCTCGTAAAATGGATTTTTTTTATTAACAGATTCACTTTCAGCAACCATAAAAACCTTAGTATACAAATTTTCACGAAAACTACCCTCTGCCCCTTTGGGGGTGAAGTTAGAATGTTGTTATAATCAGACTCCCTTTCAACAACCTTAAAAACCCCAATATACCAATTTTCACGAAAACTACCCCTTTAAGAACTTTCTTTAAACTTACATATGCAGGAAAAATTATAATATGGCTTAGACATCATTTTCTCTGTTTTCCAACCTAAATTTCGTATTTAAAATTTAAAAGACTCATGTACGTGCTAGAGGGAAAACTCCACTCAGCGTTAGTGTGCGTGAAAATTCCTTTTAGAAATATAAAATGTATCCAGATTGTGAGGGACAGATGTGAATGTTAAAAAGGGAGACCAATATACTTTACGGACATTTTATTTAGTAC